>CM028348.1:30424052-31024052 GCA_016618105.1 Dendrobium huoshanense
TTGTTCGTCAGCAGCTTAGCGGGGGTGGCGTTTGCTTGGTACGCCGACCTCCAACGACTCAGTCAGGACCTTTGCAGAGTTGGAGCAGCTGTTTGTGCAGAGTTTGTTAGCACAGAGCACAGAGTTACAGTGGGAGAGCTAGTGGTGACCAGGCAGCGTCCTAGAGAGAGTCTCACAGATTACATAGTCAGATGGAGAAATCTCAGTTTGCAGTGTGAGCCACAGCTCCAGGAGCAGCATGCAGTTGAGATCCTTTTGAAGAACATAGATGGTCCGATAGCACCATACCTGAAGGGTTTCACCATTAGAACCTTTCAGAAGCTCCTCACCAAGGTGACTAGCCTACAGGACAGCATCCCGCTGCAGTCCCTCCTAAGGTTGAGAGTCAGCCTCGCGCAGACCTCAGCGGCAGGAGTTTTCAGGGCACCTCCACCTAGGAGAGGAGAGGTTCACAACACTCAGGGACCATCAGATAAGGGCAAGAAGCCCTTAGTCACTTCAGTACCCCAGCAGCCACGACCAGCTAGTCAGCCACACTCAGCCAGTAGGTCTTACTCAGTTGACCAGCCAGGGGGACAGCCCAGGACCTCCCGCAAGACTCCAGAGAGTCAGCAGTACCTGCAGAAGAAGCTTAGGAAGGAATATCCCTTTAAGAGGGAGAGTGTGAAGAAAATTTTTAGATTCTTACTAAGAACACCTGTTGGTATTCCCGAGAGCAGTAGAGCAGAGGAGGAGGGTCAGGCTGAGCACCCCCTTTACTGTCCTTACCACAGACATGTCGGACATGTGTTGGAAGACTGCTATGTCTTCAAGGATAGAGTAGAGAGACTGATGATCACAGGACAGATACGCCTTCAGGACAGTGATCTAGTGCAGCCCAAGGGCAAGGCCCCTCAGACAGTTCAGCTAGTCTCCCAGCCCCAGTGATTGTCAGAGTGATGCTCAGGGCACTACTAGCAGTTTACCCACGGGTTTTTGATGATGATTGGCAGATCTCACTTTCCAGGAAGACCAGGAGGATGATAGACAGAGCAGTTCAGAGCTCAGAGGCAGTTGAGAGTAGGCCACCTCAGGCCAAGTCGACAGTTGCCGCTGCAGTTACCACTCCAGCACTTTCTTCCTCTTCTTCTTCTTCTGTTGTAGTGCTAGATAAGCACATTTCCTCTTCTACTTTTTTCTTCTTCTGGATGTAATAAAAAATGTATGAAAAAGAAAAGTATGTTGTAACTGCAGAGGGGAAGACATGGTTCCTTCCAGCACTTACGCTGAAGGACTTTGTTCTCCCTTCATTTGATGAGGAAATAAAAATAGAAGACGATTCTGAGTACTTTTGGTCTTCTGTACCTTTTACTTACGCTTCTACTGTTACTCCTATTCTTCTTCTTCTAGCACTCGCTCTTCACCAGTACTACATGTTTCTTATAATATGGATGATTCTAATGATGAGTTTGAGTCTGATGAAGAACCTGTTTTTACAATACCAGAGGGTGGATGTTACATGGATTCAGAGGATGAATCCGAGAACCCACTCTCACTAATTTCCTTAGAACCAACACCTGCCACCACCACTGAACCAGAAGAATCTCCTATTGAGGATGACTCAATACAGGAAGTTCATCTGCGTTCAGGGAAGGTCCTTCACCCAGGTTGGCTAAAAATACAAAGATAAGAATATCATTACCCAGCAGGATGATCCTATCCCTTCCTCCCAGGAGCAGCCTAAGGAGAAGGGAAAGGCCCTCAGCTGGAAGTTGATTACAATGTTTTGGCTCATCTAAGAAAAATTCCTTCCCTTCTTAGTGTCTATGATGCTTTGATGTTGTCACCCGACTTGAGAGAGACACTGGTAAAAGCACTACTTGAACCAGAAACCTATCAGGCATTCTTTACTTCTGACCCTGATGATGGGGCATGGCATTTGTACAACATGCCATGCATCACTTTCTCTAGTCGTGACCTTCTGTTGGGACCCACTGAGCACAATCGTCCCTTGTATGTCACTGCTGAAGTCAATGATTATGAGTTGAATAGGGTCCTCATAGATCAAGGGGCTTCAGTAAACATACTAACCCATGAACTTTGAAGAGCCTCTCCATAGGTCATTTGAAGCTCACTTCCGACAAGATCATGTTGAAAGCTTCATGACCAAGGCCAGCGAGCTCTAGGGTCTATTACCTGCCTTAAAATTTGGAAATTTTCTAACTGAGGCAAAGTTCATGTGATTGAGGCTGATACTTCATACAAGGCTCTCTTAGGAAGGCCTTGGATCCATGAGTATGGAATGGTGCCCTCTACTTTGCACCAATGTATGAAGTTTTTGAGGAATGATGTTGAGTATATCATTCCTGGAGATCCCAGCCCTTTTCCGTGCATGAGATCTCTATGTACGACGACGCCGAGTACTACGTACCTCGGAAGACTCGTAGAGCTCCACCTGCTCAGTCCTCCGTGATACCTGATACTGTTGTACAGGTCCTACGCAGCGCCTGCACTGCCTACACATGCGTCATACAGCCATCACAGTCAGTACAGGGTCCACTCACAGTCGGTGGAGTTCACTGCCCATTTTGAGGAGAGCCCCTCAGTTGGCAGTGAGGCACGACTTCCCCCTAGTAGAGGCAGGGGAGGTAGAGGTAGAGGTAGAGGGAGAGGCAGAGTTGCGATCCGCGAACCGCGGAATCACGACACTCGTACACCTCCTCCCCCTAACCTTTACACTTCTTCTTTGACTGTAGAGTCCGACTCTTCCGACGATGAAATAATAGATGTTCTTCAGCGTCCAGTCACTTCACCACCTCCCTATTCCGTAGGCTATGATTCACTACCTACTCTTTGTAGCCATTTGATACCTGAAGGTGGATTGGTTATTGATATTAGCTCAGACGAGGAAGAAGACTTCCGACGTCAGACTACTACCAGACAACCTTCCCCCCATCAGATACGCGGGATAGGAGTTGGGGATTCGTCAGGATCTTCTGGCACTCCTGTAGTTGATTACTGACACAATTTGGGGTAGCCACACCCATACCTCGCTTGTACGATTCATTTGGGCCAGCCCGACCTAGGGAATGTCCCTCTGTACCCCGTAGTATAGGTGCACCACTGGGTCCTGTGAGGCATGATCTGGAGGAGACCGCTATGGATATAGAGGTCAGGAGTGCCCCTCGTTACTTTTCACCTGCTGTAGAGAGCTTTGTTGAGCGTGCCTCGTTCGTTCCACTTGGCCCGACGAAGAAGCTCTACAGCAGGCACGAGTTTGGCGGACTGATTTTCCCCAAGGTCTAGGAGGCGTAGGTTATATGGGGTTAAATCAGTCCAGTGATGCCAATATTCATGTCGTTGCCCACGCCTATCCGGTTGTTTCTCTTGCCGACGAAGAAGACCCGGATAGTGAGAATGATAGGATACTTGATGCTCCACAAGAGTTTGAAGATGGCGCCACTTCAGCCATGGACGAACTGTGTGAGGTAAACTTAGGCACTGAGTCAGATCCTAGGCCTATTTTTCATAGTGCTCTACTTTCTGAGTCAGAGGCTCAAGAATACATCGAGTTGCTATCAGAGTTTAGAGACTGTTTTGCCTGGAACTACACCGAGATGCCTGGTCTAAATCCAGAGGTAGCAGTCCATAAGTTAGCCATTAAGTCTGACGCAGTCCCTGTTAAACAAGCACCTCGCAGGATGAGGTTGGAAATTGAACAACAGGTGATCGCTGAAAACCAGAAGCTTATAGAAGCTAGTTTCATTAGGGAAGAGAAGTACCCAACATGGCTTGCCAACATTGTTTCCAGTCCGGAAGAAGAGCGGACAGATACGAGTCTGTATCGACTTCCGTGATTTGAACAAGGCATGTCCTAAGGATGATTTTCCTCTCCCCATTCCAGAGCTTATGGTGGATATAGCATCATCCCATAGCATCTTCTCATTCATGGATGTTCATCTGGTTACAATCAGATAAAGATGGACCCTGAGGATGAGAAGTTTACCGCTTTTCGGACACCTATAGGTGTCTTTTGTTACAAGGTGATGCCCTTCGGTCTCAAGAATGCCGGGGCCACCTATCAATCAAGTGCCATGACTGTCATCTTTGATGAGATGATACATGAGCAAGTTGAATGCTATGTGGATGACTTGGTCGTCAAAAGCAAGGTCCGCGAAGATCACCTCAAAGATCTGCGAATCGTTTTTGAACGTCTGCGCAAATTTGATTTAAAGATGAATCCTTAAAATGCGCATTTGGAGTCAATGCAGGAAAGTTCTTAGGGTTCATAGTCGCTACCCGTGGCATTGAGATAGATCCCTCTATGATCAAGGCCATAGTAGATTTAAAACCTCCTAAGAGTCTTACCCAGTTGAGATCCTTTCAGGGTAAACTAGCTTTCCTGCGGAGATTTATCTCCAATCTTTCTGGTAGGTGTCATCCTTTCTCTGCACTAGTGAAGAAGGATGCCCGATTCCATTGGGATGAGAGTTGTCAGGAGGCCTTTGAGAGCATAAAGCGCTACCTGATGAACCCCCCTGTTTTAGCTGCACCTATCCCAGGTAGGCCGTTGATTCTCTACACTACGGCCCTGGATGAGTCTTTAGGTGCATTGTTGGCTCAAGAGAATGAGGAAGGCAAGGAGAATGCCTTGTACTACCTCAGCAGGCGACTAATACCTGCAGAGCTTAAGTACCCAGCGATAGAAAAGCAATGTTTAGCCTTAATCTTCGCAGTACAGAAGCTTAGGCATTATATGCTATCACATAAGATCAATCTGATCTCTCGAGTCAACCCATTGCAGTACCTGATGACCCGTCCGACCCTTTCAGGTCGTCTAGCACGATGGTCTATGATACTACTGCAATTTGATATTACTTTTGTTCCTCAGCGGGCCGTCAAAGGACAGGCTCTAGCTGACTTTTTGGCCGATCACCGATCCCTGCTGATTCCCACTCAACGATGAGCTACCTGATGAATTCATTATGAGTGTGGATGAACAGGAGTCCCCTACTTGGGAGTTTTACTTTGACGGTGCGTCATCCGTTAAAGCTTCAAGTCCATATGAAACTCCTACAATTAGGGTAGGATTAGGCCTGATTTTTGTGTCTCCTGATGGTCATACTCTACGGTACTCCTATAGTTTATCAGAACCTCGTACTAATAATGAAGCTGAGTACGAAGCTCTGATTTTGGGATTAGAGTTGGCCATTCAGATGAGTCTTACGCGGGTGAAGATCTTTGGAGACTCCCAACTGATAATCAATCAAGTAGCTGGAGTCTACAAAGTACTTAAGCCTGAGCTCATTACATATCATAATAAAGCAATGGAGCTCCTGAGCTTAATACCAGAAGTAACTTGGCCAAGGTCCCTAGATCTGAAAATGGAAAAGCAGATGCATTGGCCAAGTTAGCAAAAGAACTAGCTGACCCTACTGGAAACCCGGTTTCTATTTCTGTCCAGTATCGTCAAGCTCTATGCCCCGCAGACCTGTCCTCCTCCGATCAGACCCTCACAGTCCTTGCTGCTGATGAGGAGTCAGATTGGAGAGAACCCTTCATAGAGTATTTGAAACATGGTAGGCTTCCGGATGATAAGTCTCTCGCTGCTCAAATTAGAAAGAGAGCCTTATCATTCGCCTATGTAAATGAAACTCTGTATCGACGCTCTTTTGACCAAATGTGGTTGAGATGTCTCAGTAAAGAAGAGGCTAAAAGAGTCATGAGCGAGATACATGAAGGGCTTTGTGGTGCCCATCAGTCTGGACCTAAGATGAAAGGCAGAATTAAGCGCCTTGGCTACTACTGGCCGACTATGATCCACGATTGTATGGAGCACGCTAAGAGATGCCACCAGTGCCAGATTCATGGCACGGTGATTCACCAACCCCCTAATCCGTTGCACCCTACTGTTTCTTCTTGGCCATTTGAGGGCTGGGGCACGGATGTGGTGGGTCCTATAGACCCTCCTTCCTCTAAGGGTCATAGGTTCATTTTAGCCGCCACTGATTACTTCTCTAAGTGGGCAGAAGCTGTCCCACTTAAGGAAGTTAAATCAGAAGATGTGATGCGCTTCTTTCGCGATAACGTTGTTTATCGCTTTGGTGTTCCGCGCCGTATAATCTCAGATAACGGCCCGTCCTTTAGAAGCACCAAAATTGCCAGATTTGCCCGCCGCCATAACATTAATTGGCGATACTCGTCAATTTACTACCCTAAAGCCAATGGCTTGGCAGAGGCATTTAATAAGACTCTTGTGCAACTGATAAGGAAAATCCTTGTTGCAAATAAAAGAGAATGGCACGATAAATTACCTGAAGCATTATGGGCGTATAGGACTACCTACCGTACTCCTACCCAGTCCACCCCATATGCTTTAGCTTTTGGGGCTGAAGCTGTCCTCCCACTTGAGGTCGAGCTCCCCTCACTACGTGTCGCAGTTAGTTACAATCTATCTGAGGAAGATAATGCCCGACTAGGTTGGAAGAGCTGGATGGTTTAGATGAGCTTCGCTTACGAGCTTATCAATACCTTAAGCTAAGTCAGGCTCGAATGGTACGACACTACGAACGCCTTGTTCGACCCCGTGCTTTCCGGGTAGGCGAGTTAGTTCTTGTTTTGCGTAGGCCTATCATCTCGCACCGTCGGCGAGGTGGTAAGTTTGAGCCTGTTTGGGAAGGCCCCTTCACTGTAGAGCAAGTTTATGAAGGTGGTGCCTACCTACTTGTTGATGCAAATGGCGTTCATCCGATGCCTGTCATCAACGGACAGTACTTGAAAAAGTACTATGCCTGAGTCTAGTACTTCACAGGGGAGCCTCCCTACCGCCTGTAGATACCCCTCTGTATATGTAACTCCTAAAAGGATCTCTTTTACTTTTCAGCAGTCTGCGTGGCCACGACGATTTGTCCTCTACCACGCGACGTCGTTTAGAAGAGTATGAAGCTGTCCTTAGAGGTGATACAACAATACGCCGTAGGGATGTTTTGTACTTTGGTCTGTGCGCACCAATCACGCTGGTGCTATCGCATAGAATTTTCAGTTTGTTCTCCCCCTTGTAGGGCTTAGTCCCCCAGTTTCACCTGTCGCCCCAGGTGTGGTCTGGGATATCAAAACTAGTAGTTTGAGTCTAATTTTTGAAAGGTGATACTGGGTCCACACCACACCCTGACAGTCATGTATGGTGATGGAGATCCACTATCCCAAATTGAGTTTCTCTTTTTTTCTATCAGCCCTGATCTGATAGATGTAGCCCCTAGTCCATTCATATGAGTTGAATGTGATAAAGGATGTTAGAGTCATTGGCTTAGACTCTTTTGAGACAGGATACTGGGTCCACACCATCCCACGCTAGATAAATATGGTAGTGTTAAGCCTTTATCCTGATGATAATTTCAGTTGTACATCAATCTCTATACGATTGTGCTCCCCAGTTCATTCACAGGAGATGAATGTGGTCTGGGTTATCAAAACCATCGAATACCCCCAATTTAAAAATTCATGTGTGATAAAGGAGATGAGCTCTTAGTAGAGCAAAACCGGTTGCCCTTATTGCAGGAGGAACCCGGTAAAACTCTCCAAAAGCACAAATTTTCCAGTTCTGTTCATGTGGCGAACATAATCTGGGTTATAAAAAAAAAAAAAAAAAAAAAAAAAACGGGAAGCTCTTAGGATGACTAAAACCCGGTTGCCCTTGTCACAGGAGGAACCCGGTAAAACTCTATAAGAGCTCAAATTCCCCAAAATTTCTCTTTCTCCTCCCTCGAGAGTGTTTTGACGATCTCCTCAAGGCCGAGTTCCCACTTAGTTGGTCGATTAACTTATATGATTTTAAATACATTTCTTCTTTAGTGATGTGGTACATTATGTTTTGAGATGTAACCATCACTACCTTTTGGGCTTAGGTCTTTCTGAGAAAAGATCGCCCCATACTGCCCTCTTTTTGCAGTCTACCTCCTATTCATGAATTACTCTGAGCTGCCAGAGTAGTCATATGAATGTGGAAGTGTTACCTTCACTCCGCACAGGGTCCTACCTGATTAAGGTAGGTGTTACCACTGTGGTCTTATGATAATCATAAATCTCACTCATGATTATCAGATTAGGTGTCAGGTGTGCTCCCTTGTCACCTCAGAGTTGTTTCCTTAGCTGTGATGTAGTACACCCTCTCTCAGGTGTTAGCATCACATCCTCAGGAGCTCAGGTTTTCCAGTAGAAGATCAGCTCCCTAGTTCCTTTACTCACTTACTTTCAGCATTCGTTCCCTACTCTTAGCTGCTAGAGTAGCCATACGGATGTTGTTTGGTGGTTTTTCCACTTCTCATAGGGTCCTACCCAGTTAGGGTAGGTGTTACCACTGTGACCCACCGATGATCATAGATCTCACTCATGATTATCGTGCTAGGTGTCAGGAGTGCTCCCTTGTCACCTTAGAGTTATACTGTGATGTAGTACATCTGTTCTCAGGTGTTAGCACCACGACTTTAGGAGCTTTGATTTTCCAGTAAAAAAATCAGTTCCTGAGTTTCTTTACACCCCTACTCTCCACATTCATATTCTACTCCTAGCTGCTAGAGTAGCCCTATGGATGTTGTGTTGTTACTTTTCCCCCCCACAGGGTCCTGCCCGATCAGGGTAGGTGCTACCACTGTGATCTTTTTGATAATACTTCACTTCTATACATGATTACCGTACTCAGGTGGTAGGTGTGTCCCCTTCACTACCTAGAGCTACTTTTCTCCTCGTGGTGTAGTATACCTTGCCCAGGATACTAACATCACCACTTTGAGAACTTTGATCTTGTAGCAGAAGATCAGTTCTTTTACTACCTTTTTTTGTGTGACCTATGTTACCATTCATACTCTAGACTCAGTTGACAGAGCAGTCCTATGAATGTGTCGAGGTCACTTTCACTTTTCACAGGGTCCCACTAGTTTGTGTGGGTGTTACTACTGTGAGATTTTACTTACTCAGAGTTGTTGTCCTTGGTAGAGAGGATGATCCCTCGCTACTTTGGCTCTTTTTCTTACCTGGTGATGTGGAGCATCACACCTTAGATGCTACCACCACCTTTTTCTTGAGTTTTGATCCTCTAGTAGAGAGTCAGCTCTTTCAGATACGTTTACCACTTGTTTTCCCATTGAGATCCGACTCCTAGCTGCCGGAGAGGTCCTTTGGATGTTTTGATCTTGTTTCTACCTCTTACAGGGTCCCCATCAGTTAGTATGGGTTCACTACTGTAGCCTCTTTGATGATTGGTTTTACCAGGCGTAGTCCTGCTTTCTGTAGTTGAGGTGCCCCCTCGCTACTCGAATTCTTTTTACTCCTTTGGAATGAGATCGCCCCTTTACACACTTTACAGCGGGTATATCTCTTCCAGCTTTCTTGAGAGATATCGTTCTGATGTCTTCTCCCCCTTTTGTGTAGGGTTGGGGTTCTTTAGGAGATCTTGACAGCATTTGGTTACTCATGGCCACGACGACTTGTCCTCTACCATGTGGTTATCAGATTGCTAGAAAGGGTTCCCTAGGTGGCTTTGCCCTTAAAAATTATCCCATTTACTTACCTCTTTTTCCCTCACATCCCTACACAGATAAGTGTTAGGCTGACGTCGAGGTGACTTTTGACCTTCTATCCTGCTGTTTGAAATGAACAGACAGATAGTTGAGTTTACCTGGTAGAGAGGACCTGACAGAGCACCTGGCAGGTACTCCTCGCCACGCTCTCGTTTGCCCTGTCCTGATCAGGCAGGCATCAGAGCCCGACTCTTTATTCACTCAGTTGAAATGACTGGGTGGGTATTGAGCCCTTCTTCATCTGCAAGACCGCACTGGCTACAGCAGATGTTGAAGCTTACCCGTTGAGTGAGCCCGACAGAGTCCCTGGGAGGCGTAATTCCTCAACGTTTCTTTCTTTTACTTCGGATGTCCTGTAAAAGACTAAGCAGGCTTCCATTTCGTGGTTCATGAGCTTCTTGCTGAGGTCAGGCAGAAGTAGTGGCCACCCCAATCCACTGTTCCGAAAGGAGCAGGAGGGGCGGGATCTTTTTACCCTCTACCCGCTGTCCAGATGCGGTCAGCCTGGTAGTTGGTTTTACTTTACCGTTGAGTGAGCCCGACAGAGTCCCTGGGAGGCGCAATTCCTCAACAACCCTTTACTTCGGATGTCCTGTAAAAGACTAAGCAGGCTTCCATTTCGTGGTTCATGAGCTTCTTGCTGAGGTCAGGCAGAAGTAGTGGCCACCCCAATCCACTGTTCCGAAAGGAGCAGGAGGGGCGGGATCTTTTTACCCTCTACCCGCTGTCCAGATGCGGTCAGCCTGGTAGTTGGTTTTACTTTACCGTTGAGTGAGCCCGACAGAGTCCCTGGGAGGCGCAATTCCTCAACACCCCTTTACTTCGGATGTCCTGTAAAAGACTAAGCAGGCTTCCATTTCGTGGTTCACGAGCTTCTTGCTGAGGTCAGGCAGAAGTAGTGGCCACCCCAATCCACTGTTCCGAAAGGAGCAGGAGGGGCGGGATCCTTTCACCCTCTACCCGCTGTCCAGATGTGGTCAGCCTGGTAGTTGGTTTTACTTTACCGTTGAGTGAGCCCGACAGAGTCCCTGGGAGGCGCAATTCCTCAACACCCTTTTACTCGGATGTCCTGTAAAAGACTACGCAGGCTTCCATTTCGTGTCTTCTTTACTTTTGCTGAGGTCAGGCAGAAGTATTGAGTCACCCCAATCCACTGTTCCGAAAGGATCAGGAGGGGCGGGATCCTTTTCACTTTCCATCCCGCTGTCTAGATACAGTCAGGCGGGTAGCTGGTTTTACTTGGTAGAGAGGGCCTGACAGAGCACCTGGCAGGAACTCCTCGCCTCTTTCCCTGAGTGTCCTATTCTGATCAAATAGGCACCAGATTTTGTGACTCCTTTGTTTGCTGTCTTGAGTTGATCAGACAGATACTGAGTCACCCCAATCCACTGTCCTGAAATAGGCAGGAGGAGATGGGATCTTTTCACCTTCTATCCTGTTGTTTGAAATGAACGAACAGGAAGCTGGTTTGACTTACTTGGTAGAGAGGGCCTGACAGAGCACCTGGCAGGAACTCCTCGCCATCCTTTTCCCTGAGTGTCTTGTTCCGATTAGGCAGACACCAGGCTTTGTGATTTCTTTGTTTGCTGACCCGATTTGGTTATGCAGATACTGAGTCACCCCAATCCACTGTCCTGAAATAGGCAGGAGGAGATGGGATCTTTTCACCTTCTATCCTGTTGTTTGAAATGAACGAACAGGAAGCTGGTTTGACTTACTTGGTGGAGAGGGCCTGACAGAGCACCTGGCAGGAACTTCTCGCCATCCTTTTCCCTGAGTGTCTTGTTCCGACTAGGCAGGCACCAGGCTTTGTGATTTCTTTGTTTGCTGACCCGATTTGGTTATGCAGATACTGAGTCACCCCAATCCACTGTCCTGAAATAGGCAGGAGGAGATGGGACCCCCTTCACCTTCTACTCTGCTGATTCGATATAGTCAGACAGATAGTTTGAGTGATTTTACTACTCTACTTTTGGTTCTCTCTTTAGCTCTGCTCACTCCATAGGACAAGGCAAGGAGAGATACCACCTTACTTTTTCACCCTAGTGGTGACCTTTCCTGTTGATTCTCCTTTCTGCTCTGCCCTCGCTACGGGACAAGGCTATAGGAGAATCCCCTTACTTTGCTTTCACCTTTTTTTTAGGTGATCTTCACCGTTGGTTCTATCCTTGGATCTACCCTTTTCGAGGGGTAAGGCCGGGAGAAGACCACACTACTAGTTCACCATTTTGGTGATACTTTCCTTGCGCACTGCTGCTTTTCACTCTCTCCTAGGCTCTGCCCTTGTTGTAGGGTGAGGCCAGGAGAGGAGTTCCCTACCTTTCTCTCACCTTGATGATACCATTACACTTTTGTACTCTTTACTCTCCTTTCGGTGGCTTAGTCGGTCAACGCCAACACGAGCGGTTCACTAGTTGTTCGCCACTCCTGTTGGGGGTCCGTTTGTTGACCTAGTTTTTGGCCCAGACCAGGTCAAAGAGTTGACCTGGTCAAATTTGACCAAGCTAGACCCCAGGACCCATCCCATTGGGTTCAGGGAGTCAAGTCGAGTCTGTTGAGCCCGAGCTTGGACCCGGGGTCAACCCGGTTGACCAAGTCAACCAAGGTTGACCACTTAGCCCATTTAGAGCCCAAATTAATTTTGAATCAAATACAATCACTTTCATGGCTCAATCCTTTAATCTCATTGACCTAATTGACTGATTTGACCAGGTCAAATGTTGACTTGGTCAAATCTAGTCATTAATAGGTCATTATCACCTATTTAGAGCCAATTTAAGGTCCATTCAATGCACCAATTAATTCCCTTCGTTTTAAATTCAAAACCACGGCCTCCTAGGCTGGTTTTCCCTCCTAATTACTCAATGATTCAATCCCAACCGTTGGTGATAGAGTTAGGAGCTTAAATAGGAGAAATTAGGTTATTTTTAGGGATCTTTTGCTCTTGCTTTCTCGGGAGACTTCCCCAGCCCCTGAGATTTTTTGTGAGAGCTCCTGCACCTCCTCTCCACCTTTCCCGACCTAATCCCGACGATTCCCACCCGCCGGCGGCGAGATTCCGGCAACCCGAAGGCTTGGACGGTCAAGGCTTTGATCCCATCAATCCAGAGCTTGTTTGATCGTGGTTTCAACTAGGAAAACTTACGAGGACAGTCTACAAGCTCAACCGTGTCAAGAATTCGAAGATCGGATGGTAAAATCTCGCGCAATTCCTTAGAATAGCTTAAACACTTAGATCTAAATAGATCTCTATATGCTGCGTTTTAGATCAAAGTAATGCTTCCCCATGATTTCTGTACGTCTATAGAGTTCATGTTTAAAATTTTGTCCAATTTGATCCATTCATTTGAGAGAACGAGTCGAAAAACCCATTAGGGTTTCGGATTATCCCGCCGAGCAGCCAGGGCTGATCTCAGCCGTCGATCCCGTGATCGACGGACGCGATCGAGACCTTCCGCGGTTTGGGCTGACCGCGGGACTCCGCTCCGCGGTTCGGATCGCCACGTGGCGCGATCTGATCCCTCCGCTCCAACCGCTCGCGATCGAACGGCTGCGGGTCCTCGCCTACGTGGCTAAGTGGCGCCGCGTCAGCGGCCCTTGATTGCCGCATGATTGCGGCAATTATTGCCGGCGGCGCAATCATCGCGCCGCCAGGCAATGATTGCCCGAAACCGCGGGACGAACCCGCGTGCGCCACTTGTCACGCCCAGAGCCGCCGCCGCCTTTTTTTATTAAAAATTTATTTCTAAATGTATTTTAAATTCAGAAAACTTCTAAAACGCGTAGAAAATCCATTTCTCGTCCGTTTTTCGCGCACAATATATCGAATTGTTCGGAATTGAATTTCCTTTAATTTAAAATTAAAATTACTTGAAAATTATAATTATATTTTAAATTATTTTAATAAAACAGCAACATGCTTCTTTTTTTTATATTATTTTATTTTTATTATTATTATTATTATTATTATTATTATTATTATATATTATTTTTTACTATAAAATTAGTAATTAGATTATGTTATTTCAATCTTTATTACTGTTATGTTTTTTTAGTATTATTAATTTTTATTATAATGATTATTATATTTATCTATATGTTAATATTTTATTTTCCTTAATTAAATGTTAGTTTTATTGATTAGTTAAATTATTTAAGATATTATTAATAATTAAAGTACTATTATATTATTTCAAATTATTTTTATATACCAGAGATTTATTTTATTATCATTATTAATATTTAGTAACTATTTCATTATCCATAAATATAATTATTTTAAAACTTTTAACTATTTCAACTTTGAAAAATCATAACTTTCCCGTTTCAAATCGGATTTTTGCGCACAACCCCTTGTTTTGATCGTATTTAGATCCTGCACATTCTGGAATTGGGTTTATCTGAAATTTTTGGGTCTGTGTGCAATTATTTTCAAAACAGCCAGCTGTACAATTTTAAAATTATTTAATTGTCGTACTTAAACTTCGAAATTACCTAACTTTGTCGTTTTAAGTCCGCTGTCGACGCACAGCAACTTGTTTTGGATGTACTCTGAATTCTGCATATTTTAAAACTATTTTCAGATGAAAATTTTGTCTGTATTTTCTGTAATTTCAAAAACAGTGAAATGGCACTATTTTAAAATATTATTTTATTGTATTTGAACTTCGGAAATTCGTATCTTCGCCGTTTTAAGTCGGATTTCGATGTGCGACCCCTCGTTCTTTTCAGCAAGACGAGCTTTATGTTTTGAAACCGTTTCCAGCCCCTGGTTTTGGTTATTTTGGCAGATTTCTGACTTGATGTAATATTTGATTATTTAATTATTATTTAATTAGCATAATAATTATTTTCATAATACAAACTATTTTCGAATCATTGCGAGGCCTCGATTGAGTGGTCAGCAAGTCGCCCATATACCTATTTACTATAATCCAACCTATTTTTAATTATCTTAATTTCCAAAATTTATGTATATATATATTTAAGTATTTTTAAACTACTTTGAAACTACTTATATATTAAATCTCTTAACCTTGGGAGACTTGCTTCATGAAATTTTAGACATGGATTCTGGATATGAAGAGCAGTCATGGGGGAGTGGGTTAGTGAATGGTTGAGTCCCAATCATTCACTAATCCTTTCTTTAGGTGTCTTTCCTTTTTCTATTTTTCGTAGATTGCATGTATAGGATTGCACCACCACCACTTAGTTTAGGCTCTCCTAGATTTAAGGACATGGTGTGTTTATTTATTTACTGTACTCCCATGCATTTATTATCCGAGGGTTAGTGTAAACATCACTTTAAACTCCTACAACGTAGTGACACCCTAAGGACAAAAATTAAGGACCTGTCTAGCGAACTTAGAAGTTTTCTAGGAGCTAGGATAGATCCCAGAACGACATGAAAACTTCAACATTTAAACTTAGTGACATCATGAGCCTTTCATAATTTTATGGAAATTTCTAGGAGCCTTTAGACCCCTTAATTAACCAACCCTAATTAACATATTAAGTAAGGTCTTGAGACCTTCCGAAAAATACAATAATTACATATTAGGTCAGAAAATTACCCATAATGGCTTGATTTGTTCAGAATCTGACCCTTGACTTTAGATAAATAGGGCTCCCTAGTTTGACTTCAGGTCGACCCCTAATTTGACCATAGGTGGAAATTACCGTTTTACCCCTAATAAATCATTAAAAATTATTAAAAATTCCAAATTTTCTCCAAACACTTGGGAACACTTTCTTAGGTCATCCCTGATCTTTGGGAGTGATTCCAATCAGTTTGGAGCTTGTTTGGAGCAAAACAGTAAAAAAGGCCCTTTCCTAGTTAGTTTAGAAAATTCCTTTAATTACCCTACCTTTAGAAATCCATAACTAATTGTAGAAAATTCCAAATTAGGTAAACTCACTTGCATTAGACTCCAATTAGGTCCTAGTATTTATTGAAAATCTTAGGGTTCCAGAAATTGGCTTAGATTGGAAAGTCAACTTTTTGGTCAACCCTAGTTCATTTAGGGCCCGAAACTTAGAAAGTTCATAACTTTCCCTAGAGAACTCCGATTTCAGTCCACTACCTGTCTAACTACTCATATTAAGGTCTAGTATCTTCCTAAGGTGATAGGAGACCCAGGATTAGCCTTTTCCCATAGTGACTTTTTGGACCCTTAGTCTAGTTCCTAGGAGGACCCGAGACTTTCCAAAATTGGCTAATGTAACTTTAACTTCAAATATTATTTCCTTAAGCTCTTGAAACAGACCAACAAACTAAATTAACTAAAATGGACCCTAATCCATTAATATTTGAATTCCAACTAAAAATCCCCTTCTGGCTCATAACAAACCTGAACTCTAGATAATTTCAACTAACTGCCCATATTAGGATCTATCCAAACCACACTAGCCTTACACACACATAGAATGGTTTGCTAGGGCACCACTTCTAGATCTAGGTTAGGCCGCTGGGTTTTATTTTCTGCTGTGTGCCGGAGCTTTTCGTAGTTTTCACTGCATGCTGTTTGAAAAATGATTGGTGTGTTTGCTTATTTTCTCTGCACTCTGTGATGTGATGAGCGCTAGATTTACCCCTAGGTTAGGAACGTTATATACATATACTGTTCTTCCGTGCAGGTGGCCATGCTCAAGCTAATAAAAAGGGGGGAGCATTATGATTATTTCTAATAATATTTTATGCAGGTGCTTGTTCAGCTCCCCCTAAATAAAAATGAGGGCTAAAATTAATAATTATAACTGCACAGATGGAGCTGCTTAGCCCTCATAATTAAGAGCATGGCTTGGCACAGGGTCAATGGTGTTAGCATTTTCATTCTTTATATAAACTGCTTGGGATTTTTATTAGGATAACCATGCAGGTCCTTTTAGATTTTTATGCTTTTCAATTAATGTAAAAATTTGTAATATTGTCAAGAGTTGTGAAAACAACTTCGAGTTGGGATATTCTTATCCAGTTCGGGTTCCAAAAGAAGAAGGCATCCCTAAGGGGAGAGTCTTCTTCCATTTGGAAGATCGAGCTGGATGGCTTTAGATATCCAAAGAGAAAAGACAATACACCCCTACTGGGGAGAATTGTCTCTTCGTTTGGATATTCAAGCCACGACGGATCCAAGGAGTCCAAGGAGGAGTGATCCAAGGAGTCCAAGGAGAGGATACCCAGGAGACTGAAGATATTGAAGATTTGAAGACCCAATATCCCACTCAAAGTTGTTAGCGTCTGTCATAGGCTTAGAAATCCGGGTTGTTGGCAGTGGTGCCCGGCCACTTTACTTTTCTGCATACCCTGGGTTGTAATTAAAGGGCAGTTGGCCTATGGACATTTATTTGATTAGTTTGTGGATTTATATTGATGTGCTTACATGATTGTGCTTAGAAATATCTGCTTTTTCTAGGTTTCTTTCTTGCATGCCGTTTTTGTTTTCGCCTGGATCGTATTAGGCTCATTAAGGACTATAAAACTTTTCTACTCGTAACTAACTCTTAAAATTTTAAGTTCTAAATAATATAGAAACTTAACGAACCTAGGAAATTGCCGGAATCGTCCGGGGTCGCATGCATATTACTGCATTTCTCTTTCCTTGCTATAAGACATCTCCCTGCCTGCGGGTAGAGTCCGGATAATCTGGCCTATGAGGATGAAGTGCCGGACCTAGGGAGACTCAGTCTTTTCAAAAAAATATTTTCTATAAGCCTGTTTTTAAAGTTCTATAGCATTCATGAGCTGACAATTCAACTAGCATGCATTGCATTAGAAATCAATTTAATTAAAATTTAATTGCATTAGTTAGAGGCATTCACCCAACATAAGTCCAGGACCACTTAGGAAATTCTCTAGATGTCGGTCCTCTTTCTAATAAACTATACCTCCTACCCATCTTTCATAATTGACCTGATAGCATGGTTTTGAAGCGATTAGGTGGTTAGCTGGCTCCCCCATCCAGGCCGGGATAAGTCCAGGTTTTGCATAGCATTAGCTAGGACACTGGTCTTAGTGTGTGTCGAACACTAAGTCCAACCTAGATTTAGGATTCGAGGCTACTACATTCGGTCTCGTAGTAGGCCTTAAATAGTAGGTAAGTCCTTTCTTTTCAGGGACCCTAAATCCTACTTATCTTCGTCACAGGATGACGCCACCTCCATCCTTCTCTCACGCATGTGATCGGATGTTTGACTTTGATTTTCTCCAGTTCCTCTTTAGTACCCTAGAGCCTCCGAGTGCTGGTATGAGCCACGCATGTCGATTCAGCCCTTCGGACATTTCTTCCCTTTGAGTAGGATTTCCTAGTTTATACCCATGTGTCAATCCCACTTTAGGAGAGGATAATATATGATCCTTAATCGAGAGTTTTCTCAGGCTCCGGCCTGGGATGTAATTAACCACGGGGGCTTGCGCCCGTGGGAAACTTGGTCCCCACAATCTACTAAACCCCATTCGAGCTCTTGCATCGGGTGGGGGAAACCCGTGATTTGGTCATGTATATTACTACCCATCGAGGTGTGTTGGCGTCAGCCTCTATCCTCAATGGTCAGTCGTATGCGCGATCCAATCTGTCCCTTCAAATCGACCCGTTCGCGCGGTGCTCTTTCGGAGGTCCACATGACGCATTAACTTAATTTCTCTATAATTTGCACAATCTTGTGCATCACCTTTATTCTTAAATATATGAATCAACACACTCATTCTTCACTCATCTGACATCCTTTTTGTCTTCAAAATAATATTAAAGAATTTACCAATTAGCTATAATAATTATTCAAATAAACACCCTCTAAGTGATGAGAGTGGAGGAGATTTTTAAATTCATAAATTATGACCTCTGACTACTCGTTTAAGTTGAACTGGGAATGGAAACGACTATTTATTTAGCATTGTTTGAGACCATGTATGAATTTTAAGACTCTTTGATTTTTTATGATTTTTTTTTTTCAACATCTTACTTTAATGCTAGTATGCTAATTATTATTTTATTTTTTTTAATTAATTTAATGGTGTTTAATTTTGAGGCCTACGCTTCAAAACCCCTTGAGACTTACGTCTTGTCTTATGGAAAATAAACACCTCAATACTCAATTGTACAATTTCAAATTTTAGTTAGGTTCAACTCAATAATGACTTGATCAGATTATTCACATTTTGAAATTCTTATTTGTCAAATTGGTCAAGAAAGAGATCTCGAGACAACCACTCGTGAGAGGCATACACGACATGCATGGTTGACAATTTGTTATCGTTGAGTCTAGGTTTATTCATCTATATCATTTTTAAAAGATTAATACCGATTGTGGCTCCACTTTTTCACGTTCAACCTTGTTAGGGCATGGCCAAAGAGTTTCAATTGTTTGAAGGCTATTTACATGATTATACCTTTAAAAAGAAAAGTTGGTAATGATGCTGCAACCTACCATCAAGCTTCTTTGCATTGATTGTTTCATCATAGATTGATAACTTGAGCTCGGTGTTAATCTTGAATGGTAGTCGAGTCTCTTGCTAAAAATTTGATAATTGAACCGTTTATTTCATCTCTCCATATTAAAAATTTGTGTCATATGAAATAGCGCCTATACCATAGTTTCACATATGGGCAGCCACATATCAATATCTTGGGTTTTCTTTGTTGCAAGGAACCATGAAGTGATAACAATCATTCCAAGGCTTCTAACTTGCTCTCAAAGGCCTACCATAATTTTTTGATGGTGTCAATGACTCAACATGATTGAAGGTTAGATCAATTCTTTTACTTGCATTCAGGTTTTGTTCCTGGTTAGTGGTGGTGTTGTTTCCTATCTTCGCTATTTTATCCTCTCACTTGCATAATCTGTTGCTTTGATAGTAAAAAGATGATCCAAGTCTTCATGGATCAAGTAACCAAGTTTGGGTAAATGTTCTCAATGCCGTGGATGCACGGTTGTGAAAGAGAAGGTGATAAGACAATGAAGATTCCTTTGTTCCTTCTCAAATGCTGAAATTAAACTCAAGTCAACTATAGCTTGTTTTTGAGTTAGCAAATTTACTATTTGTGAATCGATTTTAGTTAACCTGTGTCTTCTTAAGTGAAATATAGTTGCTTGGCAGTTTTTTGTGGCATAGTGGTTCTCATAAAAATTAATATTGGCTCTCATAATAGCTAAAACCAAGGGGCTACAAAAGGGGAAGTCTGATTAGTGTTGTCCTTTATTTGGTGAATAGAGAGAGAGAGAGAGAGAGAGAGAGAGAGAGAGAGAGAGAGAGAGAGAGAGAGCAACTCCTATTTATAATACCAAATATGAATTATAATCCTAGATAATTCCTAAAATCAAGGAGAAAAATATTCTTATATGTAAAAAACCCCAATAAATTTTTTCTGTATTCTTGATAACTAATTCCTAAATGCAAGGAAAAACATATTCGAATCCAAAATCTAAGATTAAATAGGATAAGTGATCGGAACAAATAATTTAGATAAAATTTGGACATGCTCCTTGGCCTAACCGGCAGTCCCCTCATGGTATCAACCTTGCCTTTTTTTTATCTTGCTAGTTGTTGAGCTATTTGAACTTGTTGGCTTCATAGAGGATCGCTTCCATGTTACCACATGTCTAGGCTGACTAGCTCAAAGATTCTGATAGGAACCACGTGTAGATTTTAAGTAAATCCTATCAATTTCAGAAAAATTAACAGGAAAACTCTTCCAAGCTCCAAAAGAAAACCATAAAAACAATAATTTTATTGCAAAAATCAAGTAGAACGGAAGAAAACAACAAGATACAAGTGATCCTCTATTCGAGAGGAGGATCAATCTCTCACAAATCTCTAGACGCCGCTAGAGCCCGAAGGAAAACCTAAATCTTAGATATATCAAATTTCAACCAAATTTAAGATGCACTAACCCTAGGAAAACAAACTATTTAATGCATACAAATCAAAAGGAAATCCCTAAACAGTCCCTACATTCAAATTTCCCTCCCAAAACCCTAAAAAATCTTTCCCAAAAATCTCCTTGGAATCAGGCTGCTTGCGCGCCGCGTACTGGAGAGGCGGACTTCTCTGCTTGTTTCGCACGGACCGGTCCCACGTGGATCATCTGAACTGGTCCAATGGACCGGTCTAACAATATTCCCCTCCCCAAGGTTGTGAAAATCATATCGGACAACGAACCGGAAGAGGGAGACGTTCACGGTTCGACTGGTTGAATCGGAGTCGAACTGGATGACGTAATAAATAATAATATTATTAAAAATTAATAAAATAAAAATCATATAATATAAGTATATGAAAATTTAATAATATTTATAAAATTTTAAAATATATAATAAAATTTTATACATATAAATATCATTTAAGAATAATACTTAATATAATATATAAATTTATAATATAAAGAATTTATGATCATTAATATAATATAAATAATTAAATATATGACCATTTAATATATTTATAAATTTAAAAATATATATAATTCAAAATTATAAATATAAATATCATTTAAAAATAATATATTAATATATTTATAATTAAATATATTTATAAGAATAATATTTAATATAATTTATAAATTTATAATATTAATATTTTATAATATATATTATAGCAAATTTATAATATATATTATCCAAATTTATAGCCCAACTAAGCAAAAATTTAAAGTCCAACTAAGGAAAAATTTGAAGCCCAACTAGCCCAAATTCACATTCTAAACTATTCATGCTACTTTTTTATTCCCACATCATAGGGAGAGTTTGAGGATATTTCCTTCAACCTTTTATAAAGTGAGAAGTGCACTCTTTTTACAAAACAAACTATGTGATTTATTTAAGATAATTTGCATGTATTATGGTGATATTATTCATCATACTTAATAAAAATATTTAAAATTTTTAAAAAAATTTAATTAACTAAAATATATTTTTAAAAATTTTAATTAAAACAAAAATAATTTTTTTTTATTCCGGCCGGTTCTTTCCAAACTGGACAGGTTCAACGGTTCACCGGTTGAACTGCTGGTTCAATCTGGTTTGATGCAGAGCCAGTTCTGGAGCTTGATTGGACCGGCCATCAGACCGGTTCACGGTTGAACCGGTTGAACCGGCTGGTCCGATCCAGTTTTCAAAACATTGCCCCTCCCAAAAATCCACCTTGTCCTCAAGGTGGAAGGATGGGATGTTGTTTATATCTTTCTTTAACTGCTCTGTTAGTGGCCATGCTATCGTCCGTTGGAACCAAGTTAAAGTTTTTCCTTTCAAACATTGAGCCGTTGTCGCCAGTCTCTCCTCCTCCGTCACCCCATTCACCATGAGATACATCTCCACCCGGTAAACCTCCTCTCTTTCCAATACTGGCATCCCTAACTTCGCCACCCTAGGATCACTACCACCCCAATATCTTCTTCATCCTTTAGTGTAGCGGTTGTCGTGATCTCTCTATATTTCTCTCATGTATCGAGGGTGGGAATCCCCTCTTCCTTACCTTCACCTTACATGACAAGATCCCCATGGTTCGGCTCGTCCCCCTCCTTCGGTCGTCCACTATCATTGCCCATAAGACCTCCCATAATGGTCGACCATCCCACCATCTTCACGATGAAATTCCCTTCCTATTGTCTTCCCATCCGCCAACCCTATTCCGCTCTTTATCGAAGCCTTAGGAGGTGTTTCTTGACCCCCTCCTCTGATGAGTGGCTCCCCTTGCCCAAAATGCCTCTCATAGTGGTCGGCCACCCTACCTCCTCTATCAAACGATTTCATATTTCTTGTCTTCTTATCCATAAAACCTAATCCACTCCTTATCGGAGCCACAAGAGGTGGCTCTTGATGAAAGAAACTCCCATCGTCAGACTTCTTTTGTCCGATCTCCTTTCATTTCGATTTGGCTAAGAGAATCCTGATCAAATCTTGATTAGGGTTAGCCATCGGAACCACCAGTGAAGTGTTTGTTTGCATCTCCAAGAGTCTTCTTAACATCTCCTCCACCCTTCTAAAATGATTTTCCATACGGTTTTTTATGCATGAAAATTTTTCTCCCCATGTAGAGAACTTCTCCAAGCCGGTTTTAAATTGCTCCATTTCCCCTTCCAACACCTCCATCTTCTTTGTTATCATTAATTGGATCTAGGCTTCAATTGCAAACCAGCCAAGATATCTTATTTTTCTGCCCAAGAAAGCACTCTGATATCAATTTGGTAGGAAACACTTGTAGATTTCAAGTAAATCCTATCAATTTCAGAAAAATCAGCGGGAAAACTCTTCCAAACTCCAAAAGAAAAAAAAAACAGTAATTTTATCACAAAAATCATGTAGAATGGAAAAAAACAACAAGATACAAGTGATCCTTTATTCAAGAGGAGGATCGTTCTATCCCAAATCTCTAGATGCCGCTAGAGCCCAAAGGAAAACCTAAATCTAGGATATCTCAAATTTAAGTCAAATTCAAGATGCCCTAACCCTTAGAAAACAAACTATTTAATGTATACAAATCAAAAGGAAATCTCTAAACAGTCCCTACATTCAAATTTCCATCCCAAAACCCTCAAAAACTTTCCCAAAAAACTCCTTGGAATCGGGCGGCTTGCGCGCCGCGTACAGAAGAGGCGGACTTCTCTGCCTGTTTCGCATGGGTTGGTCCCGCATGGACCGGCTGGATCAGGTTTCGCATAGGCCGGTCTCACGTGGGCCGGTTGGACCAGTCTAACAGATTCTTCTTGATAATATAATGAGGGTTGGCCTAATATAATATGATCTATATCCATTAGCAAGACATTTCATCAAATGTTATCTTCATAACTCCCTGTTTGTAAAGGAATCCGATGTCTAAAAGTTACAATAAAGGTCATATGGTTAACCCAACAAATATGGAAATGGTTGGGATGTGATTCATTCTTTATGTTAGCTTTGATTACGGTATGACTGGAAACTTTATTCATCGTAATGGTATGCCCTCCATCTATAACTAACTTACACCTCTTTTCTTTGCACACGACAAAAACACTAAAGATATTTTTCTTCCTCCAATTCTCATATTCAGTTTTTGTTACTACTAAGCACCTCATGACTCCTAAGGAGGTTTCTTCATATGTCCATAAGTCTTCATCATAAATGTAATCATATGTGATGCCAATTTCAGAGTCAACACATTCATCTTCTTCTAGGTAAATTAGTTGGGTTTTAAGTTGGTTTCCTTTTTATGGAAATTGTGGCAAATAACATCTCTTATGCTTTTTGGTGTAAATCAACCTCATTCAATTTTTCAGACCTTAGTTCAATGATAAACTTATCTACAATCATTGTCAAGGCAGTGAGTTCTACCAAATGAGGTCTTCAAATGTTTTGAGATAATCAATCACGAACAGGCTACCTTGCCTTAAGGTGTGGAGTTGGGTATGAAGCTTCTTATTGTGATGTTAAGAGTAGTACTTATTCCCAAGCATTTGTTTCATTTCTTCCCACCTAAGTATTCTTCTACCATTTATCTCTTTTTTTGCTCATGTAACTCATTTGTACACCCATAGGAAAGTACCATTTGATGCCTTGACTAGAAGAATAAAAATTGAAATAGATCTTGCTTCTAAAGAGATAAACCTCTTTTTCTTGAAACAAAAGTGGTATTGTGGTGGGGAATCTTGGTGGTGAACCTAGGTAAGATTATTTCGTTGGTGGTGTTGGTTACTCTTTCGATTGATTGGGTTTCTTTTCTTTTGAGATAAAGGGTAAAGGGTTTTAGATATTTTTATCTCTGATACTAAATGATGGAAAGGTTGTTAATTGGGTTAAATGATTTTTTGAGATGATAGTGGAAAATTAATTGTTAATGGAAGCCTAAGAAAAAGAAAAACAATTTAGCACTTCTTGATGGATTTTTTTGTTGAAATTTTATCGCTATAGATGGTCAAGTTTTTTTTTTGGGTGGAAAAGAGTGAGAATCTCTAGATCAGATGTTTGGGATGTTAGTTAACTAATAAAGATGATTTTAGGCCAAGAGATTATGTGCTTAGGAAGTTATGAATTTTTTATAGGGATTGTGATGTAGAACTATGAATGCTTCAAATGATTGATATAAGAATTTGCACGTTTTAAAATAAGAGAAATAAGAATTAAAATGTTAGCCAATTATCAAAAATAGAAAACATGAAAGAGGTGCTTTAACTTAGGCCAAGTTACACAATAATAGTTAGGATCACAAAATAATTAGAAAATTCAACATAAGCAAATATAAAGGATTTCCAATAAAATCCCTAGATTAACAACGAGATTTGATACATAGAAGTCCATCACTCATTCTCTATGTTTACTAAGCTTTGGCGGATAGCTTTGCACGATTCTTTATGCTTGATACACAACCACAATTGAAGGAGAATATGAAGGGAAATGAGGGGGAAAGCTCACCTTTGTCAAGATTAGTGAAATAAAGCTGTAAGAAGGAAATTCTGGAGTCTGGACAGCTGCTTGACGAATGTCCAGTGTAAAAACAGCACTTAGGAACCTTCTCGCAAGCTTGGACAGCAGTTGGTGGCTGCAGGAGCATTTGGACAACACACGACTATGTCCAGAAAATTATAGACAGCAAACTAACCCGTCCTGGAATGCTGGACAGCAGCCGGGTTGGGTTGGAAACTGATATTACTTGATGTATTGGGTGAGAGCATGAAGTATCTTCTCTTTGGAGCATGGGCGGTAGCTAAACTTCAGAAAACTTCATCCAAAAGGCAAGGGGGCGGCTGGCTTTGATTAGGTTTGGAGGGAGTTTAGGACAAAATTATTTCCTTCCATAGATTTCCAAAGTAGGAAATAATTAAAGAGGAAGAAAGGGAAGGAGGGAGAGGGTGGCAGGCCAATTAGAGCTGAATGGATCCAATGGGAATTAATTAATTGAGAATAGTAAGAGAAGGAGAGAGGCGGCTAGGAGTTTACTAAAGTGGGATTTTAATTTGGAAAGGATTTAAGGGGATTGGAGAGAGAGAGAGAGGCGGCGGGAGAGAATAAGAGGGAAAATTGGATCTTTGATTGATTGCCAATCAAAGTCAACTTAAATTAGGAAAGGGGTCTTGAATTATTCTTTGATTAAAATTCAGATTTTATTGTGACTAGACTAAAGGAGACTTTCCAAAAATAAGCTATGGGATTTAGGAAAGAATTGAAAGTTCAAACTTATTTGAATTTGAATTCAAATCATTCCCAAATTAGTAACATAGCAATTTAGGAAAGTAACAAATCTTGGAAGGAATTGGGAGGACCGGTGGCTAGGGTGTGGAGTGAGAGGTCGGCGGCTATGGGGGGTGGGGTTTGGCTAGGTGGACTAGGGTTGGCGTGGAGATGGGGATTAGGATTGGTCGGCGGTGAGAAGGCTTGGAGGAGGCCGGTGGCTTTGGGAGAAATGGCTTGGTCGTACGGTGGAAGGGAAGGGAGGGAGTACGAGAAGAAAGGATAGGAAAAAAATAGCCACGAATCCAGACACTTCCAAGGTTAGTGGGTGATCTGTTTCCCTCTCCTAGGGATTTCTCTCCAAAGCTCTCAAGCTCTCACAAAACACAAAGTTGCAGAAATTTTTATTATAATTCTTCATTAACTTTAAAAGAGACAAAAGGGGCTTATAAATAGCCTCATACAATGAAAGAAAATTAAAAGACAATATTGCCCCTAAGGCTTACAAATGACAAGACCCTTAAGTAAGGGTAAAACAAAAAATGATTATAAAATAAATACATAATACATATGATGAATCAAAAATAGATCGGCGCGATCATGATTGTAGATCGTCGGCCATATCTCTGATATACTTTCCATGATCTGATGTCCCCATCATTCTCTCGGGGTGGTAAAAAGCCCGACTTTGTTGAGTAAGCATCTCGGGTGCTCTCATAAATCTCCAATGCGTCAGAGTCAATCTGTTGTAGCTCCTCGCGATCCAACCAAGTATCCTCTGACTCGGATTTATCTCTCCACCTAATCAAATGTCTTCTTCGTCCATCTTCTTTTGTGGAAATGATATTATCACTCAGAATCGTGTTAACCTTCTCTGCCATAGTTTTTTTGGGAATGTTTGAAAGTTGAAGCAGGTTTGGGTTCTATTAAGGTGGGGTCACACAAGGCTGCTTTTGAAGTGAATTTAGTGGGTTAAAATCGAGGTATTCATATGCTACTAGATCTAATGTGTTAAAAGAGGGATTGATATTGAATTTTGTAGGCAGATCCACTACATAAATATTATAATTGATTTTCTTAATTATTTTGAATGGTTCTGCACTCTTAGTATGTAACTTCTTAAATGTTCCTTACGGGAACCGTTTCGGACGAATCCGCACCATCACTGATTCACAAAGCTCAAAAGTTTTTTTTTCTACGTTAAAAGTACATATGCTATAATCAAAAGTTTTAAACTTTCGTTTAAGGTTAGATAAAGTTTATAATCGTTATTGCTTTTTTCGATCTTGCGTGCAATTTCTTTATAAAGTTCATGCATATGTGATGCAAATGAGGATGCAAACTCAGAAATCCTATACCTAGAACACATGTGTATGAGATCTAGAGACCATCTAGGTTTGAACCCATAAACAATTTCAGCGGGACTTAAGCCAGTTATACGGTTCATAGAATTGTTATAGGCGAACTCAGCTGTGGGTAGTATGGAATCCTAATCCTTAATATATTCACATATTAGGGATCTTAACAGTTTGCTTAAGCTCCTATTGACCACCTCGGTTTGGCCATCGGTTTGAGAAAGAAAGACTGTAGAGAAATGCAATTTAGTGCCCATTTTCAACCATAGAGTTTTCCAAAAATAACTGATAAACTTGACATCCCTGTAAGATATAATGATTTTGGGTAAACCATGTAATCTAACGACCTTATTGAAGTAAAGTTTGGCAATATGGGAGGTGTCGGATATCTTGGAGCAGGGTAGGAAATGGGTCATTGTGAAAAATCGATCAACTACAACACAGATGGCGCCGTTGCTACGGGCAGTTTTAGGCAAACCTAAGATGAAATTCATGCTAACATCTAGCCAAGGACAGCTGGGAACATGTAGAGGGGTGTAGAGACCAGTGTTTTGTTTGCGTTGCTTGGCCAATTGGCAAGTGTGGCACCTGATGACCATTTTATAAACATCCCTCTTCAGACTGGGCCAAAAGAAGCGGTACTCCACGGCTTCTATCACCTTATCCCAGCCAAAGTGCCAAGCGAGGCCTCCGGCGTGGAGTTCCCAAACTAGAAATTCCCTAAGAGACGTGCTAGGGATGCAAAGCTTCTGAGCTTTGAAGAGATAACCACCCTCCATGAGAAAATCATCCATAAGGCGTGTGATGCCTGTGGCCAAAAGAGTATTCATCTCCTTGAAGTCGGGGGATTCCAAGGTTGGTGGGTGATCAGTTTCCCTCTCCCAGGAATTTCTCTCCAAAGCTCTCAAGCTCTCACAAAATACAAAGTTGTAGAAATTTTCATTATAATTATTCATTAACTTGAAAATAAATAAAAGGGGCTTATAAATAGCCTCATACAATGAAAGGAAACTAAAAGATAACATTGCCCCTAGGGCTTACAAATGACAAAACTCTTAAGGGTAAAACGGGAAATGCTAATAAAACAAATACATAATGCAAATAAATAAAATAGATACATATGATGAATTAAAAATAGATCGGCGTGATCGTGGTCGTAGATCGTTGGTCACGTCTCTAATATACTTTTCATGTTATGATATCCCCATCAGATTGTTTACAATAGGCGGAAGCAGGAGTTAGGATTTATGGAGGGGATATGACTTAGCTTATGAGGGTTGATGTGTGTTAAGTTTTTTGGGTAGGTGTTGGGGATGTAGCAGAACAAGAAACAAGAGAGAAATATATCCCACTATTTGTATACCTTAATTGTGGTTTGTTTATAAGTCAAAGCAAAAGTGGAAGCTCCAACTTTTTCTAGACACAAGTTTTTGCAAGAGATTAAGGATATTTTAGTAAATCATTGAGATTATAAATAATGTATAAAGTGTTGTATAAAAAGGAGAAAAACTAATAAGTAAATATACCAAAATCTTTCCTTTAGAATTCATTCATATGTTTTAATGGTGTCCTCCCTCCTCCCTCCTCCCTCCTCCCCCTTCAAGATCTTATTATATTTGGAAACTATTGAACGATTGTTAGACCCACAAGTCAACCAACTTTGTTAGTGATCATTGAGCATCTGGTTTAAGCCTCTGTTTAAAATTCCGCAACAAGAGGCGCGCCTCTGCACAATTCTTCCCAAAAACGCCTCGAGGCTTACGCAATTCTCAACTTGGAAGAGGCGTACGCCTCACCCTTCATGAGGCGCGCCTCAATTGCGCAATTATGGGTGAGGCGTACGCCTCATCCAAATGGCCCCACCTACTTAAAATGAGCCATTTTTCCGAAATCTACCCTCCCGCAAGCCGTAGTTTGCGAAACCAGAGGATCCCGCACGGTCGGCCTCCAGTCCCGCCGCCTCTCCCACCGGCGCCGCCTCTCTCCGGCGAACTTGAATCGTCCGGCCGCCTTCTAGGAGAAGTCCACAATCAATTTTAGATATTTTTATTTAGTTTTTGGTTAGATTTTTCAAGTTAAAGAAAATCTAGGATTTTTTGTTTTTTGAATTATTTTGTGTGATTTTGGATTTTTGCATTAAGGAAGATGGTTAGAGATAAGGAGAAGGGGAATACGTCATTGCGGAGGGACCCTTCTTAGAAATATAGTGTACAAGTTGACATAGGTGACGGAGAGAAGAGTTATGTTTATTTGAAATGCAATTTTTGTGAAAAAGTGGTGAAGGGAGGAGTTACCCGCATGAAGGAGCACTTATCATGCTCTCATAAAATTGTAGCACCGTGTGCAAATGTTCCGGAGAAGGTGAATGATGAAATTATTGCTTATATGAAGAAAAGTACGACGACAAAACACTTACAACAGGAGCAATTTGATGATAGGGTCGAATATGGTGCCTACTTCGGGAGTGAGAGTGGAAAGGTCTCTTCTTCCACTATACATAACAGAAGTGCACGGGGTCCTATGGATCAGTATATGACTAATCCAGAAGAGGATAGAGAACAAGCACAAATGATGCCTGCGGCTGGTACTATAGAGGGTCGACTCCAGGTTTGCATGGATATTGATAGGTTTTTTTTTTTGAAAATGCCATACCATTTAATGTTGCTACGTCGTCTGCCTACTTCAATATGATGTGGTCGGTAGGGTTGTATGAAAGAGGGTTGAAGGCACCTTCCATGTATGAGTTGCGAATATGAATTTTAAAGGAGCTGCATAACACAGAGCGGAGCATTGATGAGATTAAAAAGATATGGATTGAGACTGGTGTTACCATTATGTCAGATGAATGGTCTGACATGAAGAGCATGAGCTTGATTAACATCCTTGTCAACAATCCCTACAACACGGTGTTTTTACTATAAGTTGAAGCTTCATATGAGTGAAAAATGTTACATTCATTTTCAGTTTACTTGATGGGGTTATTGAGGAGATTGGGGAGTAATTGGTTGTTCAGGTAGTGACTGATAATGCCAGTGCATACAAAGCAGCTAGTCAGCTGTTGATGGAGAAGAGGACACGCCTATATTGGACCCCCTATGCTGTACATTGTATTAATCTCATTTTGGAGGATCTTGGTGATTTATCTTAGCACAAGAGTGCTCTTTCTAGGGCAAAGAAGATTACAAAGTTCATCTCATGGGTCTTAGGCTTGATGAGAAAGTTTTCAAAGAAGGAAATCATTCTCCCTGCAACCACTAGGTATGTTCTTAAATTTGTGCACTGCAAATCATTATTGCAATTCCTACTGTATGTTCTTATATTTGTGCACTACAAATCTATAGGTTTGTCATATCCTATTTGACACTACAGAGCCTGTTGGAAGTGAGGCAACCTTTGGAAGCAATGTTTACATCAACTGAATGGCTTAACTCTACGTGGGGGAAGAAAAGTGAGGGGAAGGAAATAAGAAAGATTATTCTGAATGATAAATTTTGGGCTACTGTGACCTATGTCATATTAAGCACGAGATCTTTAGTACAAGTACTACGCTTAGTGGATGCTGAGAAGAAACCAGCAATGAGTTTTATTTATAATATTATGGATGAGGCCAAGGAGATGACTGCACACAACTTGGGAGGAGAGGAGGCAAGTTATAGAGAGATTTGGGATATCATTGATGCTCGGTGGGAGGTATAGTTACACCGTCATCTACATGCAGCGGCATATTATCTCAATCCTCAATTTCAATATTCAGAGAAGAAATCTTCAAACTCAGAGGTGAAGCTTAGTCTGTATCATTGTATGAAATCACCTATCAACACTCAGAATGAACTCCCTCGTATATATTATGCACAACAAGAGGTTAAGAGATAGGAGGTTGAGGAAAAAGGGGTTGAAGGATGATGAGGACCCGTTGGTGTGTGATGATGTGTCATCTGATAATGAGTGGTTCATAGATGATGAGACAGATTTGTCATTATCAGACTTACAACAAGAGGATCTAAGTGTGGATGTATTGAGGGGCGAAGCAGATCAAATGGGCACATCCACTACTACCACACCACACACATCTACTAGCTCTGCAGCACAACAATCAAGTAAATATATATTCCACAACTTCTTATTTGCTATTGCATTATATTTATATTAAATGAGCAATTAACATGATAATGATCTTTTCTCTTATTTAACAGGGAAGAGAAAAGTGAGTCATATTGAAGATGATGATGATATGATATTCATAGATACAATTGGAGAAGAAGATTCCCTTGAAGACCCATTTAGTGATGGGATATGATTGCATTTTATATGTTCTTTGTACTTTGGGAGTTTTGTTAAATAAATATTTTGTGATTTTGTACTTTGGGACATGATTTTATTGCATCTATTTTCTTACTTTCCACTATTTTCATATATCATTTAGATGTTTTTATTGTAAGATAGAATATTGCTATTATTTACCTGCTAAAACCCTTAATTTCTCATTTACGCAATTCTGTGTCCGTGAGGCTTACGTCTCAGACCGCCTCAAGGCTTACGCCTCGCCTCACGGACGAAAACCTCCTCGAGGCTTAGTTACGCAATTGTAAACCTTGGTTTAAGCATTATATCCATTGTATTGTTTTTCTTATGGTCATTAGATTGCAGTATGTGTGCCTCTTTCTTCTCTTCTAGTCATTGACCCCTCTTGCAATTTTTTTTTTTAAATAGCTTTGATTTATTTTCATTGTAAGACTTTCAGAGAAATCTATATATACTTCCACAACTTATATAGAATGAAGCAAGAAAATTCAAAGATTTTTTTTTTTTTTTGCTTTTTATTTTTTATATGGTATCAAAGCGAGGTTAGAGTTTTCTTTTAATTGTTATTATCTTTCCTTTTTGATGCAATTCTTCTTTCTTATCATTATGTCTAGTTTCTTTTATTTCCCTTCCGGCAAGTCAAACATGATGAATGGTGAAAGTAAATACTAAGGAAGAATCAAAAGCACTACGAGCCTTATTTCACATAAACAGAAAAAATTATCTGAAGTTGTCCCAAATTAAGAGGCTTTTTATTGAAGGAATGAGAGATTTATCATTCTGTGAATCCTCCTCCAAAGTTGAAGGGCTCAAAGTTTGTACTTTGGAATAAAGTGAATTCCATGATCAGGATGTGATTTTGACATATCATTATGCCTGAAATTGGTGTGCCATATATATCAAAGTTTTGGACACCGTTAAATAAATTTATCCAAAAGTGAATGATGTTACCCTCATTTATGAGATCAAAACTAAATTCCAACAATCAAGGTAACCTTCATGCTAATGAGTACTATAATACAATAAAGGTTTATTGGCTTGAACTAAATTATTACCTAGGTATCAAGATGATATTGATAGGAAGCCGGTGCAGTTTCTTCAAAATCAGCGATCAACAATAAGAAATTAGGAAAAAAAATACATCAAAATTATTTTTATTACAAGATATATGAAATAAAATAGCAACATATAATTGGATCTTCAATTGGAGAGGAAGATATACTCTCCTAAATCTCTAGTTTCCGTCTAGAGCCCAAATAATCTAAGAATAAACTAAATTCAGCAAACTCTCAAAACATAATATGAAATCACCCTATTGTTTTCCTTAAATAGGCTTCGATAACCCTCCCAAATCAGTCACCTTTCCTTAAATAATTTCCTTTCAGATTTGAATTTAACTTAGATTTATTTTCCTAATTAATTTCCTCCAAATTATAATTAAAACTTTCCTAAACAATTCACTCTTAATTCCTCCTCCTTTCCCTAAATAATTCCCTCTTAGATTATGAATTCAAATTAGATCTCTTACTTAAATAATTCCCTCTCAATTGTAATTTAAACATTTCTAAATAATTCCCCTTTGATTAAGAACCTTCCTAAACAACTCTCTCTTGATTATGAAACTTTATGATTCCCTCCCAATCCAATCGGTCGGTCCATTAATACTCCCCTCCCAAAGTGCCACAATGTCTTCAAGTGGAACGAAAGAAATTGCTACTGAAGCACTAGACTAATAGCACTGGACTGAAAAATGGATTGACACTGGGTCATATGATCCCTTTCTCCAGCATCTCCCTAATTAATCTCTCCATCTCATTCTTCTGGATTTGGGGATGATGGTACAGACAAACACTAATAGGTGAGACTCCTTCCTTCGATATGATAGCATGCTCGCATCCCTGTGGAGGAGGCAACCTCTGAACTTACTGGAACACCTCTTGATACTACTGTAGGAGTGGTTGAACCATGTTTGGTGCTTCTATCTTCTCTCCATGTTCTTCTCCTTCCAAACTTTTCAGCTCCATCAAAAATCTCACTCCTTCACCCTTTCCCCTCCTTGGAAGTGACTCCAAAGATTACATCTCATCTTCTTCCCCAGGACTTCTACATGTCGACACTAATTGAATAGATAATTCAGGCCAGCATCATCCTTACATATTACATGGTAGGAATCATACCCTGTATATAGTTTTATATTACTTTTACTATAAACTTAGGTAGCTTACATATGCTTTTTACATGCACAGGCTGATTTACCTACTGATGTTCATATTAATTTGTGAATTCTTACATTTAATTAATGCATTAGAGTTGCATATGTTTATGGGTGTTGTAGCTCACCATATTTTATTTTGGCTGCTATTATAGAAAAGGAAAAGAACAAGGTCGAGCCAAAATAGTGATAGATTTAGTTTTTATTTCATGTTTATTTTTGTTGATGTGAAAGGGTTCTGACATGAGATCAATAATATGTTCATACCCCTGTAATTGCTTTGTATAGGAAATTTTTTTGACATCAAATTTCGGGCAGCTTCCGCTTTTGGAATGATAATTTAAGTTATCATATTTTATTGTGTTTCTTTCATATGTTGGGATTATATTTTTAAATAAAAGTTAAAATAGTGTGATAGAAGGGATATCTATCTATTTTATTCTATTTACTATACTATACAACTCAGCTCAGATGGTTTCAAATTTTTATAAAAATGACATGTTATCCTTCAAAATTGATAAATGGCAATCCGTCACAAGTGGATAAAGTAGTGGCAGCAACGTCTAGAATTCTATCTATTCTATTCTATTGGCTATACTACAAAAACTAATTTAAATACTTCCAAATTTATCCACACAAAATGTTAGCTGGCATCTTCAAAAATTGACATTATTTGGCAACCCTTCGATGCTAAATAAAGCACTCGCAGCAGCTGTCCAAATTTACATGCAGTAAATCTGTCTGTTATTAGTTTTTTGAGATTTTCATTAGTTATCCATCATAGGAGGCTTGTACATTTAGTTGCATTACTCTGCATTCAGAAAGCTTATAGTTTCAGTTGCAGTACTTTGACATTATTTTGCAGGTAAAGTTCATAATTTGAGGCTTTTCTTTTATATATAGCTTCTGTAACTATTAACTGCAGATTATGGGATGTACGGGGTGGAGAAATCATCCAAATTCTAGAAACAAAATCTTTTGTTACCAGTGCTGAAGTTAGTCAAGATGGTCGTTACATCACAACTGCTGACGGTTCAACCATAAAATTCTGGTATGCAAATCAGTAAGTTCGCAAAAATGTTTCTAATCAGTTTGTTTTGAAGGCTTCCTTCCAGTCCCTATTTTTTATCTGAGAAATACCATCCTAATATTGCTGCTCAGCACTATAGCAAAATCATCTATTACCGGCAGCATTTTCTGGCAGCTTTAGAATTTAACGGTGGTTTTCCGGCGGAAAAAGTTTCACCGGTAAAACCCACGTAGGAAAAATTTTCCCGGCGGCCTTTTCCGGCAGTAAATAATTCCGGCATAGGAACAATGCTCCACACAGTGTTGAGGGCTTCCATATCTCCACTGATGGGAAAACGGAGAAGGTTGAGCCAGCTGCAAAATCCTAAAATGCCTTGAATATAAGCTCTGCTACAACATACAATCAATTCTCGTTGGATATAATGGGTGTTTTGAAAGCAAATTGTCGGTTTCTCATGATCCTTCTAAACATGCCATGCATTCATGCTAGATTTTGTTTGTAAATGACTCTCTCTCTCTCTCTCTCTCTCTCTCTCTCTCTCTCTCTCTCTCTCTCTCTCTCTCTCTCTCTCTCTCTCTCTCTCTCTCTCTCTCTCTCTCTCATCTTAAGACTGCTTATTTTACTCAACCACTTGACAAATAAAATCATATATGTTTCAAGAAAAGAAAAACATTGTACAATTATTTGACATGTAACGTTCTATCTTCAGATCTGTTGCTTCAGTAATAAAGGTTTTAGGCTTCTTCGTTTGAGATGGCCATCTTATTGCTTCTTAAAGATGCTTTTTAGTATAAAAATTTTATTTTTTTACTAAAAAGTTGCTTTAATAAGTAATAAAAAAATCATCTCACATGAAACCATAATCACCCATTAAGCTTCAACAGAACCAAAGGTTTTAATCACCAATCAAGCGTTATATGTGGTATGACCCACAAATTTACATATTTTATTTAGATCGGATCATTCGATGGTGCTTTTTCAAACAAGGAGAAATCTAATATTGTGCATGAATGCTATGCATTCGCTTATAAAGGATTTCTTGGGATCACACCACTATGAATTTTCCCGTTTTGTTTTTATTGGCCAACAATATTAAAGGCTGTATAAAGGTTTGTGGCAATATGTGATAAATGCCAAAGGGTAGGGAATATTGATAGGAAATGAGAAAACAATAAACAATACTAATAGATTGGTCCAAGAGGGATTTGTCCAATCAGTCCGGCACTTGGGCCGGCCCTTGTATTACAGTAGGCGGAAGCATGCTGTTCTGCTCAGTCCAAATCTTGCCCCCCTTGGAGTGGGGCCGCTGCTCTTCTCTGCACAACTATTTTTAGCCGCCGCCACCATCACCGCCATCATTAACACTACTAAAAATATATGCCTTTAGCAGCCTTTACTAGTAGCAAAATAAATATCGCTGCAGTAGACAGTAAATCACAGCGGTCTTAAACCGCTCCTTTTATTATTAATTCGCGCGTGAATGAAAGTTAAGGCGCGAAACCGAAAGTAAATCCTGCGAAATAAGCCCTAGCCTCGTCCCGGCCTCTCGAACGATCTCCTCATAGCGCTACCTCTCTCAAGCGATCTCCTCCGAGCGCGAGTGATACGTCATCTCCGAGCGCTAACGATCCGCCGAATCCGAGCGAGATCTCCGTCGACGACGGCGACGCTGACGCCGAAGCCGACGCTTCGCCTCACTTTTCTCGTCCCTCCCTCGTCTCGTTCATCTTCAGCTTCACTCGTCAGAAGATACGATTCCACTTCTCTCCATCATTTGCCAACGGTAATAGTTTAACTCCACACTAGTGTTTGCTTTTCCTCGATCAATCTCCTAATGTCTAATGATTTATGATGTTTTCGTCATTTATCTAGGATAATTTTGGGTGCAAGAAAAACGAGATCAGGTTTTGGAACATTGCAAGAGGTGCTTAATCATTTCCTTGAAACGACCACTGGTCCTCTTCGACGTACTCCTTGTCAAAGCTTATTTGTTTCTTATCTTGTAGGGAAATCCATTATTGTTGCTCCATTAAAGGTAGTTTCCTACTTGCCCAATTCAGATAGTTCCCCTGGTAAAAAGGTGGTATCTTCTATATCGCCTAGTTCAGAAGTTAGCAGTGCAGAGAGTATAGAATTGTTTCGTCGTTGATTTCGTCGTTGCTGCTCCCACAGTTTTTTATTAACAATGCTATTGAAGAATTTGTGAAGAATGAAGTTTTGAAAGGTATTTTATCTTTTTTCTTGCTTCCATTGTTATTTTCTTTGATTTAATGTATATCTTAAGAATCAATTTGTAGATCTTCCCAAGTATGATTATATATTTCTTATGCAGTTAGACTTCTTTCCATGAATCTATAAATTGAAACATATGATTTTTATGGTTTTAAGTTCAAATGTATCTGAGTTTTCATGGTTGTTTGAGTTCAACATGTGGAAGAGTTATTTAATTGTTTGATTTCAAGCTTTTGGGCTTGTTGAACCGGGTAAGGAGTCAGTTTGATCCTTGTCCTGGATATATATGTATTTCTTTACTGCTGCTATATTATCTCTACAGCAGCGCTTAGAAACCGCTGCCATAGCCTCTCTACAGAAGCGCTTATAAAACCGCTGCGAAAGCCTTACCAGCGAAAGCAGATGCGGCGTATGTGCAGCGGTTTTTAAACCGCTGCAAATAATTTTGCAGCGGTTTAAACCGCTGCTGTAGGTTAGAAAATGTGATGTAAAAGCCTAATTTATTAGTAGTGATTATTTGATCAAGGTCCATTTGATGAGTTGTGTGATATTCGTATTTTATTTTATTGTACTTTATATTTTTAGTCATTTATTTTTCTTGTATTGTAGCATATTTTTAATTCCTGTTTTTTGGTGATATCAAAGGAGGAGTAGGAAGTGGAGTTAGTTATAATGTTTACTTTGACTAGTGCAGTTTGTTCATTTTACAGTATTTATGTTATTGCACTACTTTTAAAATAAAAATAAAAAAGTGATTAATATATATATATATATATATATATATATATATATATATATATATATATATATATATATATATATATATATATATATATATATATAATCAAATGTTTTCAGCATTTTTTAAATATGTCATTTAGTGAGGGGGAGGAAATTAGTAGAGAATTGATTATGAAATTTACAAATTTAAATCTCATACAATAGTATTTGTCATCGCTAAAAAAGGAGAGATTATTATCATGCAAGAGCCCAACATTATATTTTGATTATTACAAATGTTATTAGTCGATAATTTATTTATTTTTGCTTTATATATAGTATTTTTGTATGTCACTAATCATTTTAGGTACAACATGCATCGAATGGAATTAAAGAAGTAAGACTTGTGACAATGCAGCCTCATGGTCTAAGTGAGTTTGTGTTTGATAGAGTTTGTACTTTTTTTTTTAGTTATTTTATATATTAGATGTATTTAGCTAAGCAACCAGACACATACTCAAAAGAGGAGAGAGAAATCTATCTCACTTAAATATTTATGTTAATTATATTATATGATATGTTTAAATAAAAATCAATCCAAATATTTAATTTAATCAAATTTATTAAATTAAGTTATAATTAACTTTGAACTTCGAATACCAAAGAATTGGCCACATTGTATCGATAGATTTTCTGAAGGCTCGAATTCTTGAACTTGGTGTTGATAAAGAAGGTACATTTGAATCGGGGAATGAAAGGTCGATGTTTAATATATACCATTGCATTCTATATTATTACTAGTGTGATTATCATGATAAAATGTTATTGAAGTATTATAAAATATTATTGCAATGTTCTGAAGATGGTAAACAGAGAATTTTTTAAATGGAAAGGACTAGCAGCATATACAATCAGAATTTATTATCAAATTCAAATGTTGTCCTACACAAACTCAGCTTCAAGGTCGCCTACGATTCATATTGAACAATATATAATAATAAGAGTTATGTATTTTTAGCTACATATTATTATCAAGACTTTTTTATGTATTGTAACTCAACTTCTAATTTCTTTTATTAATAAGTATTTTTTCCTCTATTCCTTTTTTTATTAGACAATTCTATTTAATATTATGTATTTCAGGTTGTTACTAAACTTATCATGTATTTTCATGAACTTATGCTAACTTCTTTTCTCACTTTTTCATTCTAAACTATCTATATCGAAGATGAATAAATATTTATTTCTCCAAAAAAATTCAAATAATTTGTCGTAGAGGGAGATACAAAGAGTTTCTTAATTTTAATATTTAAATAAAATTATTTTAAACTAATTTTAAAAACAATTTTTATAATTTTAACTTATTTTTTATTTTAAATAAATTTATTTTTTCTTATTTTTAAAACAACAATAAAATATTTTTATTTAAATATTTAAAATAATTTCATTTAAATATATTTAAAAATTTTAAAAATTAAAACTAATAAAATTATTTAATTTAACAATTGATAAATTTAATAAAATTTAATATTATAACAAATTAATAGATTAATCATATATAATATAAATTACTAAATAGTAACATATTTAAGTATTTAACTTAAATACTTTAGTAATATATTTTAATATTATTTAAAAGTTTATAAATAAATTAATTATATTAAATATATATCAATTCAAGTAGATTAAATTTATATATTATAATTATGATAAATAAATTATTTTTAATTTATATTTATATTTAAGTCAACATATTTTTTTAATTAAATGAAATTTAATTTTTATAAATTTAAATTATTTATAACTATTAACTTTTACTTAAAACACATTTTTTTAGTAATTATATTTTTCTATATTAAATAAGTATAATTTTTATATATTTAATTTATTCATGCTATTTAAGTTTTCTTAATACATATATAATTAGTAATTATCTTTTTAAATATTAAATGCCCTAAACATTTTATATTAGATGAAATATAAATTTATATTAAATTTACCTTATTAAATATAATTATAATTATAAAAATTACAATTTGCAAAGAAATCTCATGTTTTATGAAAAATGCAATCCATCTTTGTGTTTTCGAAAATGCAACAGTTTTTTGCGTTTTGCATAGAAAATGCAATAGTTATTTGCATTTTCTATAGAAAATACAATCCTCCTTTTTCTTTAGAAAATGGGATCCCTCTTCACTGCTCCCTTTTATTTTATATATTTTTTTAATCTGCTCCTAGTACTAAAACTTTTATCAAAACTGCTCCTTTTAAAAATTTCGCCAAAATCAAAGGTCAAGAAATCAGATCCTATTCCATGCAAATCTAGAGAGTTCAGCGATGGAGATCTCCTTGTCACAGAATCCTTCGCTTTTCGACCTTAAAAAATGAAGTTGAGACGAATGTGTTTTTTTTTCTCCCACCCTTGTGAACCTCAGATCGGCCCAGAGCTCCGTCCGTCCGTCCGACCTTCCTAAGCACACTGCTTCTTTATTCGCAAGCTTCAACTACTCCCAGCCTTTAAAAAAAAAAAAAAAGACAAGAACTGAAAACCTACTTTCACAAAAAAAACAAAAAAAAAAGGAATCTCCCCTGTTGACTGTACTTAGCAAGGCAACAGTACCAGTACCGAGCTGGCGAGCTCCACCCAGGTTTAAGGCCAAGGATTCATTGTACATGACTTTTCTTTGCCCATTAATTTCATCATTTAATAGCTTTGTCTCTGTTTGATTTCATTATGGATTAATTGATATTTTATTTTAGATATTAACTACCGTTCGTATATTTAAAAGATGAATCTAGTTTTAAAATCTTTGTTTTTTATTTTTTTATTCTTCCACATGGAACAATTATTACGTCCTCCGACCGAATGAGAGAAAAATTCGGTTCGCAGGCAAAAATCCCGCGGTATCGAGGTGTACCGAGTTTTTCAAAAAACAAGAAAGCATTTTGAGCTGATTAACAATAAAAAATAAGAAAAAAAGAGTGCTAAACATCCTCCTTAATATTACAATTAGATTTTGCCTAGCACCTAGTCAAACACTTTACCTAGGAATTCAACTATCAAAATAATATAATGAGTTACCTATTGCTCTTAGTCCAAGTAGTCGTAAGCTTTACAAGAATAATTTTCTATTAGATGCTTTTCATTCCTCTCTTTCACCACCTTTAGTCAAATTAAGAACAATAGTCCCATTACCGATCATTTATCTCTACCTAAAAATCCTCTTGCATTTGATATCTTAAGAACTCAACCAATTTGAACTTCTATCACAGAAGATGTCCTCTTCCTATTAAATGGCTTTGGTTTTTATTCAACATTAAGCACATTTTATGAAAAGGTGCATGTTTTAAATTTAAATTAGGTTAAGGAGCATGTTAATAAAATAATTTAAAAAGAAACAAATACGAAATTTAATTATCCGGTTTTAATAGAAACCGGAACTTCATTATCCGGTTTCTACTATGACCGGAAATTAAATTTTACTTTCCCCGTTTCTATAAATTTTAAATTTTCTATATAAACTCTTATTATTATTTTATGATCTGAAAATTCAGAACATGAAAATTCGATTTCTTAAGGATTTAAAATCAGGAACATTAAAAACTGGAATAATTTAAAATCTAGATTTTCATGTTCCGATTTCTTAAAAAACTGAATTAAATTAATTTTATTTTGTCTTATATTTTATGGCATTAAGGCATTAAATATTTAAAATAATGGCATTATGGCTATGTATTATCTAATATTTTTAATAAAATAAATTTAAATTATTTAAATTATTATTTTAAATTAAATAATAGTTTTTAAATTAGAACTTATTAGTATAATTTTAATAATCAAACTATATTTAATTAATAAAAACTATTAGATTTCTTAAGAAAAAGTATTATTAGATTTAAATTTATCTAAAAATATTTTTTTTTAAGAAAATTAAAAATTTATTTTCTTTTACAATATTAGATTTCTTATATATTTAATAAAAAATTAAATTTAAATTAAAAAAATATACTTATAAGTTATAATTAAAAAATAAATATAAGACAACAAATTTAAACATAATCAATTAATTAATATGCAATGTGTTTATAAAAATTTAAACATAATTTCATTTATTTTTATTATAATACTATCATTCAAATTAAAAATTAGTTTGTTAAGAAACTGGACCATGAAATTCTGGTTTCTTAAGAAACCGGAATTTATTAAACCGATTTCTTGAAGAAATCATAATTTCGTGTTCCGGTTTCTTTTAAAATTGAGGTCAAAGTATAAACCGGATAATGAAGTTTCGATTTTTATTGAAATCAGATAATTAAGTTCTGTATTTTCTCCTTTTTTAAAAAAATTTGTTAACATACTCCTTAAGTTAATTTAAATTTAAAACACGCTCTCATTTATAGAATGCCCGACTTTGAAACTATTTAATGGTTTGGAGGACCTGAAGACTCTAAATTTTAGTTTTAATTAGTATTTAATATTATTATTTTAAATCTGAAAATAAATAATTATATTTTTTAAATAATTAACTATTCTTCTTTCTCTCAATGGATTAAGAAAATACAAAAAAAAAGACTTATCAATAAAATAAAACATACATTTATGCATACCTCAACAAAACAACAAACAGTTCTCATTTGAAAATGCTAGCAAGACAGCACAAATAAAAGCAGCATGTGCATTCCAATGAAATTATTTAGAGATATATATATAGAGAGAGAGAGAGCACGTGCTTATTTTCCCCTTTCCAAATGCTTACTTTCTCCCTTGGCAAATTGGATTATCCTCTTCAAATTCTCAAACGAAGACCCTCCTTCCTCCATGGCCTTCCTCGCCTTCTCCGCCAACTCTCTCACCCTCTTCCTCCTCTCCTCCCCTTCTTCCCCCCCTTGCATCACCTTCTCCACCACCTTCCTCACCTCTTCCCCCTTCACCAACGCTTTCTCACTCATCTCATTCACAAACAAAGTCGGTACCTTTGCCCCAACCGCTATCCCAATTCTCAAAACATCAACCACCAATCTCTCATTCACAAACTGATCTCCAAATCTCGGCCATGTCGCCATCACCACTCCACCCGCAATTGCCTCCAACGTCGAGTTCCAGCCACAGTGTGTCATAAATCCGCCAACTGCCAAATGGCCAAGAATCACCGCTTGTGGCGCCCATCCTCTAATCACCATCCCCCTTCCTTTCGTTCTTTCCTCAAACTCCGCCAACCAATTCTCGACTTCCTCGTTCCTTTCTGCCTCTTTCACCACCCAAATAAATGACAACTGTGAAGATGATGCAAACTCAAGCGCTTGCCCGATCTGCACCAGTTGGGAGATGGGATTGCGTGACAAGCTCCCAAAGCTGACAAACATGACTGAGTTGGGCGCCTTGGAATCCAGCCAGCTCAATAGCAATCTCGTGTCGATGGAACAAGCTTTCCCTCTCATGGCCATGCTGTCCAAGTCCTTGTTGGAGAGTGACAATGGCCCAATAGGCCATACCTGTTGGAATGAGAAATGGATGGTTCGAATCATTGTGATGGTGACATTAAGTTATTAATTTCAGTGAAGAATTCAAATTTATAAGCCGACAAGCTATAACCATGGAATCAACTGTTTACTTTTCTAGACGACAATTTCATATAAAAGTACCATTCATGGTTAAGTTTTTAAGAAGATTTGAGCATGGAATCATCAAAGAGATCCAATAGTTGAGGACTGAGAATTTCTTAATTATAATTCTGACTAATCATTAGAAGTTTGGAGCAAAATATTTCTTAATTATAATTCTGACTAATCATTAGAAGTTTGGAGCAAAATATACCTCCTTCACAATCTCCTTCCTGAATTTATCCAAACCCGACATCTCCAACTCCTCAAAGGTGTTCATCACAACGCAGCATGCCGACTTCTCGGTCTTGTAAAACTCCTCGCTTACCTTCTCCCAGCCCGGCCTATCCATCAACCTCATCACGTGCGCCTTCATCACTTCCACCGGCTCCGGCAACCCCGGAACCTTAAACAGTTTATAATCATCATCAATGCTTTTCAGCACCTGGTGCTTCTTCAAAAGATGGGAGCATAGTATATAGAAACAAGATGGTCCGTAGAAGATTATGTGAGGTATGCCAAGGCTCTCAGCCACCGCACCAACCCACGAGTTCTTGCTGTCGAAGATAATGCAGTCTACCGGCATTGTCGTCGGATTTTTAGTAGTGAGGTAAAGCTTGACTTGCTCTCCGAAAATGGAGAGGGCTTCCATGAAGGGTTTGTGGAGGCCAGGGGAGGAGATGAGGTCAACATTTTCGCAGCCAGCGGGGAGGCCAGCTTCGGCGGAGGGGAAGGGGAGTTGGACAAAGCGGACGGGGAGATGGGAGTTCTCGATCCGGTCAATAATAGGGCGAATGCGGGCAGCATTGACTGGGGTGGTGATAAAAGTGACGACGGCGCCGGAGGAGGCGAGGAGGCTGGCCATGTCGGCCATGGGGATCATGTGGCCTTGGGCCATGTAAGGGATTAGCATGATATGGGTCGGGTTCGGGTCGGAGTTGTGGTTGGATAGCCCGTTCATGGTTATCTACAAGAATGAGAAAGATGACTGCTATTTATAGGCTAAAGGTCGGTCTTTCTTTGAGCTGTTTATAGTAGTTCGAAATATTAAATTGAGGGATATGAGTGGGAAAGTGGGCTTTGAGTAGAGTCTTTTGCTTGTGCTTAATTCAGTCGATTAGGATATGATGTCAAACATTGTTGATCAACATCTTAAGCAAAAGTAAACGGCTTGTTGAGTGCAGTTTTAATGGAGAGATTATTAAGCGTGTAGTTCGGGTTGAAGTTGCGTCTAATTTTTGTGAGTGTGCTCAGCAAAAGTATAGTAGTGAACAATAAGTGTGCTTTTGCTGCGCATACTCAAAAAAATCGGACGGTTCTCTGATCCGGACTCCACACATAATAATCTCTCGTTTTAATGAGAGCAATAGATGCAGTTCAAATTCCTACTGGTTAATAGCATATACACAAACTTCAAAGCAATAACTCTAGGTTGATAGTCAAAGCTCCCAACTAACAGATGAAGATGAGCTGCGTGCTTCATTTATTGCTTAGCCTTTTGTTTCTTTTTTTGGCAAAACATATACTTACGAAACTTTTAAGATAATATTATGTTTTATTTCTTTAAATATTTTTGTTTTGTGTTTTATTTTTCCTCTAATTATAAAAAACAAACTAACTTATTTTTAAGATTATTTTAGTGCTTCTAGAAATAATTAATTATCACTATCATTATCACCATCACCGTTGCAACCGGTGAAAACCGCCACCATGATCACCCATCCGCCGCCATATAAATCAACTAAAATACCTTTTTTAATTCTATCCCATATCAAAATATAAATAAAATAAATAATAAACAATAAATAATTTAAAAAAAAAAACAAAAAGCAAAACAAAACTATATTGGTCAGATGAAACAATCAAATTTGATTTGATTAAAAGAAGTTTACTTTCAAGTCAGCCCACTCCTTCATAGTTTTGATCAAGTTCGAAGCTTGATCTACTAATATATTTTTCTTCTATCAAACTCTCATTGATTTGGTTGCAAGACTTCAAATGCATTGAAATGATAGATCAATTTTTAGATAAGGCATAAAAATTATAAATATGCAAGATTTTGATGCCATGAATGTAATTCTTCTAATTTTATAAGAGAATAAATCCCTAATATTTTATTATATTAAAAGAACACAAAACCAATTACAAATAAATAAGCGTGAGATTAGATACATATGACTTGTCACACTAGAGCTAGAGCTTTTTCTCATAGGGAAGGAAGAATTCATTTTAAGGCTAATTAACATATACAACGACTGCTTAAAATATTTCATCTCATGATATAAAGGGCATATGTGTGGGGGTTAATAGTGAAATTATTCTGTGCGGATATGGACGTCGTCCGGAGGCAAATCAGAACCCGTCAAGTCATTTTTTTGCTGTGTACCGTGGATGTGTACTAATGTGCACCGGGTGACGTAGGACGTTATGATTAACCTCCGGATGATTCGGTGTCCGCACAAAATAATTTTTCGGGTTAACAAGCCATTAGATTTCACCATTAGTACATTAGAATGTACTTTGACGATGGATCTACACTCCTTAATAGCTCAACCATATTTTCATGCCCACCTAATTCCCTTTGGTGGTTGGGCACTTAGCTTTCCTTCACAAGGGTGCAAGTTTGAAGCTACGTGATTTTGAATTTTCGCTCCATATTGTAAAAGCATGATTTCTATATAATCAAGCTTTCATAGATTAAGAGTCAATTTCAAGACACAATATTAATATAACAACTAAACGAGAAAACAAAATAAATTTATATTTTTTAGATGAGAGTTCTCAATACATATTTATTAATGTTGGGAAAAAATAATTTTATAATTTAGTTTTGATATGATTGAATTGTGCTAAATATAGGCTAAATTTTAATGCAAAGATGTCTCTTAACATACTAATATTTATTCATAAATTTCTAAATTGTATGATTGTCCAAAGTGTTGCAACCTTATCTAGGTTGGTGAGTAGGAGAAATTGTTACGTGCGGAGATCGGACACAGAGAACCGTCCTATCTGTCTCTATGAACAGTAAAATCGTAGTGGTGCTCTTTTAATGTTCATAGAGATAAAGTTGAAATGTTCTATGTGTCTGATCTCTGCACGTAATAATCTCTCAATGAGTAGACACTTTTAGAGTGCATTAAAATAAAATTGATCTATCATTTCAATGCATTTGAACTGATGCTTTAGAGGTCAATGTTTTATAGTTAAATTGTAATTAAGTACTAAAAAATAACAAAATTCATATATATATATATATATATATATATATATATATATATATATATATATAATTTGATGACATTCATGAACGTTCTTGGTACGGATAGAGGTAAGCGATAGTAAGCGAAAAACTATAATAAAGCGATGACAACCACAGTTGATGCTTCGCAACTACAAACGATAGTGGCAAGCAGTGGCAGAGCAACATTAATAGGAGTGATGAGTAGGTGACGAGCAACAACAACGACAAATGACAATGGAAATAGTGGGTAGAGATGAAGGACAATTGGATGTTGTGACTTTAGGAAATGCTAGCTAGTGCAATAGGAAATTTAGAAATCACCTAAATTGAAAATTTTTAAATGCTCAAAAAATGAAGAAAATTCAATCATTTATATTGAGCTTCTTCCTCATTCAATGGATCAAAGTCTCTGCGAAGTCAAGGTAATTCAATAATTCATATCAAAATCAATCAATAGTGTCTCAAACTTAATTGGCTTTGAATTGTCAATCATAAGTTCAAAAACCTTCAGCATCAGTGGGGTAATGCTAATAATGCTTACTATTTCTCTAATAAAAAATAAGAGCATCATGGGATAATTTTGAAATACTTAAAAAAAAAGACTAGGCATAGAGATTTGGAGTGGTTGAAATAGTTAAAGCTTGGCCTCACATTAGTGCTTGGTTGTGATTGATTTTTAAATGAATGAATAAAATTAAACACCATTTTAAATTAATTCTATTTATTTTAGATGATTTGATTTTTAAATTAGTTAAATTATTTAATTTTGTTATAAAATGCAGATTGTGCTGTGGCACAGCGGTTGAGGACATTCATGACTCTCACGTGGTCCCGCAGTCTAGTGGCTGAACCTGACTAAAAAAAAAACTTTTGTCATAAAATTGAACAAATTACATAAAGTGAAAAGAAATACGACTTGGTCATTTATATTTGATTTTTTAATAATTCAAAATTTAATTAATTTCAACAAAATTTAATTAATTTTAATTTAAATAATACTTATTAAAAAGAATACCAAGCAATATTCGATATAATTTTTATTTTTGCTTGTGAAATAAATAATTTTTACATTGGTTTTTCTATAACTTAATTATTTAGAGTTCACGAATTTAATTAATTAAATATTTAAAAATTAGTATAATTTGATTTTAGTTTGATCTATTTTACAAAATAATAATTAATTATTGATAGTTGAACTAATATTTAAGCAAAATAAAAATATATATAATTAATAGTTTAACTGATATTTTTAACAACTCAATCAAACCCATCAAGTTAAGATTAATTCATTTTGATTATTTTTCACTACTTAGCTTTTCAAATAATTGTTACACATCCATTTAACTATTGCTTTCTTCTTATTTTCTATAAATTTTTATTGCATTAAGTTACTTTTCATGATCAGATCTATGTGTGCTAGCTATAAAAAAGCAACTATGAAATTTTTTGGAATATATATATATATATATATATATATATATATATATATAATACACACAACAACTTTTATTTACAAGAGTTTTACAATCAATTTTATAAAAAATTGAAATCACCTCAAAGGAACTCTTAATCAAATTGGTTATGGTTGGCAAGCCCAATGTGGGTGGGAGTTTGCCTTGTTGGTCAATGGTAGGAGCTAGTAGGCTTCCACAAACACTAAGTTCATCAACCAATAATAACTGCCTAATTAGGACAAATGCCAAAGATGAAATAAAAATGAGAGAGAAATGCACATATTAGAGAAATTTTTGAAAAGAACGATGGGTTTTCAAAGGAATTAGTGGTGATGATGATGATGGTATCATGCTCAATTAGACATTTGTGGGATTATTATTTTTATAATAAAATTATTCAAATGAGAGTGGTGGACCCTTCTAGAGTCGAGGCATAATATCTATCCAATTTGTCTAGCAAAATGGGATTGAAAGCGGCATGCCCCAAAATTTAAATTGAAAAGAATTATATCTTTTATCTTTTAATAATAACAACTAAATTGGTCTAATTTCTTCCCATAATAAAATACCATCGAAAACAAATCTATTGATCATAACACCAATATACATATATATATATTCATTTCTCAAAAAATTATATACAATAGCCAAAAGTCATACAAATACAATATATCATCTACCTACTCTTTACTACAAAAGAATAATTAAATGACAAAAAAATGACAGTAAAACCTGAAAAATCTTGTATATGATCAGTCTAATACTTTCAGTCCTCTTCTCTAGCCTAAAATCAGTAATCACATATAATGAGCTTAAAAAATACAATGATCAACAAAATCTTATAACTGAACTCAAAGCACATAAAAAAATAGTGTGCATGTAATCATTTAATTCATAATAGTAGCAATCAATATAAGCATAAATTTATGTTGAAATAGTAAAACACATATTGGTGAACCAGGTAAAACAATGTAATATGGATGTTAAAATCGAAGCAGTAAACAATCATTCTTAAATCATACCTCGCATTAGTACTGTCCTAATATTAAGGAAATCATATAAACCAATAAAGTGAAAGTACTAAGAAAAACTATCAAAATCCATAGCAATACAATACAATATTATCTAGTACTCGTATATGAGTTTATACATGATATTCAATTATACCAATATCAAAATTATTAGCTTATATCACATGCTCAATGATAGGAATCTCGTGCACAGTAATAATAAGTCATTATAGTAACAGAAACAATAAATTCAGTTCATTGATAAACAAATTAGTATAATGAATGTATCCTATTAATCATACTAAATAAGTAAGGAGTTATAACTTGTATGGTGTTTTCTAGTAATTAGTCAATCAATAGCTGTTGGCTTTATATAAATGGAGATGTCACTCCTGCCTTTCGACATAGTAATTATTCTTTATAACTCCCAATCAATGAATCATGTGAATTAGTAGAGGATGATACCACAAAACATAATATTTAAAAGAACGTCCATCAACCTATCATTCTGTATAAGTATAAATAATCTCCATTCAATGTCAGTGAATAACCAATCTTTATTTGTTTTAACAAAAATTATTTTCACAATATCTTTAATATAATATCAACCAACTATTACTCAATCGCATTCTTATATTCATTCAGAATGTTTGCATTAATAATATAATTATATTAAAATGGAAAAAATACTATTCCTATTCAAATCATATATAATGCAATAATTTCATGAGCTGAGTCAAGCCTCCATTTACTCGCTCCTTAGCTTTTTCCCCGTCTGCTAGGGCTCCCGTCTGTTAGGGCTCCTGTCTGCTAGGGCTAGCTTCCGCTCTCTCCCGGCGGCCTGCCGGCTGGGGCTTTCGCTCTTTGGATCCAGGGAAGTTCTTTTGTACCCTAATTTTTCATGCGGTGTTTGTTTCATTTTTCTTTTGCTTTGGTTTTCATTCCTCCTCTCTAGGTGGGGGGGGGGGGGGGGAAGAGGTTGTGCGATCCTGGATTTTTAGAGAGATCGTTCAAATCTAGGTCATTTTTTTAGGCTCTAACTAGATCTTCATCTGATGGTAGTTTTCTTGACCTAAAAACTTCGTCCTTTCACGAGTTACCGTTGCTATGGATTTCGGAGGATAAAATCAACGCTCTCGCTTTGCCTTTTCAGTTTTCTATGATTGGTTTTTTCTGATCCTGGGTTTTTAGAGGGATCGTTAAAATCTAGGTCATTTTTTAGGCTCTAAATAGATCTTCATCTGATGGTAGTTTTTGTGACCTAAAAACTTCGTCCTTTCGCGGGTTATCGTTGATATGGATTTCGGAAGATGAAATCAACGCTCTCGCTTTGCCTTTTCAGTTTTCTGTGATTGGTTTTTTCCCCTCGAAGAGGCCGTCTCTAGATTTTATCTGTAGGTTTTTCTTTGCTCTGAGCTTTTGGGGGATGTTTCTATGACTCTACTTGATCAAACGCATGTATTGATCAAGTTGTGTAACGATCTTGATTACTGTCAGATTTTTTGCCATCGATCTTACTTAGTTCATAATTGTTATATGAATTTATCTGAGTGGTCTCCTCTAGTTGATGTTGCTATTGAGTCGCCTGTGATACCTATCTGGATATCCTTCCCCACCCTCCATCCTCACCTGTTCTCCCATTGTATTCTTTTTGGCTTGGGTTCAATTTTTGGTACACTCTTAAGGTTGATTCGGCTACTTCCGTAGGTTCCAAAACCTCTATTGCTCGCGTGTTTGTTGAGCTTGATATCACGAAATCTTACCCGGATAAAGTTTGGTTGGGTCCTGAAAGCCTTGGCTGTGTCCATCAAGTCTTTTGGAAACTTTTCCTGCTTTTTGTGGGTCGTGTAAATGTTTAGGACATTTGTCTGGAGAATGCCATCCTGCTCAAGCTGCCCCGTCTAACCCTGTGTCTATTCCTCCTCTCCAATTGGGTTGCGATGAGAGTGATAAGGTGGTTAATTTGGTTTCTTGTGATGCTAGGGATGGAGGTCCTATTTCCAGCCCTGTTATTGGGAATGTTTGGGTTTGCGATAAAAATGTCAGTAACACTGTTGATGTTACCTTTAATACTTTTTGCAATTTGCCAAAGGATTCGGCTTTGAACTGTGATGTTGTTGAGGCTTATATGCCTGATTTGGTGTTAAACAATTTGCCTGTTGTTGCTGGCACTTATACGGATGCTCTGGTTGTTGGCCGGTCTCCTACTTTGGATGGATTTTCATCTCCAATGGGCTGTAATTACCAGGTTGAGGCTGGTGGTGTTGTCGTTTCTAACATGGTGCTTTTAGATTCCGTGGTGGATGAATCTACTCCTTCCACCCATGGACTACGTTTATGTGCTAGTGAACATGGGGATGGTAATTGTGACGTTAACCAACAACCTATTATGTCATGTGCTACTTTTGTGCCTGCCCTGTGTTGTCTTGGTTCGGCTGAAGTTCCTTCTATGCTTGCTGAGAAATTTGATTCCTCTGTTTTGAGCTCTAAAAGTATTAACCCCACTATCTCTTCCCCTGTGACGAATGATGATATAGTTCTAGGCTCCTTTGTTAATGTGCCAGTAAATTTAATTTCTCCTTAAGCTTTGATGTATCATGTAGGGGATAATTCGGGGGAGGATGTGAGAGTGCAAATTGATTGGCTTCATTGTTCGTCTGATTCCTCTTTGGAGTATTCTGGGGATGATGAACTTGGGAAGGGTTTAGCCTTGCTGCATGACAGACCTGTTATTTTTGTCACCTCTCATGGTAGGGGCCGATGTGGTAGTAAATAACTTTGGGGATGTGGTGGCGGTTGTCTTCATGGTTCTCTTGTTGGTTGCCTTCCAGGTTCGCACATGACTGGTATTGTTGTTTTGGTTAGATTGATTAGAAGGCTAAGGTTTATTGTTTCCTTTGGGCAGTGGCAGTGGGCTGATTTGGTTGCCTGGCTCTTTGGTTTACTTTCTTTGCTTGTCTTTTGATGGATCTTTGTTTCATTTTTATGGCTACGATTGATGGTTTCTGGGCAATGATGTGGCTAGGGCTCGCTTTTCTTTAGCCATGGCTCATGGCAATCGTTGGTGGTGCGTTGGTTTTCTCTCTTACTCCAATCTGGATGGCCCGCGTCTGGCTTTGGATTGGTTGGAAGCCTCTACCAATGCTGAGCCTGATGGGTTTAATCCCCCTTCTATTTGTACCTCTATAACTTGTCTAATTTTGTTTCTTAGCTTGTTGTAACTTCCTTTTTATTTCAATAAAATTTTGTATATATATATATATATATATATATATATATATATATATATATATATATATATATATATATATATATATATATATATATATATATATATATATATATATATATATATATAATGCAATAATTTTTATTTTAATTAGTGAAAATACAGTACCATTCAAAATAACCAGAATAATTAGTATTATATTATACAAAAAGTTATATGGTAAAAGTTCTAAGTATAAAGAAAATGTAAAAAAAAAATCAATATTTGGGAGAAATTAAATGATAGAAATGAAAATCTTCAAAAAAAAAAAAAAAAAAAAGAGCATAAAAGTTACTAACTATGATCTGAGGAAATTTTGTAAAGTAGCGAAACGAAATGACGGCCAAAACCCTGGTTTCTCTATCCTCTCTCCTCCTTCCCTTCTTCTTCTATATTTCCTTCTTGGGATATATATGAACTCATCTCATTGTAAGCACCCATGTGACCTAGTGTTGCTTCGCTAGATGTGATTATAGAGTTGTCGAAGCGCCACTCTTTGGTACCAGTGTCGTTGCGCCAGAAAGCACAACGTCGTAGTGCTCCATGCAACTTTTGAAAATATATGAAAGTTTATATTATTTAAATTAGGACCTTTACAATATACCCACCTTAGAAAATGTCATCCTTGACATTTCTGGTAAGAATTCAAGCAACAAAACTAGTACAAAATAAATCAATATGAGAAACTTTAAATCAAATCAAAATGTTATTGGAGAATCCAATTTAAATCAGAAATAAATTTCTATCATACAGTTATGCAGTTCATTCAATTACTAATCGTTCAATATACAATGAAATATTATGTCAATCAGTCATTCAAAAAAAAAAAATTTGACAGTCAAACGTTTAGGTTATTACCAATCTTTATGATACTATAAGTTATACACTTATGTCATTATTGAAATAGGTGATGTCAGTTCAAGTGCAACAAACTCCCTCTAATTTTTACGAGCAGCTCTATTTGTTGATATTTCACTATAAGTTCTTGATCTTGCATAGGGGTGTCAATTTCGGGTCACGGGTCGGGTTCGGGTCGAACCCGAAACTGACCCGGCACTATTCGGGTCAACCCGAACCCGACCCGTTTTTAAAAACGGGTCAGTTTTCCTGACCCGAACCCGACCCGCTTCGGGTCCGGGTCAACCCGACCCGACCCGAATGACCCGTTTCCAACAAGAAAATGACTAATTTTCGGGTCAAAAACGGGTCAAACTCCTCTTTTCGGGTCAAAAACGGGTCAAAATCGGGTCAATCTCGGGTTGGCGGGTCAAAATCAGGTTTTCGGGTCAAAATCGGGTCACTTTCGGGTCAATTTCGGGTCAAAGGGTTAACCCAAACCCGACCCGATTTTTGAAACGGGTCGAAATGTCTAACCCGAACCCGACCCGTTTCGGGTTCGGATTGACCCTAACCCGAAATTTTCGGGTCGGGTTCGGGTCGGGTTTTCGGGTCGTGTCAAATATTGACACCCATAATCTTGCAATCATTTATCCTTCAGTCTATCTAAACCATCATATTCCAGAATTAGTTCTTCCTCCATGTCCCCTATGTGGACAATATGATATCTTAGGTCATTACTGTCCACATCAAAAATATAATCATGTTAAAATGTAGCACTCACATGAATTTCTCCTTCCAAATGAATATAATTACTATAGCTACTAGTAGGTGTTATCAATCCCCTCTTCTCACTGACAATGCCCCTGCCCCTGCCCTTACTTGAGTAATATCTAGTCCTTTTCCCACTCAATTGATCATACCTAGATGTGGGTACTGCCAAATCAATCTCTTTCAGTCTAGCCCTTTCCACAAGCTCAAAAAACTCTTGAATTCATAGAGGTACTAGCGGATCCCTTAACTCTCTATTCAATCCATATAGAAATCTATAATATTTTTCTTCAACAATGAGAATCAAATGAGGAGCTCACCTAGCCAATGTTGTAAACTCATATTCAAATTGCATCATTATCTTACGCCCTTATTTTAATCTTATAAAAACTTCATGCATTTATTATTGAGCTAAAGGAGGTACAAACCACATCCTTAATACTATAGTGAACTCTTCTTATGTAATCTTTGCATTGATTATCCCCTGAAATTTCTTTCACTATTATCTTACCCACCCTCTCTTTGCTTCACCTTAAAATAAGAAAACAACTAAGAGTACCTTCTGATTCTCTAGACATTGCATGCGATCAATGATCTTCTCTATCCTCGACAGCCAATCTTTCACATCTAGTTCCTTTGAATAATGGGGCTTCGATTTATGGAATATCTGTAAATGCTTGTCCATATCTTCCTCCCTACTTACTATTCGCTTGCTCTATGTATCCATCATTACATAGATTATAATGCTTGCTAATTCCATCACACTGTCAAACGATGCTAGAGCTGCACTATGTTGTTCATTTGATACACTTTTCTCTGGCAGATCCATTTCAATTGTTCATTTGCATAATTTTGTCTAAATAATTCACACTTTTAATCAATTATATATATATATATATATATATATATATATATATATATATATATATATATATATATATATATATATATATATATATATATATATAATGCATCTTAATCTGCCCAATTTTATATGATTCATAATCAATTCATATAGCACATGTAACAATTCTATTCTTCAAAAACCCTGCGAAGTTTGTATTGTCAACATATGAAGTTTGTATTGTCTATTTATCCTATATGATATTCATGATATGTCAAAAACATGGAACTCTTATTTTTTTACCTGAATTGAAAATTAGTGATTTGGTATATTGACACCACTACCACTACTAAAAAATAAGGCTTTCGCAACACTTTTTAAGACCTACTGCAGCGGTTTTAACACATGCTAATTTATTTGCAGCGGTTTAAGAACCGCTGCATATCCGCTGTATTTGCTTTCGCTGCAAAGTCTTTAGCAGCGGTTTTATGAGTGCTGCTATAGGTAGGTGTTAGCAGCGCTTTTAGTAGGTGTTAAAACCGCTGCTAAAGGATAAAATTGATTAAAAAAAATATAACACCAAAAAATCAAATTTGGCAACTAGTGTAGCAGGCACATTATCTACTTCATTCAGTGAGCTTTACCCACAAAAGCTGGCTGTAACTTTTTACCGGTAATATAAATAAAAAGTCTAAGGGTATGTGCAAAGTTTGTATCAATAACAAGCCCATCTTCAAAACTCAGCTATTACTAGCACAACAATAATGATAAAAAGAATTAATAAGCAGGCTATCATCATAATTTGCCCCTTCGCTCCAACCTTCTTCATGACCATAATAGCTTTTTTCTGCAACAATAAATCATTTCCTTTGTGAACTACTCGAGACATATCTACCAGATTGAAACAATAGAATGACAGTAAAGGAACATAAGAATTGAAAAAGCTCAACATCACAAATGAACAACATAAATAGCATTAATAACAATACACCTCAACATCAACACAATATAGTGAATAACCTCAATAGCATTAATAACAATACCTTGGTTAGATGAACTTGCTCCCCTGTTTCAAAAGGTGTTTGCTCCAATTCATGGAAAGTAACTTGTAGCTTGTTAATTCCTGAAAATGGGAATGAATAATTCATAAGTGGAAGTGTAAAACACCATATAAACTGAATATCCTCATTACTAATTTCAAAAAGAGTAATAAATTGAATCTCCTCATTACATCCTTATGCTTCAAAAAAGGGATATACTAATCACATTCAAAGCAAATATTTTGGAATTCATACAAAGAATCAGCAAGAATAAACGATTCTTGTAAGTTGCAGCTCCACTTGAGGATCCCAGCTTTTCATTTAAAATCAATATGTAGAATCAGTAAAAACTAAATAACTAACTGGTTGAGACAAAAATCCTTAGGTAAGTAATTATGCATGCTCTTAATTTTACCAAAACTACCAAGCTAATTACCTGTTCAGATAGGTAAACTTTCATCAACAATTCATTCATAATTTTAGTACCCATATCATGTGAACTTTAAACTACCTCAACAAGGGATAATTTAATTAGTGGTAAGTTTTGCTAAGTTGGAAGAAAATAGCTGCACAATCAAGAATTTATTTTTCATGCTCAACAAACAAAAGGAGCTTTTGAAGGGGCTTTTGCACAAACACTTGGAGTGCAGTTTGCTGAGTTGAAGATAACATTAGTGGCAGCATCTCATGGAGGTGCACACATGCAATTAAGATAAGAACAAACAATAGAATCCTTAGAATCATTTAACTAATGGATTTTGAACATATTGGATGAACTTTTTTTTGCAAACTAAATAAAAATAGAAAAAGAAAAATATAAAGTTTGCAATCATAATAAATCTCCCAGTTTTGAAATTTACAAATAAAAACATTGTTTATTACTGGAGTCATAGTTTGCCGATCCAAAATTAGATTTTGAATAGGATGAAAGACAAAATCAGATAAGGTTGGAAAGATTACCACAAACTTCTACAAGAGAACAAGATTTTAGCTCGATATCAAAGCACCCACAAAGGGCTAGAAAACAATTAAAGTAGCCAAAAAACATAACACGAGGAAGCAATTTAAGCAGATTTGTCTTACTTCTTTGTCGTTTGAACTAATTCCAACTTATTATCTGCAGCCAAACGAAAAAGACAACAAATTGAGAACTGCTTGTATTCGTTTAAGAGAGTATCCAGATGGAAGCCCATACCACCGTCAAATTTGATTTCTTCTTCCTGAGATGAGAAACAAATAATCATGATTGTCTAAAAATTCTGCTGTGAAATCAAAAATAAGAAATTAAAATAAATGTTTTGCCACAATAAATGGGGTTAAGATACCATTTTTTATATGTATACTTCTTCGATAATGATTTTTCGGTGTCAATGGTGAAATGTGTCGGTGAGCTCGATGGCGGCAAAGAGATGGCTATTTGATGGGTTGAATAGTGAGAGAAAGGGAGGGGGAAGAATTGGGGTACGATCGGAGCTTGTTTGAGAGAAGAAATAACAAACCTGTTCTGTGAATGCTTGAGCGAGAGGGAGTGATCAGGAACGAGATCTGTGGATCCTTGTCCGAGAGGAGTAATCGGGCGAACTAACAAAGAAGGGACGAGTGGAACTTGCATGGGAGGAGGATGAACGGACCTGTGGATCCTTGGCCGAGAGGAGTAATCGGGACCGGCTAGGGCATCGAACTGGCGAACAAAGGGGAAAGGATCAGGCGCGCGCGGGAGATAGCGAGTTTTAGACTTTTAGCATTTCAATTACGTTTAAAACAGCAGCGGTTTTTAAAACCGCTGAAATTAAAATGCTGCTGAAAATATAAATTTTTAGTATACTAATGTCAAATGTAATTTTTCTCGTCTCATTGATAGATTGTCTAACATATTTATGTGTATTTATTGTCAGCAATCATTGATTGTTCCATGTCAATAGTCATACTATAATAATTTTGAATAACATTACGAATATTATCATGATCAACTATATTTACTTTGTTTAAATCCGGCGGCAACTCATCACCAATCACCACTCTCACTAGCCTGCTCGCTAGATTCATTGCTTATAACTTCATAACCTTCTTCACAATAGGCATGGAGGCTCGTTACAATGGCTTTCATAGCCTTCTTCCTATCTATAGTTCCAATACCTAGTTTTTGTCGGTCGTGCAGCTAGTGATTCATTGTTATCTTGTACATAAATGATATAGGCGGCTTTGGAGAGTTCAGTTTTCTTTTTTTCAAACATAATTAAATAATTTAGGTTGTAATGGTGGCTTCTTTAAAAATTTGCCCAAATTAAGGCTTCGTTTGGGACGGCTTTTTTACTGCTTTCTAAAACGGAGTTTTAGTACAAAATTTTTTATTTTTGTACTAGAACTCCGTTTTAGAAAATAATAAAAAAGCAGTCCCAAACGAAGCCTAAGACAGGAAATTCAATAAGTTTAGTTTAACAAAAAAAATTAAGCAAGTAAATTAATTCAATAATGTTAAAAAATTTGCCTAAACTAAGACACAAAATTCAATAATGTTTTGCTTGTGCTTCACCCAGTTGGGATGCTAGTACTGTCGGTGGTGGCGGAGCTACAGGAGGCGCGGCGCCCACTGGCCCATCAATATAGAAGCTCAGAGAGATTTATTTTAAAATTGTCGGCCCATAAATAAAAAAGCTCACGGAAATTTATTTTAAAATTGTCGGCCCATAAATATAAAGGCTCACAGAAATTTATTTTAAAATTAATATTATACTTATAATGAGCAAACATATGACTTGACTTTTATTAGATTCGAACTCAGAATTTTTTTTTTTTTTTTTTTGATATTTAGGTCATTTAAGACAAATTCACAGATACAACTCATACGCATAGACTCGAACCTTAGACATCTTAATTGGAAGCCTAAGCTCTCAACCAATAGGCCAAGAAGAGCTGTGTGAACTCAGAAATAATATTAAGTTGATTGTTTAGACATTTTGGGGTGATTGAATTATTCAAGTTTGTCAATTTTTTGTTGAGTGTGACAAATATGCAATTTAAAAAGTTTTTTTTTAATTGTAAGTGGTTGATTAATTTTGGATTAGTTGAATATGTTTAAAAAAGAAATACTTTAAGAATGCATGCATTTTAAAATATAAAATGTATTTGTCGCCTTCGTGATACATTTCAAATGCATTCTAATATGGATGATGACATTAATAGATATTAGAGATGATGAGCGATGGATAAGACTGATGTTGAAAAAATGATAGACAAGAGTGAGATGTTGAAAAAGTGGCAAGAACAAGCAATAAATGGTGGAAGTGAGTGGTTGGCAACAAGCAAACAACAGTGAGCGATGGCATTCTAGGCGAGTGGTGGCGAACAATAACTAGCAGGGTTTGTGATAGTAGGCGAAAAACTATAACAAAGCGATGAAAACAATAGGCGATGCTTCGCATGTACAAACGACAGTGAAAAACAGTTGGAGGTCGATATTGATAGGGGTGATAAGTAGGTGACAAGCAGCAGCAACGACAAATAGCATGACAATAGTGGGTAGCGATGAAGGGCGATGGAGCTAGGTTATGACTTTTGGAAAATGCTAGCTAATGCAAAAGAAAATTTAGAAATCACCTAATTTGAAAATTTTTAAATGCTAAAAAAAATGAAGAAAATTCAATAATGTATTTTGAGCTTCTTCCTCATTCAATGGCTCAAAGTCTCTGCCAAGTCAAGGTAATTCAATAATTCATCAACATGATCAATATCAATTAAATAGTCTCAAACTTAATTGACTTGGAAATGTCAACCAAAAGTTCAAAAACCTTCAGCATCAATGGGGGTAATGCTAATAATGTCTACTATTTCTCTTATTGATAATTTAGAAATACTTAAAAAAAAAATCTTAGGCATAGAGATTTGAAGTGGTTGAAATATTTAAAGCTAGGCTTCACATTAGGACTTGGTTGTGATTGATTTGAAATGAATGAATTAAATCTTTGGATAGCTCCAATGGAAGATAAAATTAGAAAGAGTCGTCATAGATGGTTTGGTCATAAAATGGCGGCCTTCCGATGACCTGGTTATAAAATTAGATGTATTATATTTAACTTATCTTTAAAAAGGTAGAGGTAGACCTAAAAAGACTTGATTACAAAATATAAAAAATGACCATTCTTTATTTGATTTAGATGAGAATTTGAATCTTATCATCACACAATGGAGAAAAATGATTCATGTAGCCGAACCCCACAGTGGGCCGGGATAAAGACTTGTTGTTGTTGTAGATGATTTGATTTATAAATTAGTTAAATTATTTAATTTTGTTACAAAATTGAGAAAATTGAATCGGTCAATTTATTTTTCAAATTTAATTAAATTTAAAGGAAATATGATTTGGACGTTTACATTTGATTTTTAATAAACCAAAATTTGATTAATTTCCACAAAATACAATTGTTTTAATTTAAATAATATTTATTAAAAAGAATACCAAGCAATATTCGATATAATGTTTATTTTTGCTTGTGAAATAAATAATATTTACATTGGGTTTTCTATAACTTATTTATTTAGAGTTCATGAATTGAATTAAGTGAATATTTAAAAATTAGTATAATTTGATTATGATTTTGTTCTATGTTACAAAATTAAAATTAATTGTTGATAGTTGAACTTATATTTTAATTAAAATAAAAATAAAGAAATTATAATTAATAGTTGAAATGGTATTTTAATAACTCAATCAAACCCATCAAAAAAGACTAAGGCTTCGTTTGGGACGGTTTTTTCATTGATTTCCAAAACAGAGTTTTAGTACAAAAATAAAAAAATTTATAATAAAACTCCGTTTTAAAAAACAATAAAAAATTCGTCCCAAACGAAGCCTAATTCATTTTGGTTATTCAGTTTAATTAAATAATGCATATTCATAGGTCTATTTAGGGTATTTTTTTTACTACTTAGCTTACTATTGTTTTTTTCTTGCTTTCTATAAACTTTCATAGCAAAAAGTTGCTTTTCTTGATCAGATCAGTTTGTGCTAGCTATAAGAAAGCTACAATTGAATTTTTTGGAAAAAAAATATTTATAATACACTAACAACTTGTATAAAATTTATTTTTTTTACTAGAGTTTTACCGTCATTTTTAAAAAAATTTGAGACCGCATCAAAGGAACTTTAGGCTTCGTTTAGGACGGCTTTCTTTTTGCTTCTTAAAGCTGCTTTCTAGTTCAAAAAAATTAACTTTTGTACTAGAAATCTGCTTTAAGAAGCAGTTAAAAAGCTATCCCAAACGAACCCTTAATCACATTTGTTATAGTTGGAGCACGAGTGGATTTCAATGGGAAAACGATGACATACGTTAGAATGGTTACAAAGCATTGATATTAGCGTATATATAATCATTTGAATTTCTTAAAATAATTGAAAATGAAAAAAATATCTTAATTCCGATTTGGATTGCAGTGAAACGAAGAGAATGGGAGAAAGCCATTTTTTAACGGTCGGATCATTTTACCGTTTTTTAGAAATTTCTCGGATCATTTTACCGTTATTTTAATCCTATCTTTGTTTTTAAAGATTTTAATTTTAGCTGTTTGATTCTCCCCAAAAGTGATTTTGTTGTATTTTTCTCGAATTTATTGAACTTTTACTGCACAACTTTTTGTATTTTATCGTGCTGACTATCCATAGCATTTTGACTATAACATTTATTGAATTTCATTGGGTAAAATTGAAGTTACTGTATTTTGTATTGTTTATACTAATTGAGTAATTGATATTTTTACTGTAAGCATATTATTAATATAAGTATTGAAAATGAATGTGGGTATGTAGTTGAGTAATAGATGAACGCTGTTATTATTATAGTACTATGATAATAATATGTTTGAGGATAAGTAAAAGTTGGGTTCAATCATGTTGGTTGGAGACTAGTTGACCTATATAGGATGGTGGGCAGATGAGCTTTTATTTAAATATTATAATTTGGGGTTATATATTACATATTCACATGATACTAATTAAGTTATAATGATTTATTATAGTACTGACAGACAAAGAGTGACGACTCTATTTACTGAGCCAATGGGATATTGATTTGGATTACTTCTTACTGGAAAAATGTCGCTTAAAGCAGGACTTCTTACTTGTTTTGTGTGATTACTGAAATACATGTTATGAATTTATTGTTATTATGCGGCTGTATTGATATTATATTAATTTATTGTCACTATACACATTAATTATTATTGCATTATTTTACCACCAATGAATTTATTAGTACCAATACAAATTAACACTGATACTATTGTTGAGCTGTTATTGATACAACTTCTAATTCACTGTTACTATTACTATTACTATTATTGATTTACTATAATAATATTGAGTATATGACATACTGAGTATATGATATATTAAGCATCTGATTAAGATATTAATTTGATAATATATATACATTATTATAAGATTTTGCTATATTGATATGATTCCAACAGTCTTTATTGATATTTTGATTGTATCACTTATACGATTTTTTATTGATTGATAGTACTGATATGATGACTGTATTATCAATTTAACACCAATACTATTTTATTATTTCTCCATGATATTTCATAGGCTTCTATGCCATACTATTTTATTATTTACAGTATCTATTGTTATTGCATATGAGTTTACTATTTATGCATTGATTATTGATCATATGATTGTTATTATTATGAATTGACTAATGACATGCATATTGTTTCTTTATCATGCTTTCAATTCAATTATAGGATTTTAGTGACATGCAGGGTTGCTTAGCTCGTTATATGTGATTTAAATGATTTCAGGTCAGGTAAGAGGTTCAAAAGTATGAGAGTGATCAAGATTCCTTAAGTTCTATTTCTTTTTATTATAGCAATTCTTTTGTACTGAGAAATGAAAGGATGTGTTATGATTATATGATTCATGAATATTATATATGATTTATTTTTTCGTCAATGAATATAGGTGTGTATTAATATTTTGAATTATAGAATTTATTTTTAGAATTATTACTGAAAGATGAAATTAGATAGCTTTGATTGTTGTATAATAAAAGATAAAAGAAAGAATTCTTCCAAATTAAATTTTGAGGAGTTACAATTGTAAAGGCCAATATATATATATATATATATATATATATATATATATATATATATATATATATATATATATATATATATATATATATATATATATATATATATATATATATATATATATTGAGACTATAAGTATTAGGATTATTATTATTTACAAGTTTGCCAATTTTATGTTTCATTTGAGATAGTTTTTTTTTTTTTTTTTTTTTTTTTTTTTTTTGCTTTATATAGCATCTTTTTAGTTAAAATATTGGTTGAAAATAATGAAAAACTCGTGGCGAAAAGCTGTCTCGCGGAACTTTTATTCTATCCAGTGAACGTACGCAGAGGAAGGTTCGGTTTTAGGCAAAAAAATGTCTGTACCGAGTTTTTCGCGCCTGTACTCAGTTTTTTTGAAAAAACTCGGTACAAGCACGAATTTGCCTAAAACCGAACATTCCTCTGCGTACGTTCACTGGATAGAATAAAAGTTCCTCAAACGAAGTCTTAAGACAAAAAGTCAAATCATAGACAACCTATGGTCAATTAAGGTGGGGGCAATTGGGGAAGAGCGATTAAAAGCACTAATGGGTACACCATTGAACATGTCTGCTTATTTTAGCGGGTGGATAGGTGAACTATTTCCAAAATAAGTTGGCAGGTTTTAGCAGGTAAGAAAGCGATCCATTTCCAAAAAGCGAAAATAATTGGAAAACATGCGGCCAAGATTATTGGATGATCCACTGACATGAAATGGAGCTTAATGACGTGTCACACTCGATGATTACGTTGACGAAAAATGGAAGCTTATTTACATATGTTGCGTGCTGGAATATACGCATCCGAGCGTTGTACGAGTATTCAGCACATAAATAGAAAAGAGAAATGAACACCAAGGTTTTTACGTGGAAAACCCGAAAGAGGGAAAAAATCACAGGGCCTCGCCCAGTTGTAAAGTTCCACTAGTATTTATTTGAAGTACAAAGTTTGATCCGTCTTACAAATCAAAACGATTAGTTTACAATCAACTTCTCACAAAGTTACAAAGTTCTGCAAATTTCCGAAAATCCGGCAGAGTTCCGGCGTCTTCAGGCGGCGGGAAGAGTTCCTAATTAAAGTGATTATATATATATATATATATATATATATATATATATATATATATATATATATATATATATATATATATATATATATATATATATATATATATATATATATATATATATATGAGTTCAAAACAAATTTTATTCATTAAAATATAATAATTTTAAATGCATTTTAGTTTATAAAAACTTATTATTTTTTATCATTTGAAGCTTGATATATATGAGTTCAAAACAAATTTTAAATGCATTTTAGTCATAAACCTAAAGACTTTAAGTACTTGTAGGATTATAATCTAGGATGTCCTTTGATTCTCTTTATTCAGCTTCTAGATTCCTTAATCATCATATCAGTGCTTCAATTAAATCTAAATTTTTTGGAAATCTAAAACTGAAATAGCTTATTATAAATAATTACAACTTATTAATATGTGTTTGTTATCATCAAAATAAAGTCATGCACGGCATGAGCTTAGAGATTTTATAATTCCCATTTTATCCCCTTTGCCAGCCCCCGACATTAAGATCGGCTTCAAAGAAGAAGGCCTCATGTTCTTCATTGTAGATATAGATAAAGATGAATCATTTTTCTCCTAATTTTGAGCGCTAATTAGCTCTTTCTAGTTAGGGATGGTAGATCTTTTGTAAAGAGGGGAAGATCAAATGCACTAGTTTGTAGATTCTAAAATGAAGTTGTCTTGGGGCAGTCAAGGAAAGAGGATGGAATGCATTAAGTATCATGATGGTTACTATATAGAACTTAAGGATCTAAGGTCTGTGAGAGATAATATTTATAGCTCTCTAGTAGACATCGAAGGCAACCCTAAACCTATCCAAAGAGCTAAGAAAGGTAAGGGAAAGAAGCCCTAAAGAGAAAGGAATGCTTTTGATCTTTTCTCCCTATTTCTCCATAAATTGTCCATCTCCAATGGCTAAAATTGTTCAATTTATTTATTTAGTTTGCCTTATAGCATTAGAAGCATTTATGATGATGCAAACTTTAATTTTGATAGAATTAAAAAAAAAATCAAGCCTGATAAAAGCAATGTGTACATAATTTTCAAATGTACGAATGAGACTAAGGCTTCGTTTGGGACGGCTTTCTTGTTGCTTCTTAAATCAACTTCTTAGTATCAAAATTAAAATTTTTGTACTAGGAAGCTGCTTTAAGAAGCAGAAAGAAAGCCGTCCCAAACGAAGCCTAAGGCTTTGTTTGAGACGTACAACTTTCTTACTATTTTCTAAAATAATTTTTTAGTACAAAAAATTTAGAATAAGAAGTTTTTGTAATAGAAATCTTCTTTAGAAGACAATAAAAAAGCAATCTCAAATGAATCTTAACATGCAAATGAAATTTTAAATGAATAATGAGAGCAATATTCACGCCGATAAAACAAAGGTTTTATTAGTTGCTCAAGCAAGTGATCTCATTGATCTCCCAAAATATGTAATAAGATATTCAAATTTCTTAAAAAATTAAAGAGGAAGAAGAGCGACTTATTAACCTTTTAGAAAGCCTTTGTTAGAGTAGTTTAATTATCATTTGAAATTCCTCTTGTCAACTCTTATTTAAGCCAAAAGATTATTTATAACTAATAAAAGGTCATATATAACTTTGTCCTATATTTCTTGTGATTAATAAATAGCAATTCTTAAATAACATACTTGTTGTTTCTCCTTAATATTTCTCATAATTCATTAACTTACCATCTTAATCAATTCATTGCTTAGTAGTTAACACTCTATATAAAATAAAAATCCAGCTAGATAGACCAACAAATATCATGTTTTCTCTCTCTAATTTTGTCCCATTTGCACCAAAAACTTGTAAATTATTCATATATTTTATTTTACATGTGTCACAATCTAACTCGACCAAAACATTTCCTATCGTGTTAAGCCATGATAAACAAATAACAAAATCTAGTTTTGAAATATTTTAGAATATCTTCTAATATTAACTCATTTTAAATAAATAACAAACAACAGAGCAACTAAAACATCCAAGTACTAAAAAATATACTCGTTCACAAGATTTTTTTTATTTCATCAAAATATATAAATTGCAATATATGTCTATAAATAGAAGCTACATAACTGAATAATAAACTTGTCATGACTGCACAAAAAAAAAAAGAAATAGTTATAATTAACTAAGATCTGATATTGAACTGGTAATCAACAAGCTCATTCTTTTTCCCAGCTCTTAAAAAATAGAATAAAAATCACAGTGAGCTGCAACAGCTCAACATGCCACACAAACTAATCTAAAATTCAAAGTTCTTTTATTAAAAACTTTTGTTGAATATATAAAAAATGTTAAATTAATGTTGTGTAATAAATCACAGTACTGAGAAATTTAATAAGAGCATAATAGTTATCTAATTATTTAACTATCAATATGAGTATATAAATAAATCAAAATTCATATCATAAAGCAGTTCATATCACATATTTGGATTAAAAAAACTTGTGGGTCTCCGAAAGGATTCCGCTCGTATGGTTCGAATGCAAAGGGTACGATCACACTATCCCGTAGGACAAAATTGTCGTAGGCCTTTACACTCGGCACAAGCAGGCCGATGGAAGAGCAGATGGAGTTATAGATACGATTAGCCATAGAGGATAGTGGGTTTTCACCTACACACCTCGATGGATAATAATATCTATAACCCTAAATTCACGAGATTTCCCCCATTCGATACATCAGCTCGAATGAGGTTTATTTGATTGTGGGGATCGGTTTCCTACGGGCGCAAGCCCCCGTAGTTAATTACATCCTAAGCCTTGACTTAGGAAAACTCTCGATTAAGGATGTTAGATTATCTCCTCTGATGGGTTTAGTGTAAGGGATTTCTAGGTTTTCCTAATCAAAAGGGAATGTCCCAACTTGGCTCGATCAGTCATACAGGGTTCAGTCAACATCCGGTCGGTTAAGAGAAGTGAAAAACTAGAGAAAAGAAAGAGGTCAAGCATTCAAACATGCATGAGAGAAAGAGGGAGGTGGCGTCATCTGTGTGACGCGGATGGGTAGGATTTATAGCTTCCGAAAGGATGGATAGCTTACCCACCAATAAGGTGTATAGGGGTACACTCGTACCACTCACCTTCAGATCCTAAATCTATAGGAGATGTAGTGTTGTACACACAACACTAGCATCTACGACCTAGCTAATGCAATCTGGACTTATTCCTTGTCTGACAAAGGAAGCCAGCTAAAACCACCTAGTCGTATAAAATCCATGCTGTCCAGTCTGTATGAAGAAGGGTGGGTAGTTTAGACACTGAATTTGGGATCGACAAACTAGAGAAATCCCTAATTGATCCCACACTTATGAGTGGTATAATGCTCCTAAAACTAATGCAATTAAATTTTGATTTCAATTAGTTACTAATGCAATTATGCTGGTTAAAGTCTCCAAATCAGATATGTATGAATTTGAAAAAAAGGCTTTATAAAAATAATTTTTTTTTGAATGACTAAACTTCCCCAGGTCCGGCACTTCATCCTCATAGGCCAGATTATCCGGACTCTACCCTCAGGCGGGGAAATTTGTCTAATAGGTGAGAGAATGCATGTATGCCACCCCGGACGATTCCGGCTATTTCCTAGAATCGTTATGGTTTCTATGTGAATTAATCTTAAAATTTTTATTTAATAATTACGAGTATAAAAATTTTATCCCTAAAGAGTCTAACGGTCAGACACAAGCACATGCAAGAAAGAAACCTATAAAAAGCATGCTGGTTCTACTGCGCAATCAGAGTAAACAAACAACAGTAAAAAGAACAAAATCTCACGGAAAAGAATGTCCATGGCAAGTGCCATTCAATATTACATCACAGAGTACAGTAAGGAATGGTGGCCGGGCTCCACCGACAACAACCCGGAAACGACGCAAATCTTAAAATAAGACATTTTTATATCTCTTCAGTCTTCTTCTTCTCTTCCTTGATTCGTCATTGGATCGTCTTCATTCTTCCTTCTGGCTCCTCGTAGTACGTCCTCCAAGAGAATGCCCAAATGAAAAAGAAAACCCCCTGTAGGGGTTTACTTTTCCCTTTGAACTCCTCGTAGTGAACGCTCCAAAAGAATATCCAAATGAAAAAGGAAACCCTCTTGTGGGGGGGTTTACTTTTCCTTTTGGACTCCTATCTCTTTAAAAATGCCTTATTTTAGATCTTCACAAAATTTACTATCAAATACATTTCAACAGAAAGAAAGAAAAAAATCTAGACTCTCCTGCAGGGGTTATCCTAAGCAGTTATAATAAAAATTTCACCCAAGCAGTTATATATATAAATTAAAATGCGCACATCAATTACTTGGTCGTGCTCTGATTATTGGGGGCTAAGCAGCTGAAGCAGGTACCTAAAGCAGTTATACATAATTATTAATTTTTAGCCCCCTTTTAGCAGCATTATATGAGCACGGCCACCTGCAGGAAAACATTATTAGTATAAAAGAGCGTGCCTAACCTATGGGTATTCTAACGTCACAACCACAGTACAGAAAAGAAAGCTAGAAAAACAGTACATAAATCACATCACAGAAAGGCTACAACAGGTAGCAAAAACAAACAGCACACGGGTCACATGCAGAGCGTCACAACAGCGTACATAAAAGAAAAGCAGAACAAAAGCCTAACCTAAATCTAATAGTCGTGTTCTAGCAAACTCATCTATGTGTGTGAAAGCTGTGTGGTTTTGGTAGGTCCTATATGAGATAGTTTAGTTATAGTTGTTTGTACATTTGATTTGTTTGTTGAAAGGGACAAAGAAGAGATTTTAGTTAAAGTTTAAATATTAGTGTTCTAGAATTGATTTTTAGAATGTTTTGTTTTTTTTAATGTTTGATTAACTATCACCTTTGTTTCACACCGAGGCCGTGAGGTTTATTTCACCCTCCTTGGGGCTAACTTAATAGCCTCGTAGGCCTGGGTTACCCAGTGATAATTAACTTTGTTTGATTATTATGGTTTGTTGTTAAAAGAAAAAAGAAAATGGTGAATTAAATCATTTATTAATCAAGTTTGAATTATGCCAATTAGAAAAATTAATTTTAGGTTTTGACGCTCCATTAGATTCATTCGTGGCGTTGTGCCACCAGGCTCGAGGAACCAGCCTCCTTAGGACACTTAGCCCCGCAGCCCGGAGTAGTCCATCCAATAAACTTCACTTTTGGAGCGGGTTATTATGTATTAAGGGATTTGTTGATTACTTTTAAAAGATTATTCTAAGTTTGATCTTTAAGAGTATTTTAATCCTAATGAATTTAATTTGTAGCTTAATCTTCTAATATAATCTACATCTTTTAGACTTTAGATTGGTTAAGAATTAATCATTAGATTAGTTAGAATTGATTTAGGTTTGCATTTTAGACTAATGATTTAATAATTATAAATGTTAATTAAAACTTAATTAAGAGTTAAGTGTTTTAATAGATTTTAAGAATTAGATTAAGATTGATTGGTTGATTATTAGTGAATTAAGGAAAGAAAATCCAAATCTAGGAAAATGTGTCACTAAGTTGTTGTTTTAATGTTTCTATCCTATAGGGAGCATGCATCCTAAGTCTATATTTTCTAAGACTCGGTCCTTAATTTTTGTCCTTAGATGTCACTAATGTTGTAGGATCGAAAGTGATGTTGTTTTCTAATTCCTAAAACTTCTATACGGATGTCACGGGATTTTAGAGATCTAAACAAGAAAAACAAAAGCAATCCTAATTATAATTGAAGTTTCTAAGGTCCTAAGGGAAGGAGGCGTACAATCATCTAAGCCCCTAAAGGTTTTCTAAGTTTTAGTAAACTTACAGCACCGGGGGCTACGACCCGGTGGTTCCGCCCGTAGCGCCCCTACTAGATGAGTAGGGACGACTGATGCCTGGGTCCGATTGTCCTAGCTCCAGCTCCGAATGCTCTCCTGCTCCTTGTCCTTTGCTTTCCAGAAGGTACCTCGCAAGAAATAAAATAGGGATGTATTAGAGCAGTTCTATAAGCAGTTAATAAAGTGGAAGAAATGGAAATGCAGAAAAGAAAAAGAACATACCTTTTAGTTACTTCTTGGGCTACTTGTTCTTTGTGTTCTCCTTATTTTGCAAGCATGTGGCACCAAAAACATAAAAGAAACGGCGGAGAAAACTAACGAAAAATCGAATACAAAAAGGGGTGTAGGCATTGTTGTTATTGGACACACTTCGTAGAAGTCGAGTGCATCCTATTATATCAACAATGCCCTTTGTTGTTCCCACTCCGAACAAAGCACTTGATACGTTTGAGACCTCTACTTACAACCTACTACAAACAAAGCTTAAAACAACTAAGGGAAATAGACTTTTAAAGCTAAACTTAAAGCTAAACTCTATCTGTTTTGCAATGATCCCAAAAATTCTATACTTTTAGAGACTAACATTCAAGAAAGAATCCAAAGGAGTAAGGACTGTTTTGCTCCAAAGAGGACACTAAGGACTTCTAACATAAAGCTCCTTAAGGTTTTAAATCCTACCAACTCACTTTTGAAATAAACATTAAAATAATCTAACTCAAATGAAGGAACCATAATCATTCTCAAAAGGCGCTAAGGGATACTACTACACAAGTCTAAGAAAATCCAACATGACTTATAAGAACTTCTAAACTAAGTGTCCCACAAAATCCTATAAAAGTCATCTATCAAAATCACTATTTTTGTTTTGACACAAAACTCTACCAAAATACCTAATAATCAAGTGCTTCTCCTCTTTATTTGGAGTGGGGTAAAAAAATAAAGCTTTCCAACGAGAAGGTTTTATAGAAACCTTTCATTGTAGAGCTATCGTCACAAAACATTCACAAACACATTTTTTTAATAAAGCCTCTCAATGTAAAACAATTCGCAAAATCTTCAACCATAAATATACTCACAAGATTCTTTTAAAACCAAGCATTTCTTTTAAAACTTTCCCAAAGCATCCTTAACATAAAATAAATCATACAATTTCTCGATATAAAGCAAAATGTAAAATTTATCCAACATGAAACCACACATGTATCTAATGTTTAGAACTCAACATTTTCAATCAAAGAGAAGGCAATGATATGAGGGGAGTTAATGTAACTTGTCTTTCTCATGCTTAAAGAAAGTATTCTAATAACATAAACAACGATGCATAAAGGCTTTTATCCCATAAGACATTAAAGTCATTTCATAGATATGCCACCTTACATTGGAACCATAGACCTTTTGAAAATTGAGACCAACATGGAACATGAATCGGATTTTGCAACGAACCTGTTAAACTTACTTCTAATATCAAATTCATAACCAAAGTTTGCAAAAGGATGTGGAACCGCCAAGCTAAAAGGAAGAAAGAAGAAACAACAATACTTCATATCAACCAACAAGACAACTAGTGTATTTACCGTTGAAACCCAAGGTCCATAAGAAAGGAGATTTAATGCCACCTCTCCAACCATACAAACAAACAATAGCATAAGTGAAACCACAGGAAATTCACAAAACACATGAAAATTTCTTCTCAAGCATATATGGGATGTATAAACACTTACTAATCATAAATATAAACCTTCCATTTACCACATGATTTAGAATAAACATGGATTCCTTCCAACAAATTATACCTATTTATATATATATATATATATATATATATATATATATATATATATATAATATATATATATATGTTTTCGCTACAGGCCACCAATGATTCCAAGTAACTCTCTAATTAAAATTTATGACTTTACTCTCATGCCAAAAACATATCCACGAAAGCTTTCCAACAAGATCTCATAGTGATGCCAACTAATAATGTAAGAGTGGAATGCTGAAGAAAGTAAAGGTTCCAATTCAAATCTTCTAACATGTGCATTTTTTTTTTTTTGAGATATAACAAGCTTTACAATATTTCGTAGTCTACGCATTGATGTACATGATATAAGCCATAAGCAAAACATCATCAAAATTCCGACAAAATCAACACATTTAACACCAAGATAATACTCATCATGTATTAACTAACTTTTTTTATGGCCAAATATATACGCTCAAAGAAAACTTGAGAAGAAGGGTTTCCATTCAAATAAAGCTTTTCAACTATTCCTTCAACGGTATTCTATCAAACAACTTGTGTGTAATGTTTGTAAAGTTTCATGTAACAAACTAGCATTGATCACAAATCATCGCAAATTTTCCACATTTATGCTTTCTTGACATTGTTACGAAATATTCTACTCAAAGTTCATCAAAGATATTTTTAGATGCATATTTTTGTTAAGAAATCTATACGGCTTTTATAATTTCCTATCATACAATGATTCATAACTAAACATGAGCTTCATGACGAAGGTCTTCGTGCCAAACGACGGCAATAAAACCTCCAAAATATACACTTTTTCTTACAAAAACAACGGGAAAAGCTTACACAAAAACTGTAGGAATCTCCACCAATAAGCAATACAAGATCCATTCAAAAGCGGCAAGGATTCTTATGTAAAATAACGAGAAAACTTCCAAAATCTGCACTTTTCTTCTCATAAAAACAGTAAAAAAAGCTTACAAAAACTGTAGGAAATTTCACCGCAAAGCAATGGCAAAACTATCCAAATATCTTAAGAATTTTTGTGTAAAAAACAGCCATAATTCCTCTAAAATCTGCACCTTCCTTTTGCCAAAACAGTAGAAAAAGTCTAATAAAAGCAGCAGGGATTCCTACAACAAAGCCATGCAATATCTACCCAAGCTCCATAGCGATTCTTTCATGAAAACAGCAATAATATGTCCAAAACCTGCACTTTTTCTTACACAAAACAGTGGAAAAAAACTCCACGAAAGCTGCAGGAATTTCCATAGAATAGCCATAAAAGATTCACCCAAGTGTTAGAGGTATTATTGTATGAAAACAGTGAAAGAACCCTCAAAATCTGCACTCGTTCGCTTACGAAAACAGTAGCAAAATCTCTACAAAAGCTGTAGGAATTTTCTCAAAGAATGAATAAAGGATTCGGCCAAAAGAACTCAATAATGTCTTTCTACATATGCTATATGAAACTTATTTGTGCCAATAAGACATCCTCTTCAAACAAGTGCTACTGCATGCTCGTATCTTTCCCAAAATATGAACTGAGCACTTTAATCAACGCACAAAAACATATGAAACCTTTAATGATCATATATGCTACAAGAGATTGTTTGGCGTATTTGATACTTGGCGTGCACTTTATTTCCTACCCATTGATATGACAAATAAAGAGAATAGCATTCAATATGGCACCAACGATTTGCAACCAATGACCACTTTACTAGTAGGAAAATACAAAAAAAAAAAAAAAAAAAAAAAGAACAATAGTAATGAAGCAACTTAATCATCGAATCGCCTAAAATCCCATCAATTAATCATGAATCATAAGAGAGTGTGATTGTTTAGCTAAATGACATTCACTAAATACATCAAGTCATATGTGAGTACTAACACAAATATACACCATGAAGCACCTTGATCTAGCTACACATGGAATAACACTACACTCTTTGAGAACAAACCACATGTTGTAAAAGGCGTTTCACACAAGAATACATCACTATGTTTAGATGCACATTCACCAAACAACTTTTCTAATAATCCACAAACTCATCTCACAATGAAAGGGGTCAAGACCTCTTTTCTCTTCTTGCAACATATGAGAACTTGTAGGAAAATAAGAGAATTGCATGTAGATTTCTTTAAATAACATAATAGTCACAAAGGTTATTTGGGATTCCTCAAACTCTTTACCTATATCACTAGTTAAAAGAGCCTTAAACACTAAAAAAAAAAAAAGATTTCATAAGCACAAATATGTCCAAACTCATGGGAAACATGTGGAACTTTTATATCTAAATATAGTTACACAACATTTGGTTAAGTAGCTTCTTATGCCAAACTCAAAGCTCCATGAGTCATCAACCAAGATATCATGATTTTCCTTAAAGACAACAATCAAACTACAATATTTGAGCAAATGAAGGCATAAAACCAAAAGTTTGGCAACCATGACACTTGTTCCAAAATATAACTTTAAAATGATCGCGACGTAAACTTTAACAAAAGTATATAAATCAATAGTTCTAATTAGACTTATTGAAGCATATTTGTAACTCTAAATCTCTCCAAACATAGACATATAAGATTTAAATGGCAAGCCTAAACATGAATGATAACGAGATACACATGCTTGTGAACAAAGACATGGCAACACCTACGATAACCCGTAGACTTACATCACAATGAAATAAGGACAAGAATTCCTTTGCTTGCCACTTCTTTCTAACTCCAAAGAGCTCAAAGTTTCATGTTAAGCACTAGCACAAACACCTTGCGTGCACACTTTGATAGAAGATCAAAATGGCCTTTCATGCATTTTATGGTTTACACCAAAATCTCAACTAAACCTCTCTAAACAACTTACCAAAATATGCTCAAGATCAACATGATAATCACCTCATCAAAAGACATAAGCATAAGGGCTAAAATAACAACTCAAGTCCATTTTGTTCTCAGATTTTTGTAAGGAGTTTCAATGACATCATAAGATCTACTATAGAGAATGTGGGCATTCACTTAGAAACCAATAGGGCTAGGAGTGTAATGACATATACACTACAAAGCCTCACAAAACCACTTAAAATTTGTGTGATAGCCATCTCAAAATACACATACATGAAGCAAAAAGGAATGAAACTCAAGCAAGATAAGCTCTCAGATTTTTTTTTTTTTGCAAAGGAGGAGTAGAGGTTGAAGATCAAGGCAAAGGGGAAAGAATAGGAAGAAGAAGAAGAAGGAGAGGAACGAGAAGAAGTGGGAGATCAAGAAGGAGAGAAGAAGAGAGATACTCACTTTGCAAAGGAGGATTCGATTGGTCCAGACGTCGGGTCGGGAAGGGAGGTCGGGATCAGTCCTGGCGGTGGGAGCAGGGGATTTCGGGCTGGTCCGGCCTTCCTTGGCTCACGCGAGAGAGAGGGAGGTTGGTTTCGTGAGATCCAGAGAGAGAGAAGTCGGGATTAGGGGGTTCCGCCTGGGAGCAAGGCTCCGGCCTTAGCTGGCGTTCGCGAACACAGGGAATAGAAAGGGGCTTCGGCCTTCAAGTCGGAGAGGGGCTTCGGCTCTCCTTGCGGATGCGAACTGAGAGCAACCGAGAGAGAGGGAGCGGAAGAGGGAGAGCAAGGCGCCAGAGAGAGGAGGAGGAGATTGCTAGACCGAGAGATTTTTTTTTTCCCCTTTTGAGCTCGGAGCCTTCGTTTTGATTAAATCAAAACTCTCGTCGAAAGAAGAGGCCCGCCTTTTCTCGTCCGTCGTCGCAGCCGCTCCAGCCTCCGAAAATGCCATAAGAAGCTCTCGTCGCTGCTCGGCGTCTGCTCGAACCGTTGAAAATCTCCAGCCAAGCGGGATTTTGGCTGAAAAGAGGATTTTGTATAATCGCCTTCGTCGATACAATTACCCGATTTAAGAAAGAAAAATTCAAACTGTTTTGAAAGTCAAATTGATTTCAATAGGATTAAGTTGGGCTGAGTCAAGCTTAATTGGCTAAGACCAGGCTAGACTCGAGTCCGAATTTGACTCAATCTGAGTCAGTTCGAGTTCGAGCCAGCGCCACGAATTTAATCGTACGAAATTGGGCTTAAAATAACAATCAATTCAAATCAAATTAAATACGACACACCGAAAACCGACCGCTCGAATCCAATTGAACACAATCGAGTCTAATCCGATTCGAGTCGGGTCGATTCGAGCTCGAATTGGGCTCGACGGGGTTCAATTAGATTGGTCGAAGGTGCTCGAGCATGCTCGAGCCAAAAATGAGGTCAACAAACGGACCCCCAACATATGCGGCGAACAATAAGTGAACCGTATATGTTGGCGTTGACCTTCCTAACTCTAGGAAGATACAACTCTAGGGTCAAACAACGAGATTCACTATGCGGAGATACAATCAATGGATATCAAAGTAATGAAGAAAGAGAGGGTCAATAGTCAATATGAGTAAAATTCAGAGGGTGAGAGAAAAGAAGGTCAATGATCACCCGACCATCAGTCCGACGGTGATACAAGAGGGACAAGAAAAGCACATTCGCTCGGCCATAGGCACCGAAACAGCGAAGTTCCTACCCGACCATAGGTCTGTCGGTAGAAAAACAGTCACCCGACCATAGGTCTGTCGGTGAAGAGGAAAAGAAACAGTCTCGCTCGGCCATAGGCCCCGAAACAGCGAAGTCTCTACCCGACCATAGGTCTGTCGGTAGAAGAACAGTCACCCGACCATAGGTCTGCCGGTGAAAAAGAAAAGAAGCATTCTCGCTCGGCCATAGGCCCCGAAACAGCGAAGTCTCTACCCGACCATAGGTCTGTCGGTAGAAAAACAGTCACCCGACCATAGGTCTGTCGGTGAAGAGGAAAAGAAACAGTCTCGCTCGGCCATAGGCCCCAAAACAGCGAAGTTTCTACCCGACCATAGGTCTGTCGGTAGAAGAACAGTCACCCGACCATAGGTCTGCCGGTGAAAAAGAAAAGAAGCCTTCTCGCTCGGCCATAGGCCCTGAAACAGCGAGGTTTCTACCCGACCATCGGTCTGTCGGTAGAAGAACAGTCACCCGACCATAGGTCTGTCGGTGTAAAAAGAGAGCACCCTTGCTCGGCCATAGGCCCCGAAACAGCAAGGTTCCTACCCGACCATAGGTCTGTCGGTAAGATAAAGCGAAAACTCAACAACCCCCTAACAGGTAAAAAGAAAACAGGGGGAATGAAGAGGTGGTGAAGTGTACCTCCCAGGGACTCTGTCGGGTAACCAACCAAAAGCCCGATGTCCACCCGACCATAGGTCTGTCGATGGAACAAAACGGGAAGCTCAACATCTATCCAGCCATGGGTCTGGCGATAGAATGAAGAGGAAAGATCCACCTTTGCTCGGCCATAGGCCCCAAAACAGCAAAGTCTCTACCCGACCATAAGTCTGTCGGTAGAATAAAGGTAAGCTCAACAATCACCCGACCATAGGTCTGTCGGTGAAGGGAAGGAAAGAAAACACCTCCGCTCGGCCATAGGCCCCGAAACAGCGAAGTCTCTACCCGACCATAGGTCTGTCAGTAGAACAAAGCGAAAACTCAACAATCCCACAACGCACACGAGCGCGGTGATGTGAGAAAAACAAAGAGGTGAGTAATTCATCATCTAAGAAATTTCAAGCTCATATTTTAGTTACCACATGGTAGAGGACAAATCGTCGTGGCCATGAGTAATTAAAACATAAGTGAAATTTTCTTAGGTAAATTGAAATCATGCAACATGAAGTAGTCGATTGATATATATCTCTCTAAAAGGAGTAACATATAAATAATCGAATAGAAAGAATAATCTCATACTAAAGGAGAAATAATATAAGTGACGAAGAGACATACTTCCCACTAAGAGTTACAATCATATTAAGGATCAATGATCATTAAAGGGATCACAGTGGTAACACCCATGCTAACTGATGGGACCCTGTGAGAAGTACAAGCAACATTTACACATCCAAAAGAGATCGCCCTTGTAGCTAAGAGTAAGCTCTTAATGAGAAATTATGTTGCTAAAGAAGATTGTGGATTGACTTTCTAATAGAAGATCAAAATCCACTAAGAAGTGATGTTAACATCTAAAGTAAGATGTGCTACATCATAGGAGAGGAGAAACATCTCCATTACAAGTGAATAATCGTAATATAAGAAATGAGCACACAGTCATCTCCTGAGCAATCATCTAAATGCTTTAAGGAGAAATAGAGGAGAATTTGGAGGGACTTTGGGCTCTTGGAGCGTAGAACCGGGTTCCACCTGTGACAAGGGCAACCGATTCTTTCTCAACTAAGAACTTCCATCTCGAAAGAAAATAATTTTAAGGGACTTTGAGCTCTTGGGGTGTAGAACCGGGTTCCACCTGTGACAAGGGCAACCAATTCCACTCAACTAAGAGCTTCCCTCATTTTTTTATAATATTTTTTTTATGTTTTGAAGAGAGGGGGAAATTATTGGCTTTGATAACCCAGGCCATATTCGTCACATGAATAAAACTAGGGAGAGAGAAAAATTACAACAACAATTTATAGGAAAATTCACAAAGTGATCATGGATCAACACCACTATATTTGACAAATATAGATCAAGGATGGACCCAGTATCATATTCCATTGAAATTAGAATTAGTAGTTTTGGTATCCCAGACCACACTTGAAAGTGACAAGTGAAACTGGGGAGCGCCAACCCTTATAGGGGTTGGAGAGGTGATTTTGTGCAACAACAACAAAGTGACTAATGAATGTGAAAGTAAGCACAAAACATCCCTACGGCGTATTTACATACAACATCTAAAGACAATCTCATATTTTGCATGACGAACATCACGTGGTAGAGGGCAAATCGTCGTGGCCACGGATTGCCGAAAAATACAAGAAATTCTTTAGAGTTATATCTATACAGAGGGATATTTACAAGTGGCGGGGGATGCCCCTTGCGATGTGCAAACTCAAGCGTAGTATTTTCTCAAGTACTGCCCATTGATGACGGGCATGGGATGAACACCATTCGCATCAACTAGCAAGTAGGATCCACCCTCGTATACTTGCTCTACAATAAATGGGCCTTCCCAAATGGGCTCAAACTTACCACCTCGACGACGGCGCGAGATGATAGGCCTACGCAAGACAAGAACTAACTCACCGACCTGAAAAGCACGGGGTCGGACGAGGCGATCATGGGCTCGGGCCATCCGGGCCTGGTACAACTTAAGGTTCTGATAAGCTTGCAAACGGAGCTCTTCTAAACCATCAAGTTCTTCCAACCGGAGTCGGGCATTATCTTCGTGAGATAGATTGTGGCTAACTGCTACACGCAACGAAGGGAGCTCGACCTCAAGTGGGAGGACAGCTTCAGCCCCAAAAGCTAAAGCATATGGTGTACACTGAGTAGGAGTACGGTATATAGTCCTATAGGCCCATAATGCTTCAGGCAATTTGTCGTGCCATTCTCTTTTATTTGCCACAAGTATCTTTCTTATCAACTGGACTAAGGTCTTATTGAATGCTTCAGCCAAACCATTATCCCTAGGATAATAAATCGAGGAATATCGCCAATTTATGTTATGGCGGCGGGCAAATCTAGCAATTTTGGTGCTTCTAAAAGACGGGCCGTTTTCCGAAATTATACGGCGCGGAACACCAAAACGGTAGACGACATGATCGCGGAAGAAGCGCATCACATCTTCTGATTTAACTTCCTTAAGCGGAATAGCTTCTGCCCACTTAGAGAAGTAATCAGTAGCAGCCAGAATAAACCTATGACCCTTAGAGGAAGGAGGGTCAATAGGACCCACTACGTCCGTGCCCCAGCTCTCAAAAGGCCAAGAAGAAACAGTGGGGTGCAACGGATTAGGAGGTTGGTGAATAACAGTATTATGAATCTGGCATTGGTGGCACTTCCTAGCATGCTCCATACAATCACGGATCATCATCGGCCAGTAATAACCAAGGCGTTTAATTCTGACCTTCATCTTAGGTCCGGACTGATGAGCACCACAAAGCCCCTCGTGTACCTCGCCCATGAACTTACGAGCCTCCTCGTTGTCGAGGCAACGCAACCACATCTGGTCAAAAGAGCATCGGTACAGGATTTCATTCACATAGGAGAAGGACAAAGCTCTCTTTCTAATCTGAGCGGCAAGAGAGCGGTCATCCGGAAGCTTACCACGCTTCAAATACTCAACAAAGGGGACTCTCCAATCTGACTCTTCCTCAACAGCGCATACTGTGAGGGTCTGATCGGGAGAAGACAAGTTCGCGGGACACAGAGCTTGCCGATACTGAACAACAACTGACACCGGATTTCCATTCGGGTCGGCCAACTCCTTAGCAAGTTTAGCTAGTGCATCCGCTCTACCATTCTCATATCGAGGGACTCTAACTAAAGTTACTTCAGGGATCAAACACAAGAGTTCCATTGCCCTATCGTGATAAGGCAAGAGCTCAGATTTGAGAACTTTGAAAATTCCAGCAACTTGATTAATAATTAATTGGGAATCTACAAAGATTTTCACCCGCACGATGATCATCTGAATAGCCAACTCAAGTCCTACAATTAGGGCTTCGTACTCAGCTTCATTATTAGTACGAGGCTCTGAAAGACTGTAGGAGTAACGAAGGGTGTGGCCTTCAGGAGACACAAAAACAAGCCCCAAACCTACCCTAACTACAGGAGTTTCGTAAGGACGTAGTGATTTGATGGAAGAGGCTCCATCAAAGTAGAACTCCCAAGTAGGGGACTCCTGCTCTTCCACACTCATGACTAATTCGTCGGGCAAATCATCATTAAGTGGGGAATCTGCAGGGATCGGGTGAGAAGCAAGAAAATCAGCTAGAGCCTGTCCTTTGACGGCCCGCTGAGGGACAAATGTAATATCAAACTGCAGTAAAATCATGGACCAACATGCTAAACGACCTGACAAAGTCGGACGGGTCATCAGGTACTGCAAAGGGTTGACTCGAGAAATCAAACTTATCTTGTGTGAGAGCATATAGTGTCTAAGCTTCTGCACAGCAAAGATCAAAGCCAAACACTGCTTTTCCATTGCCGGGTATTTTAGCTCTGCAGGAATTAATCGTCTGCTAAGGTAGTACAAGGCGTTCTCTTTGCCTTCCTCATTCTCTTGAGCTAAAAGTGCACCAAGTGACTCATCCAAGGCGGTGGTGTAAAGGATCAATGGTTTGCCAGGGATCGGTGCAGCTAACACTGGGGGATTCGTCAGGTAGCGCTTTATGCTCTCAAAGGCCTCCTGACAATTTTTATCCCAATGGAAACGGGCATCCTTCTTCGCTAAAGCAGCAAAGGGATGACATCTACCGGCAAGATTGGAGATAAATCTCCGCAAGAAAGCAAGCTTACCCTGAAAAGATCTCAACTGGGTAAGACTCCTAGGAGGTTTCAAGTCCACTATAGCTTTGATCATGGAGGATCAATCTCAATGCCACGATAGCGAACAATAAAACCAAGAAACTTTCCTGCACTAACTCCAAATGCACACTTTAGGGGATTCATCTTCAAATCATGTTTCCTTAAGCGCTCAAAAACGATTCGTAGGTCTCGGAGGTGATCACTACGGACCTTGCTTTTGACCACTAAATCATCCACATAGCACTCAACTTGCTCATGAATCAACTCATCAAAAATGATAGTCATGGCACGCTGATAGGTGGCCCCGGCATTCTTAAGGCCAAAGGGCATCACCTTGTAACAAATCACACCTATGGGGGTGCGAAAGGCAGTGAATTTCTCATCTTCAGGGGCCATCTTAATCTGATTATAACCAGATGAACCATCCATGAAGGAGAAAATGCTATGGGACGAAGCAATATCAACCATAAGCTCAGGGATAAGAAGAGGGAAATCGTCCTTAGGACATGCCTTATTCAAATCACGGAAGTCAATACAAACACGGATCTGACCATTCTTCTTCCGGACTGGAACAACATTGGCAAGCCAAGTGGGATACTTCTCTTCACGAACAAAACCAGCTTCTATAAGCTTCTTAGTCTCGGCTATCACCTGTTGTTCAATCTCTAACCTCATCCGACGAGGTGACTGCTTAACAGGGACTGCATCAGGACTAATAGCTAACTTATGGACTGCTACTGCTGGATCTAAACCGGGCATCTCGGTGTAGTTCCAGGCAAAACAATCTTTAAATTCAGAAATGAGTGCAACATACTCTTGAGCCTCTGATTCGGATAACAAAGCACTATGAAAAATAGGTCGAGGATCCGATTCAGTGCCCAAATTGATTTCACGCAACTCATCCATGGCAGAGCTGGCGCCATCTTCGAATTCACGTGGAGCTTCAAGGACCCTGTCCTCATTCTCCTCCGGGTCTTCATCATCGGAGATGGAAACAACCGGATAAGAATGAGAAACAACCCGAATGTTGGCGGAAGGGGACTGATCCTCTTGAGAATAGCCTATACCTTGCCCAGTTCGAGGAAAATCAGTTCGCCAAATACGGGCCTGCTGTTGGGCCTGTCTACCTGACCAAGTCGAAGGGACAATGCCTCGCTCAACAAAGTTATCAACAGCAGGGGAAAAGTATCGGGGAACTGGCATGATCTCATCATCCACAGTGGATTCCACAGGATTCTGTATATCAGTACTCTGTGGGACACCTACACTATGGAACAAAGATGCATGCCACGAGGACTATGCTGGTACATAGAGAGTGTGCAGCTCTTGTACAGAACGCCTATCTAAGGGTGGTGCACCACGAACACTAACGGAAGGTGTAGGGGAAGATTGAGGAGGAGATTCCTCAATTCTCATCCCGTACATCTGGCGAGAAAGAGATTGTTGACTAGTAGTCTGACGTCCGACATCTCCGTCGTCGTCTGAATCACTATCAATAATCAAACCACCCTGAGGTATCAAACTCCTATGAAATGTGGGATAGGAATTGTGATCAACACTAAAGGCAGGCAAAGGGACTGAATGACGAGGAACATCAATCATCTCATCATCAGAGTCGGACTCAACAGTTAAAGGAGAAGTGTACAATTGCGAAGGAGGAGGGATTCGAGCATCAAAGTTCCTCGGAGGGCGAACTGACTCTCTACCTCGACCTCTACCACGCAATCCCCTACCTCTACTAGGGGGAACATCGTGCCTGAGTACAAACCGTAAAGATTCATCCGGGTCTGTAGTGGAAACATCTGCTCCAATCTCAACCTGTGATGGACCCTGTACTAGTGGTTGTATAGGACCCTGTGCAAGTGGCTGCATAGGACCCTGTACAACACTAGCGGGTATCACTGGTGACTGGGCAGTGGGAGGTCTACGAACTTTCTTAGGCATGTAATGCTCGGCATCGTCATAAATAGAGACCTCATGCACGGCAAAAGGTTGAATATCTCCAAGGATGGAAAACTCTACATCATTCCTCATATACTTCATGCACTGGTGTAGTGTAGAGGGCACCATTCCGTATTCATGTATCCAAGGCCTTCCTAAGAGAGCCTTGTATGAGGTATCTGCCTCAATGACATGAAACTTTGCCTCAGTCAAAAGATCTCCAAAACGCAAAGGCAAAGTGATGGAACCTAGAGCTCGCTGACCTTGATCATTAAAACCCTTCAGCATAATCTTATCTGAAGTGAGCTTTAAGTGATCAAGGGAGAGACTCTGCAGGGTGGCATGATTAAGGATATTAACTGAAGCTTTTTGGTCAATGAGGACCCTGTTCAACTCATAACCGTTTACTTCAGTGGTGACGTACAAGGGACGGTTGTGATTAGAAGTCCCTAGGAGAAGATCCTGGTCTGAAAAGGTAATGCATGGCATCTCTCTCAAATAACATGCATCCTTAACTGACTCAGTGGCAAAGAAAGCTTGATAAGACTCTGGTTCAAGCAAAGCTTTCACCAAAGTCTCTCTCAAGTCAGAAGACATCATAAGTGCATCGTACACACTAAGAAGGGAAGGGATCTTCCTCAAATGAGCCAACACATTATAGTCAACATCCAACTGAGGGCCTTTTCCCTTCTCCTTAGCGGGTGCTTGAGGAGGAGGGATAGGATCGTCCTGTTGGGTAATGATGTTTCTATCTTTTTCTTTATTATTTTTAGCCATTTTAGGTGGTAGGACCTTACCTGAATGCAATTGTATCTCTCGTATTGAGTCAGACTCAATAGATGACTCATTTGGTTCAGAGGACATGGCTTGTATTGGTTTAACAAAGAGTGACTGAGGAGTGTTCTCGGATTCATCTTCATAATCCATGTAACAACCTCCTTCAGGATTAGCAAACACAGGCTCTTCCTCACACTCAAACTCTTCTCCAAAAGAAGGATTATCATCATTATTTTCAGAAATAAATAAAACAGAAGAAGAACGAGTGCTAGAAAAAGTAGAACTAGAAGGAGCAAGACACCAAAAGTAGCCAGAATCATCTTCTTCCATTAATTCATCATCAGTTGAAGGGAGAACAAAATCTTTCAGCGTAAGTGTTGGAAGAGATCCTGTCTTCCCCTCAGAAGTTACAACAAATTTTTCTCTTTCATACATCTTTCTAATACAAGGAGAAGTAGAAGAAATGTGCTCAGTAGGCACTACAACAGAAGAAGAAAAAGAAACTGGCAAAGAAACTGGGCTGGCAACTGTCGACTTGGCCTGTGGGGGCCTCCTCTCAACTGCCTCTGAACTCTGAACTGCCCGTCTGATCATACCCCTTGTCTTGCGAGAAAGTGCAAGCTGCCACTCTTTCCCAGAACTAAGAGGTGCTCTACTGTCACTGCTCTGAACACCACACTGACTGTCACACTGACTGGAGCTAGTAATCATCTGAACAACTTGAGCAACCTTGCCTTGAGGATTTACTAAGTCACTATCCTGTAAGTGAATCTCACCATTTGCCATAAGACTCTCCACTTTATCTTTGAACACATAACAATCTTCAAGAACATGTCCAATATGTCGATGAAACGGACAGTAAAGTGGATGCTCTATTTGTCCCTCTTCTCCAGGCTTCTTATTAAATGGAAATCTTAAAATTTCTTTCTTAATAAGGAATTTAAAAATCTTTTTTATGCTCTCCCTTTTAAAGGGATATTCCTTGCTAAGTTTCTCATGTAGGAACTGCTGACTCTCTGGAGTCCTATAGGAGGGTCTAAGCTGCTGACCCTGTGGTCGTGGCTGAAACTGAACAGGTGACTGTACTGGTGGTGGTAACTGAGGTCGGGGCTGAAACTGAGGGCGTGGTGGTGGTGGACGCTGTGGTGCTGAACTAACCACGGGCCTCTTGCCCTTATCATGAGCATCAGAAGTACTATGCACTTCCCCCTTCCTAGGAGGTGGTGCCCCAAAAAACTCCAAACGCTGAGGTCTACGGATGGGTTGACTCTCAACCTTAGGAGGGACTGCACTGGGTATGCTGTCCTGTAGGCTAGTGATTTTGGTTAACAACTTTTGAAAGGTTCGAATGTTAAAACCCTTCAGATAAGGAGCGATAGGACCATCAATATTCTTCAACAGAATCTCAACTGCATGCTGTTCTTGCAGTTGAGGTTCACACTGAAGACTAAGGTTTCTCCACCTAACTATATAGTTAGGTAGAGACTCGTGGGGGCGCTGTCTGGTCACTACTAACTCACCAACAGTCACTCTATGCTTTGTACTAATGAACCTCTGCACAAACAATTGTTCCATCTCAGCAAAAGTGCGAACTGAATCATTAGGGAGGTCGGCATACCACTCAAATGCCACTCCCCCTAAGCTACTAACGAACAGTCTAAGCATCAAAGCATCGTTTCCTCCAATGTTACAACATATGGCCTGATACTGAGCCACATGTTGTCTTGGGTTCCCAAATCCATCAAACACTCGGAAACGAGGAGGAACAAAACCAGCGGGATAAGGCTCCCGTTCGTACTCTACCGGGTAGGGGCGACCTCTACTAACAGAATCCCCAGACTTTCTAGAAGCTATAGCCTGGTCAATCCTCTGTGCAATCATATCCTGAATCTGAACTGGTGACAACTGTACTGACTGACTCTGGACTGGCACACTCAAAGGTACTGTCGGTGGAGACATCGGAACTGCCCTCTGAACTCTATCAACTCTAACAGGCTCTGGGGCTGGCGACCGTGGCGCTACTGGCTCGTCTCTAGATGTAGTAGGAGTAACTACATCCATGACATGGGGTGTAGCCCCCAACATCGTCAGCTGGGCGGTCATCGCCGCCATGGCTCTAGCCATCTCCGCCATCTGGGACTGCAACTGCAAAACCGTGACATCTGTGTCTACTGATCGGGGAGGTCCACCCTGTGCTGAGGTGGAAGGTACATCGGCCTCCCCTTGCTCCTCCAAATCATCGTACTGCTCATGCTGCTCGTCTGACGTGCCACGCCTCGTGACGACACAAACACGGTGAATAGGGATGTCTTCATCTGACTCCTCTATAAGCAGGTCATCATCGGAGAGGGTCTGACAAAGGGCATCTATGTACGGACCCATAGGAAAAGAAATCCTAAGGGGACTAGAAGCAGCAACTGGCTCCACTCGAGCCGGGGCACTACTATCAACATCTACTGCATCAACATCCATCTGAACTGGCACTGACACTAAAGGGATTGTATCAACTCGCCGAATCGTACCAACTGTCTGCTCCGTCTCGACAGGCTCGTCCACCTGCCGACGTCTCCAAACCCATCTACTACGACGGGACCCGGTAGGAACATCTAACTGAGTGGAGGGGGCAACGACAACTGACTCAAGCTGGGGTCGGACAGGCTCTAACTGTGGGCGACGTCCATGACGGCGAGGGCGTCGTCCAACAGCAGGGGCATCTGCCTGAGGTCTAACAGTGGGAACAACTCTAGTCTGCTGTCGTGGTGGCTGTCCTCTCTGCCATCGGTAACTCTGTCTGACTGACTGTCGCTGCAACTGAGAATGCACCTGAGAGATCTGATGGAGTAACCTCTCCTCACTAACACGCCCTCTACCGCGCGCTGAACGGATAATGCTTCGGATCCTCTGAGTGAGGGTCCGAGTGACAGTATCCCTGGGGACTCGAGCGCGAAGAAGAGTAGTGGGGATAGGAGGGGCGCTGCAATGTGGGCAGCATCCTCCTCATCACCACTATGCACTAGCGGGGAAAAGCGTCCTCCCTGGACTGCGTCGATCTCAGGGGCAACTATGACATCAGGAACGGGGGTAACTACTCGTCTACGTGGCTCCCGCTGTAAGGGAACCATCCTCTGCTGAACTGGCTCCTGGTGAGCCACAGAATCTGCCATCCACTGAACTGCTGCATCGGATGCTGCCAAGCGTAATCTCCTGTTCCTATTTCTCCTAGCCCTTCTCCCAAGGCCGGAGGTGGAAGAAGACGCTACATCAATACCCACAGACGGTACTGGAGGAACAGGGACTACTGACTGAGGGGGTGTCGGGGTCTCCTCGGTAGTCTCGGGGTGAGAAAGCCGGGTGAACACAGAAACCCGACGGGTAGGCGGTGGAGGAAGCTCTGCCTGAGCCACCCTCTTCCTCGAAGAGGAAGGAGGAGGGGAAACTCGAGCGCGAGTAGCCTCTACCGGAACAACAGGTAGAGGAACTGCTACTGGCTGCCGGCGCTGGGGGGCCGGGGCGACACGAACAACAGGAGCGACAGGCGCTGGCCGCCTGACCGCCAGACGAACAGGGTGAACAGGGAGTGGCCTAGGCACTGGCTGCCTAGCCACCGGGCGCACTGGCTGCGCACGAACAGCAACTGGACGAGCGGGTGCCCGGGCAGGCTGCCGAGCAACTGGTCGTCCAAAAGGTCTCATAGCTGCGCGTCCTCTCCTTTGAGGAGGAGAGAATGCGGCAGCCTCGGAGGGGGTCGGCCCGCCAAGAGTGACGTACGCCGAATCAGTGAAGGATCCAAAGGTGATCCCCCCCGCCGGTGGGCTCGTCAACAGGGACTCAGGGAGTGTCACCCGTGAGTCAGAGCCAAAACAGAAGGTAACGGACGGACCTGAATACGCCATTTCTACTGTTTGCTGCTACAAACAATAATAATTAGCGTAAACAAAAGCACCGGAAGGAACGAGAAAGAAAGGGACGGAATAGCCTGTAAAGGCTAGAAGAGGAAGAACCTAACTAAAGAGCACTAAACCCGGAGTGCACACAAAAGGAGATAATTTAACATCCGAAGATGGAGAGAGAAACCTGTCCCACCGTGGTCGCCAGAAATCTGTGGGTCTCCGAAAGGATTCCGCTCGTATGGTTCGAATGCAAAGGGTACGATCACACTATCCCGTAGGACAAAATGGTCGTAGGCCTTTACACTCGGCACAAGCAGGCCGATGGAAGAGCAGATGGAGTTGTAGATACGATTAGCCATAGAGGATAGTGGGTTTTCACCTACACACCTCGATGGATAATAATATCTATAACCCTAAATTCACGAGATTTCCCCCATTCGATACATCAGCTCGAATGAGGTTTATTTGATTGTGGGGATCGGTTTCCTACGGGCGCAAGCCCCCGTAGTTAATTACATCCTAAGCCTTGACTTAGGAAAACTCTCGATTAAGGATGTTAGATTATCTCCTCTGATGGGTTTAGTGTAAGGGATTTCTAGGTTTTCCTAATCAAAAGGGAATGTCCCAACTTGGCTCGATCAGTCATACAGGGTTCAGTCAACATCCGGTCGGTTAAGAGAAGTGAAAAACTAGAGAAATGAAAGAGGTCAAGCATTCAAACATGCATAAGAGAAAGAGGGAGGTGGCGTCATCTGTGTGACGCGGATGGGTAGGATTTATAGCTTCCGAAAGGATGGATAGCTTACCCACCAATAAGGTGTATAGGGGTACACTCGTACCACTCACCTTCAGATCCTAAATCTATAGGAGACACTAGCATCTACGACCTAGCTAATGCAATCTGGACTTATTCCTTGTCTGACAAAGGAAGCCAGCTAAAACCACCTAGTCGTATAAAATCCATGCTGTCCAGTCTGTATGAAGAAGGGTGGGTAGTTTAGACACTGAATTTGGGATCGACAAACTAGAGAAATCCCTAATTGATCCCACACTTATAAGTGGTATAATGCTCCTAAAACTAATGCAATTAAATTTTGATTTCAATTAGTTACTAATGCAATTATGCTGGTTAAAGTCTCCAAATCAGATATGTAAGAATTTGAAAAAAAAGACTTTATAAAAATAATTTTTTTTTTGAATGACTAAACTTCCCCAGGTCCGGCACTTCATCCTCATAGGCCAGATTATCCGGACTCTACCCTCAGGCGGGGAAATTTGTCTAATAGGTGAGAGAATGCATGTATGCCACCCCGGACGATTCCGGCTATTTCCTAGAATCGTTATGGTTTCTATGTGAATTAATCTTAAAATTTTTTATTTAATAATTACGAGTATAAAAATTTTATCCCTAAAGAGTCTAACGGTCAGACACAAGCACATGCAAGAAAGAAACCTATAAAAAGCATGCTGGTTCTACTGCGCAATCAGAGTAAACAAACAACAGTAAAAAGAACAAAATCTCACGGAAAAGAATGTCCATGGCAAGTGCCATTCAATATTACATCACAGAGTACAGTAAGGAATGGTGGCCGGGCTCCACCGACAACAACCCGGAAACGACGCAAATCTTAAAATAAGGCATTTTTATATCTCTTCAGTCTTCTTCTTCTCTTCCTTGATTCGTCATTGGATCGTCTTCATTCTTCCTTCTGGCTCCTCGTAGTACGTCCTCCAAGAGAATGCCCAAATGAAAAAGGAAACCCCCTGTAGGGGTTTACTTTTCCCTTTGGACTCCTCGTAGTGAACGCTCCAAAAGGATATTCAAATGAAAAAGGAAACCCTCTTGTGGGGGGGTTTACTTTTCCTTTTGGACTCCTATCTCTTTAAAAATGCCTTATTTTAGATCTTCACAAAATTTACTATCAAATACATTTCAACAGAAAGAAAGAAAAAAATCTAGACTCTCCTGCAGGGGTTATCCTAAGCAGTTATAATAAAAATTTCACCCAAGCAGTTATATATATAAATTAAAATGCGCACATCAATTACTTGGCCGTGCTCTGATTATTGGGGGCTAAGCAGCTGAAGCAGGTACCTAAAGCAGTTATACATAATTATTAATTTTTAGCCCCCTTTTAGCAGCATTATATGAGCACGGCCACCTGCAGGAAAATAGTATTAGTATAAAAGAGCGTGCCTAACCTATGGGTATTCTAACGTCACAACCACAGTACAGAAAAGAAAGCTAGAAAAACAGTACAGAAATCACATCACAGAAAGGCTACAACAGGTAGCAAAAACAAACAGCACACGGGTCACATGCAGAGCGTCACAACAGCGTACAGAAAAGAAAAGCAGAACAAAAGCCTAACCTAAATCTAATAGTCGTGTTCTAGCAAACTCATCTATGTGTGTGAAAGCTGTGTGGTTTTGGTAGGTCCTATATGGGATAGTTTAGTTATAGTTGTTTGTACATTTGATTTGTTTGTTGAAAGGGACAAAGAAGAGATTTTAGTTAAAGTTTAAATATTAGTGTTCTAGAATTGATTTTTAGAATGTTTTGTTTTTTTTAATGTTTGATTAACTATCACCTTTGTTTCACACCGAGGCCGTGAGGTTTATTTCACCCTCCTTGGGGCTAACTTAATAGTCTCGTAGGCCTGGGTTACCCAGTGATAATTAACTTTGTTTGATTATTATGGTTTGTTGTTAAAAGAAAAAAGAAAAGGGTGAATTAAATCATTTATTAATCAAGTTTGAATTATGCCAATTAGAAAAATTAATTTTAGGTTTTGACGCTCCATTAGATTCATTCGTGGCGTTGTGCCACCAGGCTCGAGGAACCAGCCTCCTTAGGACACTTAGCCCCGCAGCCCGGAGTAGTCCATCCAATAAACTTCACTTTTGGAGCGGGTTATTGTGTATTAAGGGATTTGTTGATTACTTTTAAAAGATTATTCTAAGTTTGATCTTTAAGAGTATTTTAATCCTAATGAATTTAATTTGTAGCTTAATCTTCTAATATAATCTACATCTTTTAGACTTTAGATTGGTTAAGAATTAATCATTAGATTAGTTAGAATTGATTTAGGTTTGCATTTTAGACTAATGATTTAATAATTATAAATGTTAATTAAAACTTAATTAAGAGTTAAGTGTTTTAATAGATTTTAAGAATTAGATTAAGATTGATTGGTTGATTATTAGTGAATTAAGGAAAGAAAATCCAAATCTAGGAAAATGTGTTACTAAGTTGTTGTTTTAATGTTTCTATCCTATAGGGAGCATGCATCCTAAGTCTATATTTTCTAAGACTCGGTCCTTAATTTTTGTCCTTAGATGTCACTAATGTTGTAGGATCGAAAGTGATGTTGTTTTCTAATTCCTAAGACTTCTATACGGATGTCACGGAATTTTAGGGATCTAAACAAGAAAAACAAAAGCAATCCTAATTATAATTGAAGTTTCTAAGGTCCTAAGGGAAGGAGGCGTGCAATCATCTAAGCCCCTAAAGGTTTTCTAAGTTTTAGTAAACTTACAGCACCGGGGGCTACGACCCGGTGGTTCCGCCCGTAGCGCCCCTACTAGATGAGTAGGGACGACTGATGCCTGGGTCCGATTGTCCTAGCTCCAGCTCCGAATGCTCTCCTGCTCCTTGTCCTTTGCTTTCCAGAAGGTACCTCGCAAGAAACAAAATAGGGATGTATTAGAGCAGTTCTATAAGCAGTTAACAAAGTGGAAGAAATGGAAATGCAGAAAAGAAAAAGAACATACCTTTTAGTTACTTGTTGGGCTACTTGTTCTTTGTGTTCTCCTTATTTTGCAAGCATGTGACACCAAAAACATAAAAGAAACGGCGGAGAAAACTAACGAAAAATCGAATACAAAAAGGGGTGTAGGCATTGTTGTTATTGGACACACTTCGTAGAAGTCGAGTGCATCCTATTATATCAACAATGCCCTTTGTTGTTCCAACTCCGAACAAAACACTTGATACGTTTGAGACCTCTACTTACAACCTACTACAAACAAAGCTTAAAACAACTAAGGGAAATAGACTTTTAAAGCTAAACTTAAAGCTAAACTCTATTTGTTTTGCAATGATCCCAAAAATTCTATACTTTTAGAGACTAACATTCAAGAAAGAATCCAAAGGAGTAAGGACTGTTTTGCTCCAAAGAGGACACTAAGGACTTCTAACATAAAGCTCCTTAAGGTTTTAAATCCTACCAACTCACTTTTGAAATAAACATTAAAATAATCTAACTCAAATGAAGGAACCATAATCATTCTCAAAAGGCGCTAAGGGATACTACTACACAAGTCTAAGAAAATCCAACATGACTTATAAGAACTTCTAAACTAAGTGTCCCACAAAATCCTATAAAAGTCATCTATCAAAATCACTATTTTTGTTTTGACACAAAATCCTACCAAAATACCTAATAATCAAGTGCTTCTCCTCTTTATTTGGAGTGGGGTAAAAAAATAAAGCTTTCCAACGAGAAGGTTTTATAGAAACATTTCATTGTAGAGCTATCGTCACAAAACATTCACAAACACATTTTTTTAATAAAGCCTCTCAATGTAAAACAATTCGCAAAATCTTCAACCATAAATATACTCACAAGATTCTTTTAAAACCAAGCATTTCTTTTAAAACTTTCCCAAAGCATCCTTAACATAAAATAAATCATACAATTTCTCGATATAAAGCAAAATGTAAAATTTATCCAACATGAAACCACACATGTATCTAATGTTTAGAACTCAACATTTTCAATCAAAGAGAAGGCAATGATATGAGGGGAGTTAATGTAACTTGTCTTTCTCATGCTTAAAGAAAGTATTCTAATAACATAAACAACGATGCATAAAGGCTTTTATCCCATAAGACATTAAAGTCATTTCATAGATATGCCACCTTACATTGGAACCATAGACCTTTTGAAAATTGAGACCAACATGGAACATGAATCGGATTTTGCAACGAACCTGTTAAACTTACTTCTAATATCAAATTCATAACCAAAGTTTGCAAAAGGATGTGGAACCGCCAAGCTAAAAGGAAGAAAGAAGAAACAACAATACTTCATATCAACCAACAAGACAACTAGTGTATTTACCGTTGAAACCCAAGGTCCATAAGAAAGGAGATTTAATGCCACCTCTCCAACCATACAAACAAACAATAGCATAAGTGAAACCACAGGAAATTCACAAAACACATGAAAATTTCTTCCCAAGCATATATGGGATGTATAAACACTTACTAATCATAAATATAAACCTTCCATTTACCACATGATTTAGAATAAACATGGATTCCTTCCAACAAATTATACCTATTTATATATATATATATGTTTTCGCTACAGGCCACCAATGATTCCAAGTAACTCTCTAATTAAAATTTATGACTTTACTCTCATGCCAAAAACATATCCACGAAAGCTTTCCAACAAGATCTCATAGTGATGCCAACTAATAATGTAAGAGTGGAATGCTGAAGAAAGTAAAGGTTCCAATTCAAATCTTCTAACATGTGCATTTTTTTTTTTTTGAGACATAACAAGCTTTACAATATTTCGTAGTCTACGCATTAATGTACATGATATAAGCCATAAGCAAAACATCATCAAAATTCCGACAAAATCAACACATTTAACACCAAGATAATACTCATCATGTATTAACTAACTTTTTTTATGGCCAAATATATACGCTCAAAGAAAACTTGAGAAGAAGGGTTTCCATTCAAATAAAGCTTTTCAACTATTCCTTCAACGGTATTCTATCAAACAACTTGTGTGTAATGTTTGTAAAGTTTCATGTAACAAACTAGCATTGATCACAAATCATCGCAAATTTTCCACATTTATGCTTTCTTGACATTGTTACGAAATATTCTACTCAAAGTTCATCAAAGATATTTTTAGATGCATATTTTTGTTAAGAAATCTATACGGCTTTTACAATTTCCTATCATACAATGATTCATAACTAAACATGAGCTTCATGACGAAGGTCTTCGTGCCAAACGACGGCAATAAAACCTCCAAAATATACACTTTTTCTTACAAAAACAACGGGAAAAGCTTACACAAAAACTGTAGGAATCTCCACCAATAAGCAATACAAGATCCATTCAAAAGCGGCAAGGATTCTTATGTAAAACAACGAGAAAACTTCCAAAATCTGCACTTTTCTTCTCATAAAAATAGTAAAAAAAGCTTACAAAAACTGTAGGAAATTTCACCGCAAAGCAATGGCAAAACTATCCAAATATCTTAAGAATTTTTGTGTAAAAAACAGCCATAATTCCTCTAAAATCTGCACCTTCCTTTTGCCAAAACAGTAGAAAAAGTCTAATAAAAGCAGCAGGGATTCCTACAACAAAGCCATGCAATATCTACCCAAGCTCCATAGCGATTCTTTCATGAAAACAGCAATAATATGTCCAAAACCTGCACTTTTTCTTACACAAAACAGTGGAAAAAAACTCCACGAAAGCTGCAGGAATTTCCATAGAATAGCCATAAAAGATTCACCCAAGTGTTAGAGGTATTATTGTATGAAAACAGTGAAAGAACCCTCAAAATCTGCACTCGTTCGCTTACGAAAACAGTAGCAAAATCTCTACAAAAGCTGTAGGAATTTTCTCAAAGAATGAATAAAGGATTCGGCCAAAAGAACTCAAGAATGTCTTTCTACATATGCTATATGAAACTTATTTGTGCCAATAAGACATCCTCTTCAAACAAGTGCTACTGCATGCTCGTATCTTTCCCAAAATATGAACTGAGCACTTTAATCAACGCACAAAAACATATGAAACCTTTAATGATCATATATGCTACAAGAGATTGTTTGGCGTATTTGATACTTGGCGTGCACTTTATTTCCTACCCATTGATATGACAAATAAAGAGAATAGCATTCAATATGACACCAACGATTTGCAACCAATGACCACTTTACTAGTAGGAAAATACAAAAAAAAAAAAATGAACAATAGTAATGAAGCAACTTAATCATCGAATCGCCTAAAATCCCATCAATTAATCATGAATCATAAGAGAGTGTGATTGTTTAGCTAAATGACATTCACTAAATACATCAAGTCATATGTGAGTACTAACACAAATATACACCATGAAGCACCTTGATCTAGCTACACATGGAATAACACTACACTCTTTGAGAACAAACCACATGTTGTAAAAGGCGTTTCACACAAGAATACATCACTATGTTTAGATGCACATTCACCAAACAACTTTTCTAATAATCCACAAACTCATCTCACAATGAAAGGGGTCAAGACCTCTTTTCTCTTCTTGCAACATATGAGAACTTGTAGGAAAATAAGAGAATTGCATGTAGATTTCTTTAAATAACATAATAGTCACAAAGGTTATTTGGGATTCCTCAAACTCTTTACCTATATCACTAGTTAAAAGAGCCTTAAACACTAAAAAAAAAAAAAGATTTCATAAGCACAAATATGTCCAAACTCATGGGAAACATGTGGAACTTTTATATCTAAATATAGTTACACAACATTTGGTTAAGTAGCTTCTTATGCCAAACTCAAAGCTCCATGAGTCATCAACCAAGATATCATGATTTTCCTTAAAGACAACAATCAAACTACAATATTTGAGCAAATGAAGGCATAAAACCAAAAGTTTGGCAACCATGACACTTGTTCCAAAATATAACTTTAAAATGATCGCGACGTAAACTTTAACAAAAGTATATAAATCAATAGTTCTAATTAGACTTATTGAAGCATATTTGTAACTCTAAATCTCTCCAAACATAGACATATAAGATTTAAATGGCAAGCCTAAACATGAATGATAACGAGATACACATGCTTGTGAACAAAGACATGGCAACACCTACGATAACCCGTAGACTTACATCACAATGAAATAAGGACAAGAATTCCTTTGCTTGCCACTTCTTTCTAACTCCAAAGAGCTCAAAGTTTCATGTTAAGCACTAGCACAAACACCTTGCGTGCACACTTTGATAGAAGATCAAAATGGCCTTTCATGCATTTTATGGTTTACACCAAAATCTCAACTAAACCTCTCTAAACAACTTACCAAAATATGCTCAAGATCAACATGATAATCACCTCATCAAAAGACATAAGCATAAGGGCTAAAATAACAACTCAAGTCCATTTTGTTCTCAGATTTTTGTAAGGAGTTTCAATGACATCATAAGATCTACTATAGAGAATGTGGGCATTCACTTAGAAACCAATAGGGCTAGGAGTGTAATGACATATACACTACAAAGCCTCACAAAACCACTTAAAATTTGTGTGATAGCCATCTCAAAATACACATACATGAAGCAAAAAGAAATGAAACTCAAGCAAGATAAGCTCTCAGATTTTTTTTTTTTTTGCAAAGGAGGAGTAGAGGTTGAAGATCAAGGCAAAGGGGAAAGAATAGGAAGAAGAAGAAGAAGGAGAGGAACGAGAAGAAGTGGGAGATCAAGAAGGAGAGAAGAAGAGAGATACTCACTTTGCAAAGGAGGATTCGATTGGTCCAGACGTCGGGTCGGGAAGGGAGGTCGGGATCAGTCCTGGCGGTGGGAGCAGGGGATTTCGGGCTGGTCCGGCCTTCCTTGGCTCACGCGAGAGAGAGGGAGGTTGGTTTCGTGAGATCCAGAGAGAGAGAAGTCGGGATTAGGGGGTTCCGCCTGGGAGCAAGGCTCCGGCCTTAGCTGGCGTTCGCGAACACAGGGAACGGAAAGGGGCTTCGGCCTTCAAGTCGGAGAGGGGCTTCGGCTCTCCTTGCGGATGCGAACTGAGAGCAACCGAGAGAGAGGGAGCGGAAGAGGGAGAGCAAGGCGCCAGAGAGAGGAGGAGGAGATTGCTAGACCGAGAGATTTTTTTTTTCCCTTTTGAGCTCGGAGCCTTCGTTTTGATTAAATCAAAACTCTCGTCGAAAGAAGAGGCCCGCCTTTTCTCGTCCGTCGTCGCAGCCGCTCCAGCCTCCGAAAATGCCATAAGAAGCTCTCGTCGCTGCTCGGCGTCTGCTCGAACCGCAGAAAATCTCCAGCCAAGAGGGATTTTGGCTGAAAAGAGGATTTTGTATAATCGCCTTCGTCGATACAATTACCCGATTTAAGAAAGAAAAATTCAAACTGTTTTGAAAGTCAAATTGATTTCAATAGGATTAAGTTGGGCTGAGTCAAGCTTAATTGGCTAAGACCAGGCTAGACTCGAGTCCGAATTTGACTCAATCTGAGTCAGTTCGAGTTCGAGCCAGCGCCACGAATTTAATCGTACGAAATTGGGCTTAAAATAACAATCAATTCAAATCAAATTAAATACGACACACCGAAAACCGACCGCTCGAATCCAATTGAACACAATCGAGTCTAATCCGATTCGAGTCGGGTCGATTCGAGCTCGAATTGGGCTCGACGGGGTTCAATTAGATTGGTCGAAGGTGCTCGAGCACGCTCGAGCCAAAAACGAGGTCAACAAAACTCTCAAAGAATTTTAGCCTCTTAGGACTCCATTTTGTGCTTGTAGCACTAGAATATATTCGTAGGAACTAGAACATGACTCATAGCCACAATAATATGCCTTATGGATACCATAATATTTACAGACAAAGATAAAACCTTAAAGAATGCTAGCCCCTTATATTTCTTAGCAGTCATAATTCAATCATATATATACATATTTCATCACATTATAATATTTAAAGCAAAATTAAACATGTGTCAAAATTGCATAATTATCCAAAACAATAGGCAACAAAAAACTCTACTAAACAAAAATATTTATTTTCAATAAATAATCAAATTACTAAAGATTGTGCAAAACACTATTTTAAGACTTTAATTATACAATAATATTATTTTTCAACATTTAGATAATTTTTTATTCAATAAAAATCTTATAAATTATAAAATATTTCTTGGAAAATTTTTTAGAAATATTCAAATATTCATAATCTTTATAATATATAAAAAATTACGCGGTGAAAGTTTTATCAGTGTAATGTTATCCCCATTTTTTGGTAATAGAAATAAAATTGTAAACAAAAATGATGATAAAAAATGTATATTTTTGAAAATTGAGATAGACATAATGTGAGCAACTTCGATCCGAACAACTTTATCAACTGGCTCGACAGCTAAAAATGGTCGAAATGGCTCAAAATGAAGCTTTCCCTCCTCAAACCTCTCTCTTTCTCTCTCTTCAAAGATGGTTGCTCAAGTGAAATGATTTGAACTGTGGATTTAAAATATATTTGAAGTGCTCAAAATGTCTAGCGTTGCGATGCTGCCACCTGGGGCTGGATCGCTAGTTCAAAATCTCATTTTTATGAGACTATAGACGCTGAAATGTCACTAATTGATGCTTGGTACTATAACAGTGCTGAGGCGCTCGGACACTCAACACCGAGGAGCTCGAATAGTAACTTTTTTCGAATTTTCTCAAAATTCATACCAAACACTTGAGATTCATTCTAAACCACACACAATCATTTTCATGCATCAAAACACTACTAAAGACATGCAAACAGTTTAAAACTTAAAAGTTCAAATCTTTTAAGAGGAGCAAAGTGCAGTAAACTTAGAGCAACTGTGTGATCTCCCTTACACTCCTTCTGCCTCACTAAGCCCACCTTTGTCCTTTCTCTCACACTAAAATCTTCTCAAGAGCTATCTCCCAAGGAATCCCTCTATAATCATATTCCTCTCTCATAGCCATACATCAAAAATAGAAAATTTGATACTTAAAACAGGCTCCAATAAACCCTAAAAATTTCAATTTAGTCGTTATGATCATATAATCTTTTTTCGGGTCAATAAGGATACAACTGAATGCTAAACCTGAAGGTGCCACACCATGACTAATCTTTGTAATAGGATTTGTGATAAACCTATAATAGTACAATTCATATTGTACTTTATTAATCAAATCCATTGATTTTCACTCTCTCCATCTTTTGTATTTAGTTAATATACTTGTCTCGTTTGCATAGTCACATAATTCTTTTATAATAATTGAGAAAGTCAACTTTCTTTTTTCTTTTTGAAAATTAAATAATGAAATATATCATTATTCTTCTTGTTTTATCAATTATATTGCAATCCTTTCCTTAGAAAGTAAATTAGATAAATAAAGGGCAGAGATTTAAACTTTCAGACATATGTAGAACACATGCATATTTATACAAATATTCATTTCTTTCCATCAACTGCAAATAAATTGAAATAGAATTACTGCTTATATAAAAATACTAAGGGATTAGTCATGTAAGATGAATTTTAAAGCCCTCGATATGTTTTGAGATTAGTGCAATATATAAATGATTTGTGTTGCACTCATCTCAAAAAAGATCTAAAAATTTTGAATCTCATCCAAGCGAAAAATTTGATTAGAATGTTCATATTCAATTTTTTTTCCTAATATTCATTCTATTGTAGATATCATAGTTAAATAAATTATGAGATGTGAATTTTATTAATTTAAAGATTTTTAGATAGACTTTTTTGTTGCCTTTTAATAAAAAATAAAATAAAAGTTTAAAATTTTGTTTTTTTTCATCATTATATGATATTTTTCTCATACCACCCCCAATTAAAAATGAGATGCATCTTGCTTGCATATCCTTTGCAATTCTATTTTTCATTCTCAATGTTGGTCATAATATTTTAACACAATACCTTTGATAGAAATGGAGAATGGTATTGAAATGCATTGTTATCGGAGATAAATTAGAATGAGATATGCGGGGTTCACAATATAAATGAATGGAGTTGAGCCAAGTATTAAACTTAGATATGGGGGAAAATGGTTGGCCTACTTAGTTTTATACTCACATTATGATTTAAAATATTTCAGGCAAAGATAAATATCTCGATGAGTAGATTGAGTCTGATAAGGAGCATGAACCCTAATTTTGTAAGTTACGTATAATTTTGTAGCTCATATGATATTTTAGTTTTTAATTGAAATCATTGTAATCTAAGTTATTGTTATTTAAATATTTTGGAAGAAATGATTTGTGTGTTATGTGGTTGTGTTATATTATATTGGACGATTAGTTGGTTTGGGTAAAATGAGATGTTGAGTTTAGAATTACATAAATGCTTAGGCAAAAATAGATTTGATTCCTCCCTTAGATCTTAAGTCGTTACAGCTGGCCATAGAGACAAAGAGCCATTTGCTATTGTAGGTGAGGAGAATTTGTAGACAACCTACTTTATACAAATTTCAAGACTTAGTTATTTGAAACATAGTGTAATAGACTGTATTTTGAAATTGCCAATTTTTTTTAGAGTCATTTCAACTTAAAATTGCAAACCGTCTTCACCATAGGATTTTGATTGTAGTATTTTACTTACACGAATTTTTTTTGTAATTTTTAGGCACTTTAAAAATCCTTAAGGAATTGGTACCTGTCGGTACAAGTGAGAATTTCAAGACTGTCAGGTGTCCGTTTTGCAAACCGATTTTGCTAATATTTTTTAATAAATAAATAATTCTTCAAATTTAGATTATGAGGCATCACACATAGTTCTCATCAACCCCTTGATGATTTCATGACTTGTAAGTGAGATAATCATAGATTTTATAAACTGTAGCATGAGTGTCGTGTGCCATTAATGTACTAAAAATGCATCAAAAGATTGCGGAGATGTCAAAAAAGACGTGTAGCATTTCTATCGTGATGGTTTCCAATAAATCATTAAACAAACAAAAGGTGGAATCCAAGAATGATATCATCAAATTATGTTAAGATATCAATTCCTATAGCTCAACTTTTGCTTTAGATTTGCAATAGTGAAGAACCCAATAATATATTAGAGAGATAGAGGTAAAGAACATAGAAGAAGAAAAAAATATGAGAGAGTGTTCTAATTTTCTTATTTATCCCAATTTTCTTATTTATCATTCTAATGATATAAATAATCAAAGAATATAAATGTTGTTATGAAATCATTAAGTTCCTAACAAGCTTCTTGTTTGACTTTTTACACATAATCCCTGTGCTAAATTGTTGATGTGGCCGAGTGGAAGGTCAGCGAGGTTCCGCTTGCACTTTATATCCTTATCCATAATCATATCACATACAAGTTTTTATCAATTAAATAACCAAATAAATTTATTTTCACCTAAATTTTACTCAACCAAATAAATTGACAAATACCAATTTCAACAAAAAAAATTGTTAATTTCAATTCAATTTTTTTTTTTTAAATTCTTTAAATAATCATACAACATTGATTCAATAATATTGATATGTATAAATTACTTTTTTTTATGAAAATCAAAATTAAAATATTTAAATTTAAATTTAATCAATATGGGTTTATAACAATTGATTTATTTTAAGATAAATTAACTATAAAATTAATTAATTAATTACATATTTTTTTAGGATATTTAGATCTTTTAAGTCAAATTCATACACACAACATATACACAAAGACTTAAATTCAACATCTCTTAATTGAAAGTCTAAGCTCTCAATCAACCGGTCAAAATGAGCTATGTAATTAATTGTTTGTTACTCTTAATTACAAATTAACCTAATGAGTATAAAGCCAAGTCCTACGAGCTCACGAGCTTGTTGCCCAAAAATTTCCAAACTTCACGCTTACCGTCCGATGAAGTCATTGGCCACAGTTCACGCTTCTTTCTTTCATGTTATTTTCTTGTTAGCTTCTTCTTAGTTGTCGATTCGTTGTATATAAATTATAGATTGATCAGTGGCAATTAGATTGGATTTTCCATCGTCTTTGTTGATGTAAGGTGGTCAATATTGCGTTCGGATCGTGTAAAAGTCTAATCTTGCATTGCTACTCCTTTTCTTTTGTTTGATCTCGGCTTCGCTTGGTTGCTTTATTGTTTTGGTGCTGGGGGTGATTGTTTTGGGGCCAGGGGTAAGGGTTATTGATCTCTGATTCATTTTTCATTTCCTTCTTTACGGGTTGAGAGAGCGTTTTAGGGTTAGGGTTTTTTGTGGCGTTGCTTTTGTCAGTGAAGAAATGGAGAAGAAGAAGATAGCGGTTCCTTTAGTCTGCCATGGGCACTCGCGCCCAGTTGTTGACTTGTTCTACAGTCCTATAACCGCGGACGGTTTTTTTCTCATCAGCGCCAGCAAGGGTGAGTATTTATTCTTCCTAGTGGATCTTTGATTGGCTTTTTGATTCCTTCGAGACCTGTCTTATTAATTTTGCTTTACATTCAGTTAAAAGGCCACTTGTCTCTGAATTATTTTGTCTTTTCTACCACTCTTGATGATCCTGAATCAATGGATTCTACTTTACCCATCGTGCTTTTTTACAAAAGAATATTCTTGAACTAAATTGATTAATGTCGGAAAATTTTCTTTCTTATTGTTATGCTATTCTTTTGTATAATTGCATATTTCATGGTTACATTTGCATTCCTTATTAGTACCGTGGCAACTGAGCCAACAATGCATGTACATGGTTCCCATACCATCAAAATTATGTTGTTTCTAGGATTGCTAAATCCTGTAGCTTGTTCTCGTTTTGTACAAGGAATGCAGGCTGAAATTGAACTACAAAGCATCCCAATGTGAACTTCTGGAGCCGCCTTTCATTTGTAACGTTTGTTTGGAAGCTCTGAACGGGAACAATGTTGATTTGTTTATCACGGATCATTCATAGTTCATTCACAGATATGTGATGGTATTAAAATTGTAGATCTGAAACCCACCAAGTATATTTTTAAAATAAACATAGTAACTAGTGTTTAACTCCATTTGCATGACTGGTCTTATATGAAGTAAATGTTTCTTAGGTATGATCCTTCTCCTTGAAATGGATTTTCTTCTCAAAATTGTGTTGACCAAGTTTTCTTTGGAATGATATGCATACAATCAACACATGCTTATTGAGGACAATGCCTTTGCCTAGTGTTTCGGGCAGTCTGTCAAATAGAGCACCATATAAGCGCATTAATCCCTCTTGTCTAATATATTTTAAACACGATGGTACGTAGCATGCTTTGGGAATTCAAATGCTTACACAACAACACCTTAGTAGAGATCATTTTTGTTCTAAGGTAGTTTGCTATTTTTTTTTTTCTTGTTATTTTACTTCTTTTATGACACCTTGTGTTAAGTTATGTGAATGTTTATTATACTGTCATCATTTTAACTCATAAACTTCATTCTTTTTCTTTATTCATTATGTTTTTGTATGTTCCATCAGCAAATTATTTTGATCTTCTTATTGATTTTTCACATTTGGAACCTTTTCATTTTTCCTTATTCATCATCTTCTTTTAGCTTTTGTTTTCATATTTTCTGGTATATGTTGTTACAATATTTTCATATTACATACTGTTATCTTATATTATGATTAATGATTCTTTTTTTATTTGTACTATTATTTGATTAGTGTGGTTAAAATTTTCCTTAATGAAGTTCTGAGTACTAAGAGATGCAGATGATTAGAGAATTTATTTTTTCATAGTAGTCTTTCAAGAACAAATGGGATGCTTATATTTTGAGAATTACCTGGGAATTTACTTATGGATTGTACAATTAGTTATGAGGAGGATCATGCTATAAGGGAAAAAAGATTACATGGTTCTATGAAAAATTATGACCAATTAAAGAATGCCATATGGATCTTGTTAATCTTGGAATGACATGTTATTGATTGCCACGAGATCTGATTAGATGAACAATATGGAGAAAATGTGATGACATAATTACTTTGCATATTAGAATAGCAAGTCAATGAAAAGCATTGTTGATATTGCTAAAATATGCATGATGAACTAGTGATTGGCATCATAAATAGTTGTAAAGCGATTAGGAATTTCCTATCATATGGAGGTTGTAATTAGAATTAACATTAATATGTTTTTTAAATTGTGCGGATTATGATGATGGTTAGAAATTGTTTAAAATGTGGCATTTTGCTGCATTCTATTTGTAGATAAGATAGATATAGCCGTTGGGATTTCTTTTTAACTGAAAAGTTGGAAAAAATAAAGATCCTTTTTATATGATAAGGTTCTAGTGTTTATTTTAAACACTTGAGTACTATATTTAATTTTAATAGATGTAAAGTGATAATTGTTAATCACAATTTTAGTTGTATCAAATTGGATGTTATTGATTTAAGTAACTTGGATATGTTATATTGATATAGATGAGAAGATAACTTTCAAGAGAAAGTTAGGTGGTGGAATGTGAAAGCGGCTAGAGAGTATTATATAATATAGTGTAGCAGGACATGTTTAATTTGACTCATGGGTTTTTTTTTCTTTTCCAGTAAAAAAAAACATCATTTTGACTTTATCCTCAAACATGCTCAATAAAAATAGTCTTTTTGTTGCTGCCTATGAATCATATTTGTAGGAAAGGTTTGTGTGTTTTCTCATTGAATAGCATTTGTCAATTTACTGGCATATCATCCTATTGCGGATTATTAGATGCATCAAAATGGACAATAAGATCATCTTGATAAGTTTTATAGTATTGTTAACAAAATTGATTATTGTATATGTATCACAGTGTTTAGCAACAAAAAAAGCCAATGAAAACAGAATTATATGGCTAAAATGAATTTTTTAAGATGAAAATGGAAGGATAGAGAGAAAAAACTATATTACTATATTAGAGAGTCGATGGTTAACATCTATTGAAGGTACTTACAAATAGTTGCACCTTATGCGAGGTAAACAAAAACTAATTCTTTGTCCTGGGAATTGGGACTGATATTGATTTTATTGTGACAATGATACTAGAACTTTTGTAATAAATGCGCAATACTTAAAAAATGTAATTAAGTTGTGATTTCATTAAAAAAATAGTTAATGAAAACCACATCTTCAAATATAAAAGAGCACATGTGATAGAAGGCACATGCTTACTAAATAGAAAAGTGAAATGGGTATATACCTTTATTGTGTGATATCCTAAGTTTGAGGGTCTATTTGGGTAGTTTTTGTAATGATCTAGCCCAATATGTATTAGCAAATTATCATCATTCATTTTATAACCCCCCCTCCCTCTCATAATTCAACATCTATGTAGAAGATTTTTTGACCCATTCATTTACTTATAGGTCCATGCATGTCAATAACTCAGAATAGCGCATGCTGTAGCCTATAATGTAACTAGCACACTTTATGTTCAATTTACATTTCAAGGCACAACAAAGAAAAATAATATATGCTATGCGCAGTATAGCACATTGTTAACATGTGATGCACTAAAAAAATTATCATTTATTGTTTTTTTTTTTTAAATTTTCCTATGTTTTGGACTTTATGTAATTTGGATTATATGTTTTTTTTTTTTTTTTTATTTGTATTACCCTATGATGGAAAACAACCCATGATCATCATGCTTGGGTTTGGTGCTCGTAAGTAGTTTCACTCCATTGGTTTTCTATTTCTTGTGTCCCCTCATATTCCCTGCTGGATTTTGGTTTCCCTGTCTGTTGGCTCACGGTTTTCCGTACTGACTCTTGGTTTTCATGCTGATTGTTTATCTGTTATTTGCTATTAAAGTTGAATGAATGCATGAAATAATGGGTTGGATGAAGGGTGACTTATGCAAGTCAAGTCATAGATCAATGATGTTTAATATAACATTGGCATGATTTCAATTAATTTATTCAAGTAAAGAATTGGTATTCAATCATGTTCATCTCACGTTGATTGAAACTATGTCTGTACTTGTTATTTCACCTCTCTGTTTCCATTACTCATTGCCTTTGTTTGAATCGTACATTAAATAAAATTAGTAGTATATCAATAATTAGTAATCACTGGGGTAGTAACATATCCATTCAATCATTCATTTTTCATGTAGTAAAGATATTTGGGCCACTAAGTTTAACCTGTAACACCATGTCAATTTTCTCGTTAGTGGCATTTGCTTAATAAGAAGGCCGTTATATTTTGCATGTTGGTTAATGCCATTTCACAGAACCAGTCTCATGTCTTCTTTTAGGAGTGGCCCTCATTCTTTTTTAAGGTAAATCCATCAGCTTACCTCTCTACAAAATACTGTATTATTCCAACCAAGCTGTTGGTATCCATCAAACCTTTTCCTTTCATTTATATGTGTACATTGTGCAACATTCATATTGTATATCAATATTACTTCAAGCCCTTAAACTTCATAAAGTTCATATAGCAAATTCCAAGAGGATAGTCAATATGAACTATATGTATAATATGTATGTAGACGCCAATATTTAAAATTAGGAAATTGTTGACACAGTTTAATATGTATGAGTATTAGCTGTTCACATGAAAAAAAGTAGAAGTTCATAGAAATGATTTTGACATACATATAATTGCACATGAAATATCAAATGGTGCATAAGAATGTGTAGAGAAAACCCCCATGAATAAAACAACATACAAATTACACATATTATTTATGTAGTAGGTACATCATGATAATTGAACATTATCACATCATAGCCTTTATTTCTTCAAATTGTGGAACACTTCATAAAAGTTTGATACAATCTTGGAAAATAAGTATAAATTTTAGTATAATAAAATATTGTTGGATGTTGAAATCCATTAATACGTTATAAAATGCTTGTTTCGATAAAGAATCATAATAGGAGAGAACACAAGAAGAATACAATTATTGAAGCATGAGATAGGGTAATAATAGCCTTTTTATGCGAGCTATTTTCTCAAATGTATAGATCCTTAAATAAATCATTAAGCCCTCCTAAATTAACTTTCTTTCTCAACTCTCTTACTCTCTTTCTCTTCCTTTGTTTGGCTGAAATGTGGAAATGAGAGTAAAAATAATATATATATATATATATATATATATGTGTGTGTGTGTGTGTGTGTGTGAGAGAGAGAGAGAGAGAGGGAGAGAGAGAGAGGGTCATTTTTGTAAATAATTCAAAGTTTAAGGTAAGAGTTTAGCTCACATAAGAAAGTGAAACTTGATTCAATACAATGCTCAACAAGATGTGAAAAAATAACCATAAAATACTCCAATGAGTTTGAAACGCACCACTAAAAATTGTTTGTAAATCCTACAATAGTTGACTCCAAATGTTCGATTGTATCAGACTATTTCAATTGATGTGTACCAAAATTTAACAAATTGGGCAACCTAATTGACCTGATTGTATGTAAGATCCAATACCGTATGTATGATTTTATTGGAGGTGTAAAATTATTTAAAAAATATTATAACAATCATATAAAGTCATCACACAAGTTTATGAACATATAAATAAAGTTATTTTGTAAATAATCTCAGTAAATGAGAAAAAAAAAACCTCTAAAATATTTGTGGGTGTCTTGGGTAACTACATAAGCGGGTATTATAAACTCTTCATTTAAGAAACAATATAGTATTTGATATTCCAGTAGATCTATCAGTCACAAACTAGTCTATCAAATATATATGGATAGCGTTCTCATATCATCTTCTTTCATATAATTTCTCCATTTGCCTTGTGCCACCACTAACTTTTAACCATACAAATTTGCTTATTCCTATGTTGTTTCATATCATACGACTGCATGCATTTATGTTCTTCTCTAAATGTAAAATCAAATAGTACATTAATCTCGGTCTCTAGCTCTCAATATGTTTTATTTGTAACCTAATTCCTCAATGATAAAATATGGAATATGTAACGGGCATTAATCATATGTTTTGACAATAACAACCTTTAAGCTGGATTCCCACTTTACCAATTAATTGAAAGGTTTAATCATTGGGTTAACTATTTTTCTCTTACAAATATGCTCGCCTCCTTTCGTGGGTTGACCATCACAAATTTTTTTACTCCGAACTCTACAACACGGTGCTTGGGGTCTTAGTTTTTATTTTGCATGTTTTGTTATGATCTCAATCTATCTTTAATAAGTTTGAACTTTTGAGTTGCATTATCGATGACTTTTGGACCCAACAATATCCATTCTGCAACTTCATTTAGCCCATGCCAATGCTTGTGTATACTGTGTTTCATATATGAAGTCTCAGAAGGAGGCATACTGCTATTGGATTGTAGATTTTTTTGTTGTTGTAAGCAATCAAAGGTACATGGCCTTCCCAAATGGCACCAAAATTAAGCGCAAACAGTTGTGTCAAGCTTTCTTATATCCGAATTATTCTCTTAAATTGTCCATTGATTTTTGGGTGAAATGTTATACTGAACTTCAATGTAATATCAAATATTTCCTATATACCTGTCAAAATCCTAAAGGTAAACCTGTCAAAATCCTAAAGGTAAACCTGTCAACATAGTCATATGCAATCACTTTGGGTACTGAGTGCAACCTCTTTATGTTTTTCACATACTGTTTGCCAATATGGCTGTCTTACAACAAAATAATAATCAATCAATCATAAAGCATACTATTGCATATCCATACCTTGGCATAGGAAATCCAATTAGAATGTTCATAATGATCTCTTTTCATTTCCACTCAGGATTGGGTAATGATTGTTGCAAATCACTAGGTTACTAATGTTCTTTGTTGGCCATTTGACAACCTTGACATTTATAAACATAATCAATTTTTAGATTTTGATTTCATCTTATTGATCCAAGGGCGAGCACTATATCCTATATAATGGGCTTCATGCATTATTTTATTCTTCAATCACAAGCAATTGAGAACCAACACTTGACTGCCATAAGTAAGAATGTCATTGTCTTCAAATTTCAATTTTGCATTGTTTCCTGACATAACTTGGTTTGTTAGTTTCACATATTCCTCATCAATCTTTTGGGCTTCTTAGATCCTCTCCTATAAGGTAGATTGATGAATCATTCATGCACGTTGATTGCTTTTACTACCTCCTTCTATATTTTCTTGATCTTCTGAATCAATTTAATATAAGTAATAATCATCCACCTTGTCTCTCCAATGGGCAAACACATTTTTATGCTAGTATTGGATACTCAAATCATAATCCTTGATCAAATTTAACCTTTTTTTTTTTTTTTTTTGAGGTTCAACTTTTTTTTGATCGAAGATATAATTCAAACTTTGATAATCAATACAAATCTCACATCTCATTCTATGCAAGCAACGTTTCCAAAATTTTAACGTGAGTACAATCACATTTGGTTACAGATCATGAATATGATAGTTCCTTTTATGTGCTTCAATTGTGTTGATGCCAAAACAAAGCCTATTCTCTTCAACAAAACACTATTGAATGTCTGAAATTTTCAATATCAGATAAAATAGTTAAAATTAGTGTCAACACAAAATGATTCATTGGCTTCTATAAGCTCTTCTCACAATATATAATTTACTCAAATTGTATAGTCTTCTGAGTTAAAATGAGTTAAGAAAATATTATGGAGAACTCTCTAATTAACTTCATTTTTTATCATGTTATACTAAGGAAACAACACTCTTTTGATATAGTGGTATAATGCAACAATTTAGTAATAGCTTTGATGTTCTGAGGGTCAACATTTATTATGCATGATATACTTCTTGAACACTGGAAACTCTCAATATCAGATAAATTGGTTAAAATTAGTGTCAACCCAAAATGATTCTTTAGCTTCTATAAGCTCTTCTCACTATATGTAATTTATTCAAATTGTACAATCTTCTGAGTCAAAGTGAATTAAGAAAATGCTATTACAATACCATAATGACTTACTACAAAACCATCACTACTCATTGTATGATGTTTTTTGATGGAAAATATTGACATTTGGCGTTTTCACATTTTGTACTAATAATTTATATAAGAAAAGTATCAATCATGTGTTTTGTTCTATTTTTAATGGTTATTTCATGTCCTCATGTCCTTGTCGTATTATGTTTGTACTCCTCATTAATGTCCGCACTTTATACTTATTATATAAGAAAACTTTCAATCACATTGGCTAAGTATTGTTCAAAAGGCTTACTTAAATTAAATAAATGTATGGTATATCCTTCAACTAAATAAAAAAGAAAGGGGAATTCATAAGCCCCCAAATGGTTGGGATAATCCTATAATATGTTCATTGATTTTTTGAAAATCATATTTAATGAACTAAAAATATTATTCTTTTTCATATCATTTATGTTATGAATTATTTGTAATGTTAGTTATGGATTTTACAATTTGAGTTTTTTTCTTAGCATTATGTTATGGAGGTTTTATTTGTTTTGCTAGTATTAATATATATGGAAGAAATCCCTCAATGAGTATTTTCATTATTACCTTTTTTAAGTTAGTGCTGAATTGGAAAAAGGCGGGAGCCTTGCCTGCTGGATTATGCCTCAAGTAAAAGGTCTTAGCAACCTTATTTTGCCTTTCTCCTAGATAAGCATTATTTTAGAGAAAATGGCTTTTGAAAGGTTGTTCCTGGCCTGCTAAACCGTACTGTATCTAGGGTACCATTCTCCATCATCCAGATTGTTAGGCTATACCATCTCAATTCATGTATGTTACGATATCTATTATTCTATTCAGCTATCATTTGGATGAGAAAAAATTAATTTCTTTTTAGTTGCTTTATTTTTATTTTGAATGATTTTAGATAAAGTGCTTCTTTACACCTTAAAATTTATGGTGTAAATTATTTAAGGTACTATATATATAATTGTCAATACATTTAGACTGACTTTGTTTCTTTTAATATTCTCTTCCTTTTATGAATGATATTATCGTTCTTCTTCCTCAGATTCAAGTCCCATGCTGAGAAATGGGGAGACAGGTGATTGGATTGGTACTTTTGAAGGGCATAAGGGTGCTGTTTGGAGCTGTTGCCTTGACACGAACGCCTTGCGCGCTGCTTCAGCTTCTGCTGATTTTTCAGCGTATGATGCCTTTTTGTTCAAGTTATTTTCAATTAAGCTTATGTATATTCGAGTTTATTAATTATTTTTGTTATTGGCTCAGCACCTATTTTTATATTTTCAATTAAGCTTTTTATATTCGAGTTGACCAGCTCGTTGATTAATCATTTTTCATGATTCAGATGATAAAATCTATTATTTTGAGATTTATAAGTTTTAGACTTTCTTATTTTTCTAATATTTCTTTGTCAAAACTTGCCAATGACTTCTTAAAATTATGCTATTTACTTTTCAATAATTTATAGATGATCATAAGTTGATGACATTTATTTCCATCAATTGCTTGCACAGGAAAGTATGGGATGCCTTAACTGGTGATGAGTTGCATTCATTTGAACACAAGCACATTGTTCGTGCTTGTGCCTTTTCTGAGGTACCCCTGCCACCTTTTGTTGTTTATATGTGGTTCAAATTAATTTATTTTTTATTTGTTTTGTTGCTCTCATTGCTGCCTTTTGTTTTCATGCATTTTTTTTGTTGATTTTGGAGATACCGCCATTTTTTTTAATAGATTCTGGTCCTTGATCACAGCTTGGTCCTTGTAATCATTGGACAAGTATAATACATTTTGCAATGTGGTTCATAAACTTGTTGGTTGAATTATTTGAAATTTAAAATATGCAAATTATATTTCTTTATTGTACTCTTTCTATGCTGGGATAAAATTTCTATATAAAAGTAATAGGCTTATTGTTGTGAATGTTCAAGGTGCGGTATGAAGCAAAAGGGGTGTATATTGAAGCAAAATGCAAAGTGTTACAAATTCATTGCAAAAATAAAGCGGATGTCTAATTTATAAGCATTTACACATGTAGCATGTTTAACTGGTTAATGCATGTTATCACTGAATAAGTGATGTAGAATGGGAAGGAGGATTGAGTCCTATGTATCTTGAAGAGCAACTCAGGAATCTAAACAGCAGCTTTTGGCATTTCTGAGTGGGAACAGCCATCAACCTTAGTCTAGAATCCTTGGACAGAGGTTAGGGATCCCTCCAAGCGGCTGGACAGCAAGTTGTATTGATGTGAAACAATATCATGCGAAGATGAATTGCTTAAGAAAGTTGCACGCCTAATAGTTAGAACCAATAATGATAAACTTTATGTTGGTTTTGAACGACAAAAGAAAACACTAAGAGCGGTAAGACAAGCTTAGGCTAAATTACATGCATAGGAGTTAAGATAGTAAAATAGCCAATTCAATCTAACAAGTCATACATAGATGGTTTCAACAATAAATTCCAATGCTAACAATAAGACTAGTCACTACGAGGTGTTCCCTCACTCAACTCTTCTAATTACTAGGCTTTAGCGGGAAAGCATTAACGTGATCGTCATGAATCTACTAAGACCACAATTGAGAAGCAACTTTGAAGATAAAAGAGCCGGGGGAAGAGTTTACCCACAAGAAGCAGAAGACACGACACTTCGGTGTCGATGATGATTGTTTCTGCCTTAGGACAGCAGTCAGGTTCCTTTTCTCAGTCATGGACAGCAATATGAACTTCATAACTACCTTGAACAGCCTTCGGAAGTCTCCCCAATTGATGGGACAACAAGGGAAAGGTGCGGAGCCCTCTGGACAACATTCACAGCAGCTGGGACAGCAGCCTGGACTCGTGGAAGGCACTGGACAGCACCCAATACGGGTCTGCCAGGATTCGGCCTGCTCCTAGTGCTGCTGGACACCTTGGACAACAACCTGCAGCTTTCCTGGGTGCCGCTTAGCAAGGGAACTTGCTGGAATACGGAGTGGACAGCAGGTAGAAGATGAGGGGAGGGTTGAAGGCCACGTGTAGAGAATTTAGGGGAATCACGTTTGCATTACTTGGAAGAGAAATTTGAATTTTGTCATTCCAAAACAATAGTGGTCCCCATGCAATCAATTTAATGATAGGCTTAAATTTGAATTAAATTCAGATTTTAGAGATTGAATGGGTTTCCAAAATAAGATTCATTAATATGGGATTGATTTGAAATTCAAATAAGTTTGAATTCAAATCATGAATAAGTTTGAATTCAAATCAAGAAGTTTCCATATTAATAGAAAGATATTTTAGAAAAATAATTAGAGGATGGATTTGAATTTTAAAATTCAAAATCCATGAGGGATTTGGAGGGGATTAAATTTGAAATTTGAATTCAAGAGCCTTGAATGCATTAATGGAGCATTAAAGGGAATTTCACCCTCATAGGGTCGGTGGCATTATGAGAGGGAGAGGAGTGATTAGGGAGAGTAATTTCTTTCCAAATGAGTTTGAAACTTATGGGGGGAAAATAATGAGTCATTCAATTAGATTCCATTCGAATTTTGAATTTGAAAAACTTTCTTAATTGGAAGTTTGCAAATATGGAAAGTTTTGAATTCGAAATTTGAATTTCAAAATTCAATAACTCATGCATTTAATTGGTGACATGAAGGAGGGCCCATCCAAGGTGGCCGGCGGCTTCATGGGGGAAGATTTTGTGTGGGGAGCAAGGGTTTGGTTTCCAAATCGGCTCATGACATTTAGGAAGGATTAAATTGAAATCCTTTGAATTTTGAATTTTTGTTATGAACCGGATTTAAAACTTTCCTAATTTGGAAGTTCCAAATTTGGAAAGTTTTCGAAATTCAAAATTCGAATTTCGAAATTAGCCGTTGTAGAGAATGGGGAAAGAGGAGGTCGATGATTAAAAGGTTCACGGACGGATGGTGGTGGTGGGGTGGCTTAATTTAAGGCTTTAAAATTTGGGAAAGTGTTTAAATAAATTCTATTTGAATTTGAAATTCAAATTAATTTAATTAAAGAACTTTCCTAAAATATATTTGATAAATTAGAAAAGATTTTGAATTTCAAATCAATTAAATTTGAATTTCAAATCTATCCAAATTCACCTCAATCTAATTTAGGAAACAAAGCTTGAATGGGGGAAAGAAAGAGGTGGGGATCATGTGGAGGCCGGCGGCATGGAGATATGGGTAGAGGGAGTTTTGTGGAGAAATTTAAATCCATTTCCTAAATGGTCTCTTTAATTTAGGAGAAGAAAAATTCCACCCAAATTAAATTTGAATTACATCATGAATGAGATTCAATACTTTCCTAAAATATCTTTCTAATTTAGGAAACTATTTTGGGTGAGATTGGGGAGGTGATTTTGGGTGCTTAATTTAAGGCTTTAAAATTTGGGAAAGTGTTTAAATAAATTCTATTTGAATTTGAAATTCAAATTAATTTAATTAAAGAACTTTCCTAAAATATATTTGATAAATTAGAAAAGATTTTGAATTTCATATCAATTAAATTTGAATTTCAAATCTATCCAAATTCACCTCAATCTAATTTAGGAAACAAAGCTTGAATGGGGGAAAGAAAGAGGTGGGGATCATGTGGAGGCCGGCGGCATGGAGATAGGGGGAGAGGGAGTTTTGTGGAGAAATTTAAATCCATTTCCTAAATGGTCTCTTTAATTTAGAAGAAGAAAAATTCCACCCAAATTAAATTTGAATTACATCATGAATGAGATTCAATACTTTCCTAAAATATCTTTCTAATTTAGGAAACTATTTGAAATTCAAAATTTGAATTTAAAATGATGAAAATAATTTCCAAAATTATTTGAACTCTTTAGGTAAGCATTAAGGTGGCATTGACTTCTCATTCATGGAGACAAACAAGGGTGGCCGGCGGTGGGCTTGGCTTGGGTGGGGCGGTGGAGGAGCTAATGGAGAAAAAGGGATTGGGTTGTGGTTAGGTTGAGGCGAGCTTTGGTAGGAGGGGTTATGGGGGTGGTGGTAGGTGGTGGAGATGGCCGGAAGGTGGGGGACGGTGAAGAGAATGAAGATAACGACGAGGAGCAATAAGAAGGAACAAAAGCAAATAAACAAAATATAAAAGATACAACCGCGAGCCCGGACACATCCTGCGGCTGACGGGTACTACGTTGCCCTTCTCCAAGGGACTTCACGCCACGAGCCCAGACCCATCCTGCAGCTGGTGGAAACTCCGACTCCCTCTCATAGGGATTTCACTAACATTCTTCCAAAAGAACCCAAGTGCAAAACACAAAATTTTTTATTAATAATCCCATCCTTCTAATACAAGAGAAGGGGCCTCTATATATAGGCCTCAAAAGAAATTAAAAAACACATTTGCCCCTTGGGCTTACATAAGACAAGAGGGTAAAAAAGAGAAATTGCAAAATTAAATTAAAATACACTTAATAAACGAAACTAAAACAAAGTGATCTCAGTCGTCGATCTTCAGCTCCTCCTCGGATTGGCATGGACGGTTGGATGTCCGCATCAATAAGGTACTGGAAAAGTAAGTAGTTTCACAGGTAAGGCTCATCCTTAAGCACCCAGTGAGAGGTAAGATGGTAGATTTGCTAGTATTAAAGTCTTTATTGACAGCTTTGGAGCATCTTTTGTATGTATAAAAGATATATTTCAATTTTCTTATCACAGCTAGGACAGGGCTGAATCTTTTATCCAAATTTCCCCTCACCATGCCAGGCATGCCAACCATGAGACATAAAAATATGTTCTAAAATGCATTGTATGATGACAAGTGGGATTAGTTTCTCTGAACCTTTGTGGAAGGGAAAAGGAGTCGCGGCTGCTTGAAACAAGGCACTTTGTCTGGGCAGCATCTTAATTGCAGAGGACAAGGAGCTATCTTTATCTTAATAATGATCTGCTGTCAAGGGAGAGGGGTGCAGGAGGGCAAGAGGTGTTCAAAGGATTGGCATGCACTGATTATTTTGTTTTGTACCCCCTTCAGGGTCACCTTTTTTTTATTGCTGGTCCATGTTCAGCCAAGGATTGTGAGATATTAATCTAAAATCAGGTGCATTCTTTGCAAGGATTCCTTGTCACTTAACTAAGAACTTTTTCATTGTGTTTTTTTCCCAATGCCGCTCTGTAATATTAACTAATTAACAAGATGAAACTTATAGAATCTTCTTTATATCAAAAAAATTAGGCATTGAGAGTCGCCCACACTCACAAAAACATAAAGAGCAAAAAGAAGAAGAGATCAAGAATAAGATTCCTGTAAGGGTACAGAAATTTGTAAACATTCTGTTTTCTCTTGGGTAGTTAAAAGAAAAAAAAAAACCTTTTATCCGACTAATAATAAGCTGATGATGTCTTCTGTTGACACCTTTTTGTTAAGATAGATTTGAGGGGTGAGGGGTGTTTTTTTGACATGGCTGCAGAAAAAATTCTACATATTTTCAAGGACATGGTAGGTCATTACATTTAGTTTTTGGTTTGTCTGATTGCATGTAAAGCATGGAGTCGTGGAGTTATTTTGGTGTAACGATTATAAGCTTCGTATGTTCATCTCTTTAAGTCATATTTTTGGTTGATCATATCTGTTCACATTTTTTTAATGTGGTGGATTTTTCTCACACTTCACTATGCCTATAAAGCATTGAAATAGAGTGCTGATTAATTAAAAGTGCTTATTACCAGACTTCTATTATTTTCCGTTGAAAGAGAAGCAAATATTACTTCAAGTTTATACAAATAAACTGTTATGCAATATTCAGTTCTTATTGCAGCCTTGCAAACTTTGACTATCAAATAATTCAACTTGAAACGCCCTTTCAAAGTACCCTGAAAAAGTTTAATAAAGATGATTCAAGCTGTAATTATTGAGGAGTTCAAATTATCAAGAATTTCTTGCAATGTTTAGAAATCTTACATTAGTTTATTGGACTTTGTTTTTGTGCCTTCATTTTGGTCTGTTGTATGTGAAGTGATGGATGAATTGTTTTAGAATTTAATGGAGATTTCTAGTATGTTGCATAAACATTTGTGCCAAAGCTGATTATGATGCTATTGTTTAATTAGTATGACACCGTTATTGTTGATCTTATGTAATATTTTTTATTCTTTGCTTGTATTTTCACGTATCTTTGAAGCCTCGAGATGGACGAATTGCCTGAGAAATAAACTGAGGTTACATTTTGTAAAGGACTCATTGCTAACGTGAGCCATGAGGATCAGCTTCTTGCACATTAATTTTTTTTTTATTTATAGAATATCGATGTTATAAATAACTAAAATAAGTCATAATTATATTAGGGCAAATAGTTGAAACTTAACCCAATATTGGAAGACCTTGAAATAGGAAAATTTAAGCAACATCCCATGATCCTATCTTGTAAATTGACTGACATCGAGCTTCTGTGGCACGGCCTACATGCCCGCTCTTGTCTAACTTAATGTTTGTCCGGACCTGTAGGCCATGAATGCATACCTTTTTTTTTCCCAAATTTGAATCAGCATAGTTTAGGTTTATGGTTGCATGTTCATGCCAATATGGGTACAATGGGTATGAAGTAATCGTCTTTATAGATCAGCGAGCACCGAGGAGAAGAAATGATCAAGATGCTTTTGCAATAAATTCATCATCCCAGTAGCCTGAATAATCATGCAAGGTGACAATTTAAGTTGGGTGGGATAGCGGAATTGTAAACAATTATCATATAAGTAATGGCACAAAAAAACTTAGAGGAAAACATAACTACCTAGGAAACATTAAAATAAATGAAAAATTGCTCTCAAAGATGTGATCAACTGGACCGTTGAACTACATTGTCTGAAAATGATAAAGATGAGTGCATCTCTTCCTTTTCCCTACACCACGTGTGTACACCACATTCTATCTTTGACTATCATATTTTTACTGATTTTCGTCTCCTGCTGTTTTAAGAAGTTGAAGCGCGCTGGCCAGGAATGCAATCACCAGAGAAGCAAAGCAAAAGAGCTGACGATAATGCAATCAGCAGATAAACAAAGAAAAATGGGAAGTTGCTTCGGAAATGAAACTGATCTTGTTATTGGCCATCTTGACCCTAGCAACAGAAAGCTACTATTTTAATTTCCATGCTGGAGTGGTTGCTTTTGCAGCATCATTAAATTATATATATATATATATATATATATATATATATATATATATATATATATATATATATATATATATATATATATATATATATATATATATATATATATATATCATTTTTATTAAATATTGTTAGTGGGTTTATCATTCATTGAAGTATAGCTATTTGATCGTAAGGCTCTTCCAAGTGACGATTGCTTTTTGGAAGTTTCTGGTTTTTTTTTTGTGTTGCGTGAAATGTTTTAAAGACGTGCACTACATGCATTTGGAGATATACTGCTGCTAGAAACTAAAAAGTTAATTTGATGGATTAATTGGGAACAAATGCACCAAGTAGATGCCGTGTTGATCTTCTATTACATACTTGTGTATGAAACTAATTAATTTCTATCTTGCAGTTATGCTTATTTGCCATCCAATTTTTATGACCAAGTCATTTCACAGTGCCATCTGCATAGTTCTGTAACATATTACTTCTTTTGCATCCTCGTTGTATTTGTTTTGGAATGTTGAGTGCCAAAATACAAATTTAATGTTGGTGAAAATTGATCTAGGATATTTGTATTCCTCATTCTTATTTGTATTCCTAATGGACTGCAGGACACCCACATGCTTCTAACTGGTGGGCTTGAAAAGATTTTGCGTTTATTTGATTTGAATAGACCTGATGCTCCACCGACTGAAATTGATAAATCACCTGGTTCCATCAGAACTGCGGCATGGCTTCATAGTGACCAGACAATCCTAAGTTCATGCACTGATTTGGGAGGTGTGAGGTATTTAGTTACTCCATATGTTTTACTGATGTTTGAATAAATAATAATTCATATGGCCACTTTTTTAACTAAATAACTATGTCATGCATATGTTTTCCATGATTAACATCCAGCAGCCGTATATTGCTATTATTCTATATGATTTTACTCTAAACTATTGTCACTAGTACCCATATTATGCATGTTATTAAAGGAAAATGTAATTGTACTGTTTTTTTTTTTTTTTTTGGAGACATCAGCTCCTACTAGCTAAATACTGGATTAGTATAGCTGAAATAGGTATTATTAGGTACCCTATTTCCTTGTATTTTATTAGTTTTCATTTGCTTCTTATGTGAGATTAGAGTAAGTTTGAATAAAAAAATATGTGAAAAGATTGAAAACTAAATATTTATTTGTGTTAGTGCTATTAAGATAAGTTTATGAGGGATTCATTGTGGAATATGAGAGAGAACAGAAAGAAACATGAACATACTTATAACCAACTTAATTGAAAGAGAGGGAGGAGGTCATTTTTGAAATTTCAATTGTAAAAAGACGTAGGAAGGGCATCATTTCAAAGTGGAGTTCTATTAAAAATTGAAGACATAATTCACTGTTTAAACAGTCTCATCTAATTTAATAAGATATATAAAATTGATTTAATTTGTGTTACATTTTGAGACCTTTTTAAAATGAATTATGGTGCATGTCAAAATCCTTATTCTAGTATCTGCAAGTGTTTCACGTATTAACTATTTTTAAAAGTTGCATGATCTCTTGACACAGCTTCAATGTAATTAAGGGTCGAGGAGGGTGCAGTGCATGATTGAATTTTATTTCTTCCAATAAATAGCTAATTCTATTAGTAAATCTAGGTTTAAGCTCTTGGTTATTTTCTAGTGAAAGTGTCAAATCCTAGACATGTTAACATTTATTGATATCCCTATGGTTGTTTTGGACCTCCACTTTGATAAAATTTAGATTTTAACTTTGAACATAATAAGAAATTGACAATGAAATACCTTGCACATAATTATAAACATCATGTAGTATTAAAATAATTATTAATATTTCATGTGAAATTTTAATGGTTTGGATATCAAACCACTTATTGAGGAGGAAGATTAATTGGAATAATATTTACAATTAAGTAATTTTTATTGAATGAAAATAAAAATGAGTTATTGTCAAGAAACAAATAATTAATGTACTGATAATTATAAACATGAAAACATAGCCAATGAATGTAGCAAGAAGGCTTTCAACATGTAGGGTCATTGAAGGATTGTGGTGGCTTCGATGAGCAGTTACCAGAGATGTGAGGAGGATAGTTATATAAGCCACACATGAGTCAAAATTGATTGTGATGGTTATAGTTATTGTTGAGAGATCAAAAATCTGTTGTCAAAATATATAGGGATAATAAGAAACTTCCACTATAGTTTGGAGAAATCATTATTGCTCGCAGATGTGCATGACCGATTTTTTCTTCCTTGTCATTATAATTTTATTTTTAATTAGTTTCTTCATGGTAATGAAATCTTGATGAGGCAAAGCTATGAACAACAAAAGGGAACATGCTAAGGACCTCTTGTTTTAGAGAAATTCTCTCCTATTGGGGCCCTTTTGAGGTATTTAAAATTTGTGTTGACTCAGACCCACTTTGCTTTTGAAATCAAACTTTCTTATGATATGTGCTAATTAGATATATTTTTTTAAGTTTATCATTTCTCAGTTGTTTTTTTTTTATAAAATTTATAATTAAGCTAAATATTACTAGCATATTTTAACTCCCAGTGTTTCATTTTTTTTCCTTTTCATAATAAGAAACACTCATAAAACATGGGAGTATCTAGGAAAGAAATTATTACATCACAAATAAATTTTTTTCCATAAAGCCAAAAAAAAGATGCAAATGTCATGAGGTGATTCCAATGGAAAATTAACTACAAAATGTAGAACAACAGCTAGGGTTATAATGCTTGATTATGATTAGGAATCAAAACTGATTCTAGCCATAGGATTAAATTATAGAACAAAGAAGATTAGTTTTTTTAATAGATTTGATATCGAAAGATGCAAATTGAAAGTTAAAAGTTGAATTAGAATTCTAATGGGTGTGGGCTAATCAATTATTTTTAAATAGATTGTTAAAGTGGTTATGGTGGTGTTTAGATTTTCTTAAATCATATGAAAGTAGTGGTGTTGATTTGTGGTAATAGGTTAGGTGCATAATTAGAAACCTACGTCAAGGGTTGCCTCGATGCAATGTAAAAAGAAGAAGCATTGAGGTATATGTCTCATACTTGCTAGATGAGGCTTAAACCTTAGTAGGGGTGAGGCATGCCTCAAGGCATACTCAGCACAATGTTAGTGCAATTTTGAAGAGGTTTAATAATTGAAAAAAGATTTATCTAATTTAAAATTTTGATTTATAAACTTATTATATCTAAATCAAATTGAACTTGAAAAGAACAACACGATAACAATTTCATAGCTACACACTGTAGGACCCTCATGCCTGCAACTGATCCTATTGTCACTGGGAGTGGAAGATACTATTAATTTAACATTTTTGGCGACCATGCATGACTTTGAATGTCCTTTGAATTTTTATTATCTTTTTTCAGCATCTTACTTTAATGTTAGTATACTAATTGTTTTATATTTTCATTAATTTAATGGTGTTTAATTTTGAGGCTTATGCTTCGAAACCTCTTGATACTTTGCATTTTGCCTTATCGAAAATAAGCACCTCAATACTCAATTGAGCAATTTCAAATTGTGGTTAGGGTAACTCAATAATGACTTGATCAGATTATAATGTTTCTCAAAATCAATTTGGATTCAAGCCGGGTAAATTGACTATAGAAGCCATACATTTATTAAGAGGTTTGATGGAGAAATATAGAGAAAATAAGGAGGATCTACATATTGATATTTATTGATTTAGAAAAAGCTTATGATAAAGTTCCAAGAAAAGTGCTATGTAGAGATCTTGAAAAGAAAGGAGTTAATAATGCTTATATTCAAATCTTTAAAGATATGTATGCATGAGCTAGTACTTATGTTCAAACACAAGGTGGTTTGACCAAGTATTTCCCTATTTCGGTTGGGTTACATTAAGGACCAGCCTTAAGCCCATATCTTTTTGCTTTAGTCATGGATGTTCTCACTAGACATTTGCAAGAGGATGTACCTTGGTGTATGTTTTTTGCTGATGATATTATTCTTGTTGATAAGACTAGAGAGGAAGTTGAAGGTAAACTTGAATTATGGAGGTCAACCTTAGAGTCTAAAGGTTTTCGCTTGAGTAAATCTAAAACGGAATATATGGAGTGTAATTTTAGTAGTAATAGACCTAGTGAGGGTAGTATGACTTTTGGCGATCAAGTCATTAATAAGAGTACATGTTTTAGATAACTTGGATCTATGTTCAGAGTGATGGTGAAATAGATGGAGATATTATCAGGAGAATTCAAGTTGGATGGTTGAAGTGGAGGAATGCATCGGGCTTGTTGTTGTTAGAAAAGTACCCCTCAAACTCTAGGAAAAATTCTATAAGATGGTGGTGAGGCTTGCGATGCTTTATGGTTCCAAATGTTGACCATTAAAAAAGAAGCATAATACTAAGTTAATTGTGGCAGAGATGAGGATGCTCAGGTGGATGAGTGGCTTTACACTTAGAGATATGATACGAAATGAGCATATAAGTGAAAAAGGTTTGAGTAGCTCCAATAGAAGATAAGATTAAAGAGAGTAGCCTTAGATGATTTGGTCACATAAAACGGCAGCCTTCCGATGACCCGGTTAGGAGAGTAGAGGTATTAGATTTGACTTATGTTAAGAAAGATAGAGGCAGGCCTAAAAAGATTTGGTTAGAAAAATATTAGGAATGACCTTTCTTTATTAGATTTAAACGAGAATTTGACTTTTAATATGACACAATGGAGAAAAATGATTCATGTAGCCGACCCCACGTATGTTGACTGTAACCGTTGCACACGAATGGCTCCAGATCGGACAAACCGCTCCCGACCGATTTAAGCCCCAAACGACACAACCGCCTCTATCGGTCCCACCTCACGACGATTCAACCACCGCCTCACTCACGAAATAAAACAACGCTCCCTCTCATTCGGACGTTTTACGCCATACACTCACACGTTCAGAGAAACACACAAAAATCGCAAGGAAGAAAATGAGGAAACTTACCTCTGCTACCGCCGGAGATCGCCGGCCTCCATCGACTCCAAGGGTCGAACCTAACGCTGACTCCGGCCTCCCGCCTCCGCCGCCTCTGTCGCCGACCAGCGTCCGAGCCTCGCCGAGCCCGTGCGTGATCCTCCGCCTCTGCCCTAGCCCAATCGGGCTTTGCTCCTTCACGATTCATCCCTCCCTCTCTCTATTATATATTATAACATATAATATAATATATAATATATAATATATAATATATATTATGTACTATGTATTATGTTATATATATAATATATAATATGATGTTATATTATAATATATATTATAATATTATAATATATATTATATTAAATATATTATATTATAATATATATATTTTATATTGTAATATACATAATAATAAATAGAAAAAGAGAGAGAAAAAGAGAGATGGAGAGAAATAAAAGAAATTTCATACATGTGTCGAAGACCCCGGCCGTCGTACCTTAGGTCTGATCGGGATGGTTTTAAAATTTTGAAGACCCCGAGCCGTCGCATCTTAGATCTGGCCGGGATGGTTCCAAATTGAAGACCTCACGCAGTCGATCTTAGATCCTGGTGAGATGGTTTGAAATCAAAGACCCTACGCCGTCGACCTTAGGTCCGGGTAGGAAGAATTTCGGCATATGCCACCCCGATTTCTACCTTGGTAGGGAGGAGACGCCAGGAGGCTACCGAAATTTTCATTGAACAATACGGGACTTAGACAAAAAAATGGAAATTGATTTGAATATAATTTAAATATAAAATTAATTTTAAATTAAATTTTGATCAAATAATGTTTGACTTAAATTCGAATTGGACTCAAATATGAATTCGATTTCTAAAATTTACTTGATATATGATACAATCAAATTGAACTTTCATTAGAATCTCACACTCAACGAGATAACAAAAGTACAGGAACCACTATAAAATCATGAATTTCTCATATTGAAAGGGATTAATAATGTTATCATATATCAATGGGTACACAACAAATTGGAAAGCAATTAGTATTTAATTTATCTCATATGAATGAGTCTTTTTAAAGTGAATAACCTTTATGTGGATAGGTTGAATAAATCCTACTTATTCTAATTTCAGGAAATACATATAATAATAGAGCATTTGACATTTAACTGTCTTTTGATGTCTTGCAACGAAGGACTTCTCTGTATTCCCTTATAAAAGCTCTTTGGAAAAATCTCATGCTACTACAATACATCATGACTTCTTTGAAAGTGAAATCATAGATAATTGATGATGTTTACTTGAGGTTATAATGACATATAGAGTAAGTAAACTAGTGGATCGTATCCATTGGGTCACTTTATTCCTTCTCTTGTATAGGATTACTCATCCAAGAATTGAAGAATTGTAATCTATTCCAAGTTAAATTGATAACTCTCAAATAGTCATGGATAACCCACGAATAGATCTAATAAAAATTTGTGGCACACACGCCACCGGATCCGTAACATGTGTGCAAGCGGACAGAAGGTGTTCGTAGGCCCCTTAAATGAAGTTTTGGGTATTCTCTAAATAAAATTACTCTCACATAATGGATCATGTTTAAATATTTTAAAATCTCTCTTATGTATTAAATATGATCCCTTGAACTAAATATATCCCTGCATGTGCTCCGATCAATATGTTAAAAGCATAAACACCAATGACCGAGAATGCTGCGCAGGGTCAAATACTAAAAACCCGTATGTGCTCCAATCGTCACATCTAAATCCCAAATCTGACGATTCGAGAATATTGCGCGGGTCTAATATTCAAGTTTCATCCTCCTCCTTGAAAGGACCGAAGTCGACACGACTTGAATAACAAAATACCTTCCAAAATCCTATAAAAATACAAGTGACCTTAATGTCACCCTGATGATGGTCGTGTTGATCGAAAATTTCAACCGGAGGGGTCAAATTTCAAATTTCAAATCTTAAATCAAACAAAAGACTAAATTCTTGAAATAAAATATATCACTTTAAAACTTAAAACTAAAAATCATCCACCTCCCGCAATCGTTTGTCGGGGGTGATAAATCTGAAATTAACCTCAGCTCACAAAGAGCGAATGCATGTCGGGTGTATTACTTTGATTCATCCTCAAACAATCTCTTGCCAACAGGGACGTGGCACATGCCCTCTGATCGGGTGGTTTTGCTGCAAAATGGCACCATTATATTATGATCACGGCTAAAGCCCGTATGTTCCCTAAATGCGTCAAACCCTTGAGCGATGGATCATAGGGTATATCCAATAGGCATAAAGCCCTCTGTCAGCTAAGGTGGATTCATATATATCCCCTTAGACAAACATCAACCCAGGTCTACAAGGTATTCTTGGACGAAGCAACCCATGGCTGCCGATAAGGTGCCTTATGTCAGGTTGGGTCGACTACCTCCTCTGACTAAGTAGACCAGGGATCATGATAGCCCGGGACGACGGAACCATGGGATCTTGATCGGGCTCGTCTTGATAAACTCTAAATTCCAAATTTCAAACTTCCAAATTCAAAATTTGAACCCTAAAATTGTTGCTATTATACGATAGGTTTATAACCTATTTGACATCTTTTACGACTAGCCTTAATTGAAAGTTCTCTCCTATTATTGGGAGGAGTAATTAACTATAGGGGCTTGCGCCTATAGGAAACCAGAACTCAAATCAAAAAGTCCTCACAAAATGAGGGCGAAATCTCTGGGTAGTGTCTTATCTAAAACCCAATCTGCCTTCTGAAAATTCCCTCGGAACCTAATCTCGTTAAAACTCTCTGCTGTCATAGTCTCTCAAACACTCAAAATAAAAATAGACTGATGGCGCAGAGAGTTCGGGATCACACAATAAAATGGAATTTTTGGAGCCCACAACGTAGTGGGATAAAGGGTTGATGTTTTTGTTGTTGTTGTAGGATCTAACATAATATTGTTAGTGAAATAGAAATATTAGATTTATATTATTCAATTTGAGAGGGAGTCTTAAATGATATTGGGGTCCACGATGTTAACCAATCTTGATAGAGATTCTTGAGCATACAAATTTAATGTTCTAACCATTGAATAGTTCCTCTTATGTCCCTTATATTTTAATCCATGTGACTCCTTTGTCTCTTCCCGCCGCCTGCCCCCTTGCGGATTTATTTTTCTCCTTTTTTGTATTTATTTTCATTGTAACATTTTTGGAGAAGTCTATATATAATTTATAGTAATTTTTTCTCCTTTTCTACCTTTCTTAATAAGCAAATAATGCCACTCCAATTTTTAAAAGATTCACTTAATTATTTGATTGTTTCTTTTTAATCCTTAATTTAGCTGATTTAGATGATTTTCAAATAAGTTTTAATATTTAAATTATTCTCTGCAAATAATATATGATGTCTACTTTTATTTTCTAATATGAAAATAAAATAGAACTTTTTCTAAATATGCTAACTGAGTAGATAATACGAAGTTCTCTAGAACTTTTTAGGCGGTAGATATCTAGCTATTTTATTATATTTACTATAGTACTATTGATGTAGAACGGGGAGGGGAGTAATGGCAAGAACGAACTCCAAGCGCCCTCCTGAAAACTTGAATTAAATCCTTAAGGGAATCTGAAATGCTTCAGATTTTATTGTCTTTTCTTTCAGATTAGTGGAATTTCTGAGGTGGAGAGGAGAATTCAAGCCGTGAATAGGAATAGAAAACTGAATGGGATTTCCTGCACATGCTCTAGATTAGAAGGCTCTTCACCTGCAGGTAGGCAAGGGGAGGGGAGGTGACGGAAAGACTTTTGGGATTTAAGCCAAGGGGGATGGAGGGGCTGGCGGGATTGAGGATGGGGAGGAACTAAGCACGGTATTAATTCCAGAAATCTGGCCAGCATGCAAGAGGTTTAAATTTCCCAAAATCAGTGAGAAAAACTGCTGGACAGCAGTTTAATAGCCACGGATTGAGAGGGAGTTTAAGAGGGGAAGAAGGAAATCTGGGCAGATTTTGGCAAGATCCAGTGAAGGGGAAAACAGCGGGACGTGGGGAGGATTTAGGGAAATATTGCCTTATTCCACTGTCAGCTTTAGGGAAGTAATTAATGCCTGAATGTTTCGGCTGGTAAGAAAGGGGAAATATTCCCAAAGAGAGGTAACGGTTTTAGGAAATAATTCCTAATCCCATCACTAAGGGGGCCGGCTGCAATAATGCTAGGAGTAGCAATTAATGGGGGGAGATTATGGTCTCTTAATTTGGTATTAGGAATTAGGAAAGTATTTAATCAAATCCGATTTGAATTTAAAATTCAAATGGATGTAAGTTAAGAACTTTCCTAAAATAGAGGAACCAAATTAGGAAAGAATTTGAAATTTGAATTTGAATAATTTCAAATTCAAATTAATCCCCAAATTAACCCAACCAAATTAGGAAATCCCGAAGAGGGTGGGAGGAGGTGTTTCGGCCGGCGGCTAATGGGGGTGGAGCCGGCGGCAGGGGTTCGGGTATGGGGGATTTCGGGTGGGGATGAGAACTCGGCGGCCAAACGAAGATGGGGAGGAGGAAGAAGATGAAGATAATGACGAAGAGCAATAAGAAGGAACAAAAACAAATAAACAAAATATCAAAGATACAACCGCGAGCCCGGACACATCCTGTGGCTGACGGGTACGACGCTGCTTCTCCAAGGGACTTCACGCCACGAGCCCGGACCAATCATGCGGCTGGTGGAAACTCTGACTCCCTCCCATAGGGATTTCACAAACGTTCTTCCCAAAGAACCCAAGTGCAAAACGATTTTTTTTTTTTTTATTAATAATCCATCCTCCTCGGACAAGCATGGACGGTTGGATGTCCGCATCAACTATACTATACAACTAAGTTCAGACACTTTCAAATTTATATAAAAAAGACGTGTCATCCTTCAAAATTGACATAGGCAATCCTTCATTTGTGGATAAAGCACTAGCAGCAGCCTTTAGAATTCTATCTATTCTATTTTATTGGCTATACTATAAAACGGAGTTCAAATACTTCCAAATTTATCTACAAATGTGAGCTGGCATCTTAAAAAATTGACATTTGGCAACCCTTCGATACTAAATAATGCACCCGCAGCTGCAGCCTGAATTTACATGCAGTAAATCCTTCTGGTCTTAGTTTTTTGAGATTTTCATATGTTATCCATCATAGGAGGCTTGTACATTTAGCTGCATTACTCTGCATCCAGAAAGGTGTGGATATCGGACTCTTCTCACCACGTGCAAGCAAAGTCCTCTCGCGCCTCCTTGGATAGGTTTTCGATTTGGAGAATTTGCAAATCCGATCCTGAGCTTGAACTTTCCTTTTTTGGTACTTTCAATCGTTTAACGTCTCTTTCTAAGAGACAGGAATGTCAATGCTAAATGAAAGGGGTGGAAGTTCCTACACATTTGATGATCGTGTACAGTACATTCACACGTGAATTGCGTCCCCCACAAGGCCACACTTACCCCCTAGTATATGCATGTGAGCGGGTAGGGAGGGGTACTTTTTAACTAACTTGCACTTAATCGGCCAATGGCAAATTCATAACAGCCATGCAGAATGGCGGTTGGGGTATTAGGACGAAACATATTTTTTGTTTGAGTACTTTATGCTGTATATTTGACATTATTTTGCAGCTATGCTACTTGTGTATGATGATTTATATTGCTGTCAAGTTCATACTTTGAGGCTTTTCTCTTACATAGCTTCTGTAACTATTAACTGCAGATTGTGGGATGTACGGAGTGGAGAAATCATCCAAATTCTGGAAACAAAATCTCCTGTTACCAGTGCTGAAGTTAGTCAAGATGGTCGGTACATCACCACTGCTGACGGTTCAACCGTCAAATTTTGGGATGCAAATCAGTAAGTTCGCAAAAATGTTTCTAATCAGTTTGTTTTAAAGACTTCCTTCCAATCCCTATTTTTATCTGAGAAATGCCATCCTAATATTCCTGCTCAGTTTTGGTCTTGTGAAGAGCTACAATATGCCATGCACTGTTGAATCTGCTTCCCTTGAACCCAAGTTCGGAAACAAATTTGTCGCCGGAGGAGAGGACATGTGGGTTCGCATCTTTGATTTTCACACTGGCGAAGAAATCGGTTAGCATTTTCAATTGCCAGATTATAATAAGATTTTGGTGGGGAAATTTATGTTATGCTGAGTTGGTTTGAATTTGCGCTATTATTCTATATAATAATTCAGGATGCAACAAAGGCCATCATGGCCCTGTCCACTGTGTGCGTTTTTCTCCGGGCGGCGAGTCTTATGCTTCAGGTTCTGAGGATGGCACCATCAGAATCTGGCAGACGGGTCCTGTTACATTTGATGATAACGAGTCGTCGGCCTCTATCGAAGTTTCTGGAAAGATCAGCGCTGTGGTAAACGATGCCGCACGCAAAGTTGAGGGCTTCCATATCTCCACTGATGGGAAAATGGAGGAGAAGGTCGAGCCAGCTACAGAATCCTAAAATGCCTTTGAATATAAGCTCGTCTACAGCATGCAATCAATACTAGTTGGATATAATGGGTGTTTTGAAAGCAAATTGCTGGCTTCTCATGATCCTTCTAAACATGCCATACATTCATGCTAGATTTTGTTTGTAAATGCCTCTATTTTGTTTTGCCCCTCTGTTTGTTCTTCCATATCTCCACTGATGCTGTAGCAGAGCAATCTCCCTTTCTCTCTATAATATCTTTATAGACTACTTCATATAAGGGGAAAACATAGTACTTGCTACCAGTTAAGGCTACAAAAAAAAAAAAAAAAAAAAAAAAGGGAAATTAAAGGAAAGTCAGTATTTTATAAAACTTAATCTGATCAACTATTTCAATCTACTAGGTAGGACCTTTCTCTTTTCTAGAAAAATATGAACATATGTTGGGATGAGCAAGTTAATTGATGGACATCGGACACAGTTAAAGTCTGAAGCCTAATGAAAATGCGTCACGTTACTTGGTATCAGAGTGGTACCGAGCTACGGTACTGAGCAATACCGAGACTTGGTATTCGGTATTGAGTGATGTGGAGCATTTTCATTGGGCTCTGGACGGCATTCGGCGTCCACACAAAATAATTGCTCCCAACCATTGGCACTTGGTGTTATAATTCATGATGGAAGATACTATTTCTCATCATCTTTTTGCTTATGTGACCTTTCACTCTTTCGTCTATGTTCTAGATAATACTAAGTCTATTTATTATTATGATGTAAACATTATTTTTTCATGCATATTTACTCTTTCTTTAATCTAGTTTACACTTCTTTTGAATTCAAATTTATTATGTTATAAATATTGAGTTATATCTCTTGAACTATACAATTGAATTGCATAATCTTAATGGTTATTGTGTTATATCTCTTAAAATTTGCTCTATTTTATTGTGGTTGTTGCATTATATCTCTTTTAATTTGTTGTGATAATACTCACAAGTTATACTGCACCAGTCTTATAATCTGTTGTGTTATAATTCATTTTTTAATCATTTTCAAACCCAGATAAAACAATCTTTAAGTCATGATCAAACATTCCTCAAACTATAACTTAAAAATATTTAAATCATATTCTAATGATATTTGAATAATGATTGTACAATAATTGAATCATCTTTAAACCAAATTCTTATTGAAGCAATATTTGAACATGATCATACTTTATTCTGATTGTACAATTTGACTTATTATTTATTTATTTTTTGGAACTAAGATTCCCACTTTTATATTTTCATTTTAATAATGCCTTTTGCTTAAAAAAATAAAATAAAAAGTTTGATAGCAACTAAGGGGTTAAGCTAATCTTCTCATTAAATGAATTTGGTTCTCATTAAACATTGACAGGATCAGAGATTCTAATTTGAGATTTTATTTATTATTTAATATTATTAGTTTATAATAATTAAATAATGAACTATTCTTCTTCTTTCTCTTAATTGATTGAGAAAATACAAAATGGCTTACCCTAAAGAGAAAACATATATTGATTCATACCTCAACAAAACAACATACAAATTCCTTTTTGAAAATGCTAAAAATAGATACAACACAAATCAAAGTAGCTATATGCATTCCAAACAAATTTTCTAAAGAGAGAGAGAGAGAGAAAGAAAGGCTTAATCAAGCCTCATTCCAAATGCTTATTTTCTCCCTTAGCAAATTGGATTATCTTCTTTACATTCTCAAACGAAGACCCTCCTTCCTCGATCGCCTTCCTTGCCTTCTCCGCCAACACGCTCGCCCTCTTCCTCCTCTCGTCCCCTTCCTCCCCTCCATGCATCACCTTCTCCACCACGTTCCTCACCTCTTCCCCCTTCACCAACGCTTTCTCACTCATCTCATCCACAAACAAAGTCGGTACCTTTGCCCCAACCGTCACCCCAATTCTTAAAACATCCACCACCAATCTCTCATTCACAAACTGGTCTCCAAATCTCGGCCATGTCGCCATCACCACTCCAGCTGCAATCGCCTCCAACGTCGAGTTCCACCCACAATGTGTCATAAATCCACCCACTGCCACATGGCCAAGAATCATTGCTTGTGGCGCCCATCCTCTGATCACCATCACCCTCCCTTTCGTTCTTTCCTCAAACTCCAACAACCAATTCTCGACTTCCTCGCTCTTATCTGCCTCATTCACCACCCAAATAAATGACAACTGTGAAGATGATGCAGACTCAAGCCCTTGTCCGATTTGCACTAGCTGGGAGATGGGATTGCGTGACAAGCTCCCAAAGCTCACAAACATGACTGAATTGGGGGCCTTGGAATCCAGCCAGCTCAATAACAATACAGTGTCGATAGAAGAAGCTTTTCCTCTCATGGCCTTGCCGTCCGAGTCCTTGTTGGCAAGTGACAATGGCCCGATGGGCCATACCTGTAGCAATGAAAAATGGACGGTTAAAAACATTAATTTTCATTGAAGAATTCAAATTTAAGCCGACAAGCTATAACCATGGAGTCAACATCTTATTTTTCTGGATGACAATTTCATATGAAATTCCCATTCATGATTTAATTTTTAAGAAGATTTGAGCATGAATTATCAAAGAGATCGAATAATTAAGGACTCATGCTTTCTTAATTATACGCACGGCTGACTAATCATTATAAGCTCGGAACAAAATATCAAAATATACCTTCTTCCCAATCTCCTTCCTGAATTTATCCAAACTTGACTTCTCCAGCTCCTCGAATGTGTTCATCACAACGCCGCACGCCGAATTCTCGGTCTTGTAAAACTCCTCTCTTTCCTTCTCCCATTCGGGCCTATCCATCAAACTCATCACCTGTGCCTTCATCACCTCTACCGGCTCCGGCAACTCCGGAACCTTAAATAGCTTATAATCATCATCAATGCTTTTCAACACTTGGTGTTTCTTCAAAAGATGGGCGCAGAGTATATAGAAACCGGACGGCCCATGGAAGATTATGTGAGGTATGTTGAGGCTCTCAGCCACTGCACCAACCCAGGAGTTCATGCTGTCGAAGATAATGCAGTCGGCCGTCGGGTTTGTAGCAGTGAGGTAAAGCTTGACTTGCTCTCCAAAAAGGGAGAGGGCTTTCATGAAGGGTTTGAAGAGATCAGGGGAGGACATGAGGTCGACGTTTTCGCAGCCGGCGGGGAGGCCGACATCGACGGAGTGGAAGGGGAGTTGGACGAAGCGGACGGGGAGATGGGAGTTCTCGATGCGGTCAATACTGGGGCGGATGCGGGCGGCGTTGACTGGGGTGGTGATGAAAGTGACGAGGGCGCCGGAGGAGGCGAGGAGGCGGGCCACGTCGACCATGGGGATCATGTGGCCTTGAGCCATGAAAGGGATTAGGATGATGTGGCCGGGTTGGGGTTGGAGTTGTGGTTGGATGACCCGTCCATGGTGGTTAATTTTGTTGGTTATCTACGAGAAAGAGAGATGGATGCTATTTAATATTTATAGGCTACAGATCTACATCTCTTTGGACTGTTTGAATTCGTTTGTTTGAAATATTAATTGAGGAATCTGAGTGGGAAAGTGGGATTTGTGTTGGGCTTCAGAGGCACGCGTGGTCTTGGTCGCTGCTTGCCTGGCCGCCAAGCTGTCAAGGCATGATGGCACGCATGATGTATTATACATTCCATATTTCCAGTCGGGGTAAGCTTAAGCGCCATCAGCATTCAGCACGTCTCTCTTTAAACTCCAGAATTTTTGTAATTGACTATAAACACTAGTAGATTCATTCAAATTGTGTGAGACCTCATGATTTTCACCCCCTTTTAAGAGTTTCTATGTAAAAATTCTGGATTCTCTTATGAACGCTACACCATGTGATGAATTTTCGTACAAAGCTAAGACGCTAACGAATATTCCAGGACACAACTCTCATGATCCTCTTAAACATGACATACATTCATACTAGATTTTGTTTGTAAATGCCTCTATTTTGTTTGCCCCTCTGTTTGCGTTTCAAGGTAGCAGAACAATCTCTCTCTCTCTCTCTCTCTAGTATCTTAAGACTACTTATTTTACTCGACTACTAGACAAATAAATTCATATATGTTTCAAGAAACGAAAAACATCATACTTCCCTCAAGGAAGGGAGTAATTATTGTGTCCGGACACCGAATATGTCCATAAACTAATAAAAAAACGTCATATCATTAGGAGCTCGGTACCGAGCTCGGTACAAAGCTCTATATCGCTCAGTACTCTGTCCAGACACAATAAAAATTCCAAGGAAGGGCCTCATCAAATGTCCTGTAACACTACCATCCATGCGACTATAAAAATGCCACTTGCTTGTAGAGGGGTTTGATAGGTGACATTTTGGTAGTCTTTCTTTTTTTTTTTTTCAATTTTTTTTATTTAAAGATATTTTCAGTTAAATTTACAATGTATTATAATGAATATAATATTTTTTTTATTTAAAAACTACTTTTTTGGTGATTTTTACAAGTTGCATATAGTGCAAATTAATAGGTTGCATTAGAGGATCAGGTTGCCCATGCACGTGACTCAATGTTAGGGGCGGAATCAGCCATAATTTTTAGGGCGGACAAACTTAAAAGTAACTGTTCGCATACATGTCGGGGTCCAAGGGGGCAGCGGGCCCCCGGAACAAATTATGATTTACTATTTCTCTTTGTATTTGTTTCATCATTCCATAACAATAACATATCTACATAATGAATTTAATTATATTGGGGGCAATTGCCTAAAGATCATAATATTTTAACATTTTTAGTTGGGGGCAATTGACTAAAAACTCTTGTAATAAAGATTAAAAATTATCTAAATAAAAGTATAATGAGACCCCCCCCTAGTTATAAAGGGGTTCCGCCCCTGCTCAATGCTTATGTTAGATTTAGGTTTCTTTTGGGACGGCTTTCTTATTGCTTCATAAAGCAGTTTTTTATCACAAAAATTAAAATTTTTATACTAGAAAGATGCTTTAAGAAGCAGAAAGAAAATCGTTTCAAACGAATCCTCAATGTATAGACCCTCATGCACTAGATCCAGACAGATCAAAAGATTTTGATCGAGCATGGAACAAAGACCTGGTGCCCAAGTGCCTGTTTTATATAGTTTAGGAGTTCTATCCCATGCAAAAAGAAGGATCTAGTGCCCAAGTGATGCCGAAGCTCTTCCCAAGTCTTCAGGTCACCTGCAAGAAATAAGAAAACAGAGGAACAAGAGGAATTGCAAACAGCAATGTAACAGTGGTAAAGCTTTGTATCTATTTTTCTGACCGTGAAAGTATCGGCCCAGGGGAATACATCCTTCCAGCCATACACTATATCGGGCAAAGCATAACAAAAGGGTGCTATGTAGCATAATAACTAAATATAGTAGTAAGGGGTAGTGGAGCTCAGACCCACTAACTAACTAAGCATAACTAATAATAATAAAAGCTAATACTTTAAGTAATAACGAAACTCATCTGGTAACTCCTAAGCAGGTATTAGCAGCTCCAGCAAGGTTTGCACCGCATCATTCGCCTCCGCTCTCAGGAGAATCTGTGTCGACAGATTCGAACCTGGTTGTACTGTCGTCCGGTGGGTTGTATGGGTAGATGTCAGCCACATTGAAGGTGTGCGAAGTAGTGAAGTCGGCTAGTAAATCGACAACATACGCGTTGTCATTGATTTTGGTACTAATAGAGAAAGGACCCCATTTCTTTCTCGTTAGTTTGGAATATTTGCCCGGTGGCAGTCTTTCTCGCCGTATACGCACATAAACCAAATCTCCTGGTTGAAAAATCTTTTCCTTGCGATGGGCATCTGCCAAAAGTTTGTATTTGCTGTTTGAATTTTGCAACTTTAGCCGCACATCAGCTAAGAGTTGTGTGAATTGGTCGGCTAAGGCATTGGCGGCCTTGTTTTGGATCTTGGGCAATACTGCAATATCGAGTATGGTGTTTGGCATCTTAGTGTAAACAATGTTAAAAGGGCACATACCGGTTGACCGGTTGGTCATTGAGTTGAATGCAAATTCTGCGTGGGCTAGTACTTCATCCCAATGGGTCGGGTGCTCTTGAACCAAACAACGAAGAAGGTTTCCGAGAGTTCGATTGACGACCTCCGTCTGCCCATCCGTTTGAGGATGATACGAGGAACTCAGTTGGATTTTTGTGTTCAACTTCTTCCACAACTCCCGCCAAAAATGGCTTATAAACTTCACATCTCTGTCGGATGTTAGACTTCGTGGTATACCATGGAGGCGCACAACTTCTTTGAAGAATAACTTGGCTACATTAAGGGCATCAAAAGTTTTTTTGCAGGCGATGAAATGCGCCATTTTGGAGAATCGATCTACCACCACCATGATTGAATCATTACCCCGTTTCGTCCTCGGCAAGCCCAAAATGAAATCGATGCTTAAGTCTTCCCAGACTGATTCGGGAACCGGCAGAGGAAGATACAAGCCCGCGTTTTGTCCCCCTCCTTTGTATTCCTGACAGACGGCACAACGCTGAATAAATTTCGTAACATCTCTTCTAAGATGGGGCCAGAAAAAACGCTGTTGCAGCTGGGCAATTGTGTTGTCACGACCGGCGTGCGCTGATAGGCCCCGGCATGAGCTTCTTGAATTAATCTTTGTCTCCATGATGACTGCGGCACACAAAGCAAATTATTTTTAAAAAGGAAACCTTGTTGAATAGAATACTCACTTATTGGCTCCTGTTTACTGCATTTATCCCACATGCTTTGAAAGAAATCATCACAGGTATATAATTCCTGTAAACCGATCAAGCCACCAAACTCATTTTGCAGCTTAGTTATAGTTGCAATTCTCCGACTCAATGCGTCCGCCACCCGATTTTGCGACCCACTTTTGTGTTTTAAAACAAAAGTAAATTTCTGTAAGAAAATGATCCAACGAGCATGCATACGGTTAATATTCTTCTGAGAATTAATGTACTGCAGGGCCTTATGATCACTGCACAAAACAAAATCCTGATGCAGTAAATAATGCTCCCATTGTTTTAAAGCTCGAACCACAGCATATAGTTCCTGTTCATATACAGTCCATTTCTGTCTCGACGGGCTCAGTTTTTTGCTAAAAAATTCCACGGGTTTGTTGTCTTGAGACAAAACCGCGTCAATGCCAACAATGGATGCATCCGTGTCTACCGAGAACGGCTTGTCAAAATTTGGAAGAGCTAATACGGGAGCAGTGGAGAGTGCTGTTTTTATATGATCAAAGCTCTGTTGCTGTTCTTCCGCCCAAAAGAACTGAGACTTCTTCAAAATGTCAGTGATTGGTGCCATCACCGCACTGTACCCTTTAACAAATCGCCGGTAAAAATTCGCCAATCCATGAAAACTGCGTATGTCGAATAGAGATTGAGGCGTTGGCCAATCTACGATAGCAGCTACCTTCCGCGGATCCACCTTGATTCCGTCCGCTCCAATAAGAAAACCCAGAAATGAAACCTGTGACAGAGCAAATTCGCATTTGGGTAAATTTAAATACAATTTATTTTGCCTCAGGATATCAAAAATGGTAGCCAAGTGTTTGATATGCTCCTCCATGTTGGAACTGAATACTAGTATGTCAGCAAAATACACTACACAACAGCGGTTTAAGACCGGTTTTAGCACTTCATTCATTAAGCGCATGAAAGTAGCCGGTGCGTTGCACAATCCAAATGGCATCACTCTCCATTCGTACAATCCTTGACGTGTCTTGAAAGCGGTCTTCCATTCATCGCCGGGTCGCACTCTGATTTGATGATAGCCGCTTCGTAAATCAAGCTTAGAGAACATCTGGGCTCCGGATAATTTGTCTAGCATATCTTCCATCCTTGGCATAGGGAATCTAAATTTAACTGTGATCTTGTTTATGGACCGGCTGTCCATACACATCCTCCAGCTACCATCCTTTTTGGGCACCAGCAAGGCAGGCACCGCGCAAGGGCTAAGACTTGGTTGGATCAACTGTTTGTCTAGCATTTCATCCACAATTTGTTGCAGCACCTTGTGCTCATTTGGGCATAACTTATAATGGGGTAAATTCGGCAAGTTCGCTCCCGGCACAAATTCGATCTGATGCTGGATTGCCCTCATCGGCGGAAGACCACTGGGCAATTCCGTTGGTGCAATGTCTGCGAACTCCAGTAGCAATGAGCTGATTTCCTCGGAATTGGAATGCACCTCAGAATGGTTGTTCTGCTCTTTAACCACTAATGCCAGAATACATGGTGAATCCTTCCACTCATGGAGCAAAGATTTTCCTGATACCGTCACAAGTGACGCTTTAGAGTTAACAATGCTGTCATCCACATCGGCCATTTTAGGTAGCAAACGTAGTCTCTTGCCTTTCCAATCAAATGAGTATGTGTTAGCCCGGCCATCATAAATTGCCCCCACATCATATTGCCAAGGCCGCCCTAAGATCAAATGGCACACGTTCATATCCACCACGTCGCATAAGACTTCACTAACATAGTGCTTGCCAATGGAAAAAGAGACTTTGCACATGTCCGTTACCGACATTTCTATTCCCTTCTTCACCCAAGTAATTTTATAGGGATTCGGGCTCTTCGTGGTTTTTAATTGTAAGGATTGCACGACCAAACGAGAGACAACATTTTCCGTGCATCCACTATCAATCAATACATCACAAACCTTACCCTTGATAGTGCATTTAGATCTGAACAAAGCGTTCCTCTGAGTTTTGGCGGGTCGCCTGGGCGCCAAAAGCAGGCGCTGAAGAACACAAAGCAGCGGTTCTCCCTCGTCTCCCACCACATCTTCTGTTAACACTTCAGCCGCCTCCGATTCGTTACAATCATCATCTTCATTTTCACCATCTAGTAGCTGCAATTGGGCACGAGTTGGACATTCATTAGACTTGTGGCCAGGTTGGAAACAGCGAAAACATTTGAAATTAGCAGGTTTTGCACAAGGATTTTCTTTCACAGGTGCTTTGCCCTTTAAATTGTTCTTGGTCTCCAACTGCTTCTGTCCCGGTGATGCAGACTGCCCAGCTGTTACCGAATTTGGTGAATGCTTATTGACAAGGGTCGGCTGTGGTGTTAAGTACCTATTAACTTCAGCTGGAGACTCCCAACTTCGTCGGTTTTGCCGATTTTGAGAGTACCTTTTTGACTGTAGTTCGATCTTGAGGGCATAGTTCACATCTTGGGATAATGACCAAACCGAATTGAGCTCGAGTCTTTCCTGAATAGACTCCTTCAAGCCGCCAATGTATCTTGCTACCAATTGGTTTTCAGATTCGTGAAGGTTATTTCGAGCACTTAACCGATAAAATTCCTCAGTATATTCGTTGACCGTCTTACTGCCTTGCGAGCAATGTTGATATTGTACATACAACATTTGCTCGTAATCTGTCGGTAAAAAGTGCCCACGGAGCATTTGCTTCATACGAACCCAGCTCTTGACTGCTCCTCGGCCTTCACGTCTCCGAGATTGAATGACTTGTTGCCACCACGCGCTAGCGCCGCCTTTTAATCTGCAGGCAACATATTTTACTTGTCACTCGGGTTTCACTACCATGTACTCAAAAAAGGATTCAACCGATCTTTCCCAATCAAGGTAATCCTCAATATGCAATTTCCCATCGAAAAAAGGTATGTCTAATTTGATTCGAAAATCACCATGAGCCCTGTCTCTTCCCAAATTACGGCGTCTCCGATTAGGAATTATCTCACCTTCCGAATCTGAATGTTCTTCAACTCGCTCCTGATCCACTTCCTCTTCTGAATCCGTCAATTCAAGCGCTCGAGCATTTCGATGATAATTCCTATCTCCCACGATCCCACGTCTCGTCGCCGGCAAAAACATTTGGTCGGCTGGGCGAGCGGCTTGGCTTCGGTCGAGACGGGCATTGATCATCCGCAGCTCCCGACGCAACTCTCCAAAGAAATGGTGCAAATCTGCAGCGAGTTCATCCGTTCTCTTCACGAGACGTGTATGCTCGGCCCACAGACCGTCTAGGCTGCGTTCTTCACCGGCGGCCACCCGGTTGCTCCCTTCTGCCATCCTTGCTCTGATACCAGAATGATGCCGAAGCTCTTCCCAAGTCTTCAGGTCACCTGCAAGAAACAAGAAAACAGAGGAACAAGAGGAATTGCAAACAGCAATGTAACAGTGGTAAAGCTTTGTATCTATTTTTCTGACCGTGAAAGTATCGGCCCAGGGGAATACATCCTTCCAGCCATACACTATATCGGGCAAAGCATAACAAAAGGGTGCTATGTAGCATAATAACTAAATATAGTAGTAAGGGGTAGTGGAGCTCAGACCCACTAACTAACTAAGCATAACTAATAATAATAAAAGCTAATACTTTAAGTAATAACGAAACTCATCTGGTAACTCCTAAGCAGGTATTAGCAGCTCCAGCAAGGTTTGCACCGCATCACCAAGCGCTTGATTTGGGCACTCAAGCACTTGACTATGCAATGATTTGGAGTTTTTAGGATCTAAATTATGAAATTTTTGGGAGGAATCTTTGTTTAAATTGTGTAACCATGTGAGAGCTTTTGTATGAAATTAATGAAATTTGTTAGCATTGAATCTATCTCAAAGATGATCGAATTAATGATATATTAATAAAGTATTGATTTGTAGTTTTTGAGAGAATGAAAGAGGACAAAGTAGGATTTTATTTCACTAAATATAATTTTATCATGAAATCCAATCATTGGACTTAAACCCTTGATTTACAACTCTTATTATATTTTGGTAGTCAGTTAGTATGATTTTTTTGCAAGCATTGCCAGATTCTTTTGTTTAAAAAATAAAAATAAAAAGTTTGATAGCAACTAAGGGATCAAGCTAATCTTATCATTAAATGAATTTGGTTCTCATTAAACATTGAACAGGATCAAATAATCTAATTTTATGTTTTATTTATTATTTAATATTCTTAGTTTATAATATTTAAATTATAAACTATTCTTCTTTCTCTTAATGGACTGAGAAAATACAAAATGGCTAACCCTAAAAATAAAACAACATATGTTTATTCATACAACAACAAAACAACATATAGTCCCATTTCAAGATGTTAAAAATAGATACAATACATATCAAAGCCTCATTCCAAATGCTTTTTTTCTCCCTCAGCAAATTGGATTACCCTCTTCAAATTCTCAAATGAAGACCCTCCTTCTTCCATTGCCTTCCTCGCCTTCTCCGCCAACTCCTTCGCCCTCTTCCTCCTCTCCTCCCCTTCCTCACCTCCTTGCATCACCTTCTCCACCACCTTCCTCACCTCTTCCCCCTTCAGCAATCCTTTCCCACTCATCTCATCCAGATAAAAAATCGGCACCTTTGCCCCAACCACCACCCCAATTCTCAAAACATCCACCACCAATCTCTCATTCACAAACTGGTCACCAAATCTCGGCCATGTCGCCATCACCACTCCAGCTGCAATCGCCTCCAACGTCGAGTTCCACCCACAGTGTGTCATAAATCCGCCCACTGTCACATGGCCAAGAATCATCGCTTGTGGTGCCCATCCTCTGATCACCATCCCCCTCCCTTTTGTTCTTTCCTCAAACTCCGCCAACCAATTCTCGACTTCCTCGCTCCTTTCCGCTTCCTTCACCACCCAAATAAATGACAACTGTGAAGATGACGCAGACTCAAGCCCTTGCCCGATTTGCACAAGCTGGGAGATGGGATTGCGTGACAAGCTCCCAAAGCTCACAAACATGACTGAATTGGGGGTCTTAGTATCTAGCCAGCTTGATAACACTCCAGTGTCGATGGAAGAAGCTTTTCCTCTCATGACCTTGCTATCCAAGTCCTTGTTGGCGAGTGACAATGGCCCGATGGGCCATACCTGTTGGAATGAGAAATAGGCGGTTCAAAACATTGTGATGGTGACATTAATTTGTTAATTTTTGTTGAAGAATTCAAATTTAAGCCTACAAGCTACAACCATGGAGTCAACAGCTTTTTTTTCTGGATGACAATTTCATATGAAATTCTCATTCATGGTTGAATTTTTAAGAAGATTTGAACATGAATCATGAAAGAGATCGAATAATTAAGGACTAAGACTTTCTTAATTATACGTACGACTGACTAATCATTAAAGTTCAGAACAAAATATCAAAATATACCTTCTTTCCAATCTCCTTCCCGAATTTATCCAAACCCGACTTCTCCAGCTCCTCGAAGGTGTTCATCACAACGCCGAATGCCGACTTCTCGGTCTTGTAAAACTCCTCACTTATCTTCTCCCAGCCCGGCCGATCCATCCACCTCATCACCTGCGCCTTCATCACCTCCACCGGCTCGGGCAACTCTGGAACCTTAAATGACTCATAATCATCATCAATGCTTTTCAGCACCTGGTGCTTCTTCAAAAGATGGGCACAGAGTATATAAAAACACGACGGCCCGTAGAACATTATGTGAGGTATGTCGAGGCTCTCAGCCACCGCACCAACCCAGGAGTTCAAGCAGTCGAAGATAATGCAGTCGGCCGGCACCGCCGCCGGGTTTGTAGCAGTGAGGTAAAGCTTGACTTGCTCTCCGAAAAGGGAGAGGGCTTCCATGAAGGATTTGAAGAGATCAGGGGAGGAGATGAGGTCGGCATTTTCGCAACCGGCGGGGAGGCCAGCGTCAGCAGAGGGAAAGGGAAGTTGGACGAATCGAACAGGGAGTTGAGAGTTCTCGATGCGGTCAATAATGGGGCGGATGCGGGTGGCGTTAACTGGGGTGGTGATGAAAGTGACGAGGACGCCGGAGGAGGCGAGGAGGCGGGCCATGTCGACCATGGGGATCATGTGGCCTTGAGCCATGAAAGGGATTAGGATGATGTGGGCCGGGTTCGGGTTGGGGTTGGAGTTGTGGTTGGATGACCCGTCCATGGCGGTTAATTTTGTTGGTTATCTACGAGAAAGAGAGATGGCCACCGCTATTTAGTATTTGGGATATTTATAGGATCTATCTCTCTTTGAACTGTCTATGAATTGAGGAATATGAGTGGGAAAGTGGGCTTTATAATGGCCACCGCTAGCCTGGCCGCCAAGCAATCAAGGCATGATGACATGCATGATGTATTATTTATCCTCTGACTATCTCAAATAATTATATATATTTTTGAAATTTCAATTAAGAGATAATGTTATTTAATTTTATTACTTTTGTTGTATGTTGATCGTGAAAGATACAAGAGAATGAGGGAACTAAATTTATATTAAAATATCTCGGAAGTATATTCGAATGAAAGCTAGCCCAGTGCCTAAGGCTAGAGTGATCGAACTCGCGATACATACTTAGGTTTTGTTTGGGATGGCTTTTACAGCTTCTTAAAACAATTATATACTAAAAAAAAATTAAATTTTATACTAAAAATCTGCTTTAACAAGCAGGAAGAAAGCCGTTTCAAACAAAACTTTAGACTTTGTTTGGGATGGCTTTCTTGTTGCTTCTTGAAGCAGCTTTATAGTACAAAAATTTTAATTATTGAACTAGGAAGCAGCTTTAAGAAGCAGCAAAAAAGCCGCCCCAAACAAAACCTTAGTTAAAATTTTGAGTTGAGGAAAACTCACATCCGAAGAACTTCCAGAAAGTACATCGAGAAATGAAAAAGATTTGAACTGACCATCTAAAAAGTCAGAATCGAAGAGGTGTTTGCGGGTCATCGGGCAAACCAGACGGAGTAAACCAAAACAATCTAACAAAAAGCCACTAAAATTAAAAGAAATAAAGGCAAGGGCCAAAGAGCTTCCCTTAGGCCAGCCACGATAGGCGGCTAGGGGTGTCAATTCGGGTAAGCGGGTCGGGTTCGGTCGAACCCGGAACTGTTCGGGTCAACCCGAACCCGACCTGTTTTTAAAAACGGGTCAGGTTTCCGGACCGAACCCGACCCGATTCGGGTCTGGGTCAACTCGACCCGACACGAATGACCCGAAGTTGACCTAAAATTGCTAATTTTCGGGTCAAAATCGGATCAATCACGAGTTTTCAGGTCAAATATGAGTTTTCGTGTCACTTTTGGGCCAATTTCGGATTGCTGGGTCAACCCGAACCCGACCCGATTTTTAAAACGGGTTGATTTGTTGAACCCGAACCCGACCCGTTTCGGGTTCGGATTGACCTGAACCCGAATTTTTTCAAGTCGGGTTCGGGTCGTGTTATGGGTAGTGTAAAAAACTGACACCCTATAAGGCGGCAAAGCCGCCAGGAGAACCATCACCAGTTGATATAATGTACTTCTATGATTTAGGTTTGAACGAAAATTTTAAACCTATAAAAGCAAACGTTAACATCACTGATGTTCAATAGCTAGTGAGAGACGGAGATGAAAATATTACCTCGAAATTTTGGCACATAATCATTATTTATGAACGAAAGCATCTATCTGAATTCTGAGGATCTTCAAAAAATTACGCGACATATCCGTCCAACTTTGAACAATATGATGCATGTAAAATGAAATTTCCCTATTTGTTTCCACAATTTTCGTTGTCTATACAAAAAAAAAAACAAAAAGATGTGCCATAAGCTGATAGCTAATTCTCGATCTCGATTCAACTGTGTTATGTCCCATAATTCTCTCTTTCTGTTTTCGGAAACTATTCGGCAATCCTCTTCCTCCGCCGCCGGTGCCAAACCTGCAAGACTGAACAAGAAAGAATACGTACTTCTCCTTGAGCGCTGCAGATCGATCAATTCCCTCAAGCAAATCCACAGCCAAGTCCTCATCTCCGGACTCGATCAAAGCAGAGACATCATTGACGACCTCCTTGTTTTCCTCACCGAACCACTTTCCGGCGACATTCACTATGCCTTCAAGTTGTTTGATTCTCTGCGCAACCCATATCTTTTTGCCTTCAATCTCATGATCAAGGCCCTCACCAAGAAAGGTAGTCATAAAAATTCAATCTTGCTTTTCAGTCGAATGAGGGAAGAGAATTTGTCGCCAGATAACTTCACTTACCCCTTCGTTCTCAAGGCCTTCGGCTGTCTCCGTTTGGATTCTGAAGGGAGGAAGACTCATGGGCTTGTTTCAAAGAGTGGATTTGAGTTTGATCCTTTTGTTAGAAATTCCCTGATAGATATGTATGCCGAATTGGGTGATATTAAAACCGCACGAATACTGTTTGATGAAATATCTCAGACAGACGTTGTTACTTGGAATGTGCTGATTGCATCTTATGTCAAGTGTAGAGAGTTCGAAATGGCGATCTCTGTTTTTAAGGAGATGGAAAAAGTTGGCGTAAAGGCTGATGAGGCTACTTTGGTTAGCTCGATCTCAGCTTGTATAGCTATAAGAAATTTGGAACAGGGGAAGAAAATTCACTGTTACATGAAGGAAAAGTATCGTTTCAGTCTTCCTCTTGGCAATGCAATTTTGGATATGTATGCAAAATGCGGTGATTTAGATGCTGCATTTGATTTCTTCGAAAGCATGCCTATCAGAAATGTGATCTCATGGACTTCCATGGTTTCTGGTTATGTGAACACTGGCCAGTTGGATGAGGCTAGAAAGCTGTTTGACAGCGCCCCAGTAAAAGATGTTGTTCTCTGGACTGCCATGATCAATGGTTATGTGCAGTATAATCACTTTGAGGAAGCTCTTGCTATGTTCAGAGAAATGCAGATGAAAAAAATTAAGCCTGATAAGTTCACTGTGGTGGCTCTTCTCACATTATGTGCTAATTTGGGAGCTCTGGATCAGGGGAAGTGGATTCATAGATACATTGAAGATAGCAACATAAGAATTGACAATGTTGTAAGCACGGCGCTCATTGACATGCACGCAAAATGTGGTTCTGTTGATAAGTCTTTGGAAATATTCAGGGAAGTGAAAAAAAAGGATAGGGTTACATGGACATCAATGATTTGCGGCCTCGCCTTAAATGGGCAAACGCAAAATGCTCTTGAGCTATTCTATGAGATGAAAGCACGAGGAGTCGAACCCGATGATATCACTTTCATTGGTGTTCTAAGTGCTTGTTGTCATGGAGGGCTTGTAGAAGAAGGTCGTAGACATTTCCGCGAGATGAAGTTGGTGCATCAAATAGAACCTAAAATTGAACATTATGGATGTTTGGTTGATCTTCTTGGAAGGGCTGGTCTTTTGGCTGAAGCTGAACGGCTGATAGAGAGCATTTCAGATAAGAACAATGCAGATGTATTGCCTCTATGGGGAGCACTTCTCGGCGCTTGCAGAATTCATGGAAACATACAAATAGGAAAGAAGATAACTATGCAAGTTGTGAAGCTGGAGTCAATGAACTCCGGCCTTCACACGCTTATAGCTAATATTTATGCAGCAGCTGATAGGTGGGAGGATGTAACTGAAGTGAGGAAGAAGATGAAGAATTTTGGTGCTAAGAAGATACCTGGTTGCAGCTGCATTGAAGTGAATGGCCTCATCAGCGAGTTCATCGTTGATGATAGTGAACATCCTGAGACTACTGTGATCTATGCAGTTTTGAATGGTTTGAGCAGAATCATGGAAATGGAAGAGATGGGCGGTTGTGTTAGTAGCAGAATGGTGGATAGAAATGCATGATATAAATCACATATCAGAGCATGAATATCCCACCATCACACCGATCCGTTCTGGAGAGGGGATGGATCATGCAGCCTTGAATCTGAATTTGCATTCCACGGCTCGAGACTCCCAGATCAGAGATAAATTCATGGTATCATAAGATTATATTTAATGATGGGCTGATTCAAAGTAAGTGAAAACAATTTTGCAGTAAATTATATACATTTTATTTGCATTCCTTTTAGGCTTCGTTTGAGATGGCTTTTTTTCTGCTTTTTAGAAAAATAAAATAAATTTTTCTACTAGAAAGCTCCTTTAAAAAACAGTAAGAAAGCCGTCCCAAACGAAGACTTAATCTACACCTATTTTTGCAACCAACCAGACATGTTCAAAGTATAAACTACACATTCAGAGAGATGTTGCTAGGTGAAAAGCCAAACTGTTCCGTAGTGTCTGGTCCTCTACAACGATTATTTGATTTATTTTATTTCATTTATTTTCCCTCCCATTTTTGAGCATTTTATTGAAGAATCATTTTGTGAAAACCAGGGGTAAGCAGCTGTGACATTTCTTTAATTATTCATCTTGTTGTCCTATTAGAATACTGTGTTGCCTTCTTAAAGCTATTTTTTCCACTGGTTTTTTGTCGCTGATAACAAATCAGATGGTGCAACGTGCAACAACAAAGGTTTTTATTTCAATTAGTTTTTATAAAATATCTTAAATTACATAATTAAGTAATTTTTTTTTTAATTAGATTATAAATGATTACTTTAGAGTTTCAGTGAAGTCTAATTTTAAATCAAGGCATTTCAGATGACACTCTTAAATTTTGGAACTTTTTTAAAATTATCAAATTGCCTGAAACTCTTAAAGCCAATCAAAAACCAAAAATATCAGTACCAGCATGCAGGAAATGATCCTTGCATTGGAAAAAAATAAAAGGAAATGCAAGGTTACTCATGAAGGAATTAAATGCCATTAGTACAAAGTTGTTTTACAACCAGAATAGGATCTGCCAAGTAATATAATAATAAAAAGGGGAGTTACAGTTCATAAATAACAGTAGATGATAATAGCAGCTTATAAAAGAAAATTGTAATTCTAAAAATATTTACAGCATCTTCTTCTCGGGGAAGATGAAGAACTCGTAAAAGCAAGCCATTTCAACTCACCATATCTATAAAGAGCTGGTTCCTGCACCGCAGAAATATCAAGCCCTCTTAAGTGCATCATTCAATAGCTTACAGTTTTCCTTGAGATTGCCCAATAAACCTCAGGCTCAGTTCTTGAAGCAACAGATCAAAATATGATGTCTGCAACCACAAAGTTCTTTCAGAGCAGTGGATATTGGAAATGCAACAAAGGAAAGCTTCAGACATGTTGATATCCATGTCTGAGTACCTCTTCCTCGAGGCCAGCAATTTCTGAAAAAGCTTTAAGTAGCACCTTCTTTTGCAAACTTATAAGTCTCTATTGATGCTGCTCCCTTCTCTGCAACCTTCAAAGCATCATGGAAAATATCATGATATCTTAAAGTGGGAGATTCTTGACAGTAACTTTGAGTTTCCACATCGCCTTCATCAAAGACAATTCCACTCTTTGCCTTCTTCGTCCACCGCTTCAGAATATAATGTTCTGGAAGTAAAACTACACCGTTGAAAAAGAAGACTACAAGAACATGCTTACATAATATGCCTGAGGACTCAAACTTGTAGCAAGTACAGACTGCTTTCTTCTCCGACTCATTAAAAGCAACAATGTGCCTTCTATGAATATGATCATCTCCATGCCTTTCGACGGTATATTTGCTGATAGCACCATCTTGAATTTTTTCTGTGTAGTGATCCAAGGCTTCAACTAATTCTGCCTGAAATCTTTCGAATACCGCCCTCGTGTAAATACCGGCTGTTTGTTTCTCCATATGTGAGTCTGTCTTCAGAATCTGTTGGGAACGCAATGCATCAAAATCTTCCTGCAATTCCTTCTCATAACGATTATCCATGGCTTGATCAAACTTAGAGATGAAAGCTTGCAAAGAGATCTTTGTGTCAAAGTTCTTTCGGAAGAAAGTGTTTATACTTTCTGATCTTTGAGTGGTGTGTAATTCTGCAAAGAATGAGTCCTTCAGATATGCAGGAACCCATTTGTTACGAATATTGTATACTAACTGTAGCCATGAATTATCTCTGAGATTATACTTATCAAGAACCAGCTTCCAACAAGCTTCAAACACATCAGATGTTTCACACTCCAAGACATATTTTTTGAGCTCTTCTGGCAAATTAGGATACCTGGAGTAAACATCGGCGAGCTTCTTCTTGCATCTAGATAAGACACGCCATTTGCAGATCCTATGGCGAGTAGTAGGGAATGCCTTGGCGACAGCAGCCCCCAAGGCCTTGCCTTGATCGGTGGTTAGCGAGATTGGATGGCGTCCCGACATTGCAGTTAACCAAGTCTCAAACAACCAAGCATAAGAGGATTCAGTCTTGTCTATTATTAAAGCGCATCCAAAATTAACTGGATGTAGATGGTGATTGACACCACTGAATGCAGCAAATGGCATCATATTCTCATTCTTCTTGTATGTTGTATCAAATACAACCGCATCACCAAAGTACTTGTAAGCAATTCGAGCTCTTGAATCAGCCCAAAATATGTTAGCCAGACAATTCCTATCATCTACATTCATTGAATAGAAAAAACCAGAATTCTCAGCTTGGACTTTCTTGAAATGTTCTAGGAGGCCCTGGGCACCTCCTTCCCCAAAAATCTTCTGCCTCATCTCTCTTAATAAGTTTTCATGCTCCCGATCCTTCCCTGTCAACTGGTTAAGCTGGATCTCACGCACTTTATCTGGACTAACAACGACATGGGTGTGCTCCAACACTAATTTAGTAATAACCCATCTATCTGCACCTCGGCGAACCACCTCCATCATCGCCGGGCATCCATCCCTTATAGAGAGACGCTTCCTCTTCTTTTTGTTAGCCAATTCGGTGACCTTCTTTTTGTGATGGCCTTCCTTCAAGCAAACAAATCTCTTCATGACCAAAACCTCAATCCCCTTTCGTCTCTCGCTGCGCGACCTCGCGACCCGAATGCCAAACCCTAGGCGTAGCGCATAAGCATTGTAAAACAATCTGGCAACAGTATCAGATTCAAATTCCATTCCTAGATGAGGGTCCTGACTCTTCACATCTGCCTCGGATACAATGAGCTCATTTCCAATGGTATGGACTAAAGACAAAGAATTATCCTGGTGGTTGAAGAAATGAAGGCTGGCAGCAACTTCTCCGGCCTGTTGCTCGACGTCAGAGGTCATGATATCTTCTTCTAGATCTACGTAGTCCTCTATAAGCTCATCATCCTCACTTGAAGTGTACTCCATCGATCTGCACAGCACATAAAGACGAATCGAATGAAATCAAAAGTTTAGAATTCATATAAAAGAGTCATCTTTAACAATCGAAATAACAATCATCCACATTCGCACAGAAAGATTCGAACTTTTTAGCCTAAACAGGTTGAATTGAGCAGAGACAGATTGGACAGTTTATTGCTGTGCGACATTATGAACTAGGGTTCTGAGGGGAAGGCACGATATTAGAATCAGAGACGGGAGGAAACGGAGAAAGAGAGGAAACACTAGTAAGCGGAACTTAGAAAAGAACGGACCTTACTGCTTTGGTAAGGGTTTACGGGAAGCAGGAGTCGACGGCCAATTGTAGACTAGACTGAGGAATGCTTCACCTTTCTCAAGATGTCGACTTTAAGACACAGCGCAGAATCGAAGTAGAAAAGAAAGAAGAAAGAATTAAAACCCTAGAAAGTGGATCGAGTAGGAACGACCTTGTTTCTTGGATCATGGTTTATTGTCAACAGCAGGCTTGCAGGATGAGGCGGCGGCGGCGGCGGCGGCGGCGGCGGCGGCGGCGTGAAACTTAGCTGACTGAGGAGTTCTTTACAGTCTCTACTCTCCCTTGTTGACTCAACTGGCGTAATCCTTGTGGTTTTCATGAACCAGTTTATTTGGACGAAATCGAAAAACAATCTGTTGCTTAATACAACGAGATGGTCATTGTTATGTTTGTCCACAGTGTGCTTGTAAGAATCCGCTTGGATAAAATTCTGTTAATTGTTGCGACTCAGGACATTTGTAGTGGTTGAATTAAAGAAATTAATATCTTAATATTATAAGAATTATGCATTACACAAATAAATAAAATAAGAGTTGTGAGATATATAAATAAGTTTACCAAAGACCCAACATTATTGAAATGATTCAATTAGTGTTTATCATTGAAGAAAGGTGTTGTTTTAATGAAGTAAACACATTATATAAAAATGTATTACTTAATGGAAGTTAGAAGAGTTCTATGGATTGAGAAATTGTTTTGCTTATTTGTTTGGTCATACTCCTTCAAGAAGGGGATATCAAAGACCAAGATGTCAAGAATAAATACTAATATTGATGTCAGAAGTCTAAGGTGATGCCGACAGCATGCATCAACATTTAAGTGATGGATAGAGGATTGCACTTGAGTATTAGCGATCAAATGATAACAATCGAGTGATGATGGTCAAAGGATCGCAATTGGCAGCAATGATTAGAAGAACTTAGTTAAGCGACAATAGTGGAATGACTACAATTAGGCGACAATGATTAGAAGATTGTAGTTAGTAGGTAGCGTGGTCGGAGGAACGTAGTTCGACGGCAATGGTTGGAGGGTCATAGTCTAATGGTGATGGTTGGAGTATCAAAGTAAGGTGGTGATGTTTAGAGAGCTGTAGTTGGAAGATAACAATGGTCAGATGACTGTAGCCAGGAAATGACTATAGTCAAGCGTCGATTGTCAAAGCATATAGTCGACATCAATTAGACGATCATAGTCGGGCAAAAATGGTTTGAGGACTGTAATCAGGCAACTGTAGTAGTTCGGAGGTGGTCTTGGGATGGTGATCTGGTAGTGATATGATATAGATCGATTAGTGGTTTGAAGATGGAGGTTTAGCGATAGTCAGGTGATAGCGATTATGCATTGGTCCAACGATGGTAGTCAAGTGAAGGTCTGGTGACGTTGGTCGGGAGCGGGTCCGACAATAATAGTGAAGCGGTGGAGCTCCAAGATTTTTTAATCCTCTAATCTCTCTTGAATCTCAAACCAAGGTCCCAACCCCTCTTCATATAAAGAGTTGGGACCTATATCTTTCTATTTAACTATATATGGAGATTCATGCTTGGTCAAATTGATTTTCAATGATGTATAAGTTGCCCCCTAATTTCAGACATCAAAGCTAATGTCATATGAAGTTTAAGTCTTCTAAAAAAATAGTGGTGCAAAATTATAATTTCAAAAAAAAAAAAAAAAAGAGGAATGAATACTCCATAAACATCAATGCGGAACTTCTCTCATGGTCATGGACCATATAAAATCTTTTTAATTATAATTTAAGCCTTTTATGAAATCAATACGTCCATTGGAGCAAAAATTATGGGGGAATTTTCCTATAAAAATTTCCAAATTACTTACAATTAACTGAAGAGGCTCTATGGGGCCCAGAAAGTGTCAAAATTGAGTACATAGCATAAAAAATAATCCCGACCACCATAAAAATTCTGAAATAGTCTTGTCCATGCTCAGAAGTAGGCTCAGAGTGGTTTATGTAGGATGCAACCATTGTTATTGATAGTTTGCATGTAGGGCTCCATGTGCATGCATCTTAATGAAAAATTAATTATTTTTAGATTTGTTGTTTTTCCTCTATTTTAAAAAGAAAATAATGTATAAATTGAATAATTTTGATAATTTTTTAAAAATTTGCAAATTTCACTCTGAATTTTCCCTCTACCTCCTATTGTAGATATATGAATACAATATTAAGGCTAGGGGATATGCATAGTTCTCTTACTTAGATTCTAGTTATCCCCTATAGACTCTAGTTATCCCCTATAAAGTTGAGAATAATTGTCTCACAAGAGTGTAAAAATCATTGGAGGCAATCAAGATTCAATTCTCTCTAGTGAAAAATGGGGGGAAAATGTATAAAACAAGCTTAAAAACTATTTGAGGCAATTTAGGCCCATAATTCTTATGGTAAGGCTCTAATCTCCCATGAAAAAGATGTTAATTGCCCTCGTCGAATAAACCATGTTTTGTGTCAATAAAGACTTTCAGTGCTAATAGTGAGGCTCCTGTTATGTGTGGAATCTGATTGTGTTGATCAATCGGGTTGTTCTATTGCCACATACCTCAAGTTTCTCATGCTCACTGGGGGTGCATGGGGTTTACCCTTACTTAGGCTGCAACCAATTTTTTTTTTTTTTTTTCCCGTACAATGTCCTGGTGCAGTATACCCGAGCGCTGCGTATCCTAGCGCCCCGGTGTTGTGTTCCTGAGCTCCCTAGCACTGAACGACAAGAGAGCGGAACGCCACAGCGGATCAAGATAGAGGTTTGAACGCCGTAGCGCCCCAAACTGGTGTTGCGAGACTTGATAACAAACTGGATTATTTTCTTTCTTATTTTTCTAAGGGATTGAGTCCCTTGAGGTTATTTACTTGGCTTTCGATTGTATTTTTAGTATGTTAGTCATTGAAAACGGTGCATGTGAGAAAGAGAAGTAGGGAGAGAGTGAGAGGAGAAGAGAGATTTGCATTTATATCTCTCAATTTTCATAGTAGATTTCTTGATGTGGTGTGGCTCTATGATTTTTTTCCCTATTATGAGTTTTATCCACATTAAATCCTGATATCCTTCATATTTTTTGCTGCTTTTAATTTCTTGCTTGTTTCTTCATTGTGGCGTGTTTACTCCTCATCCCCAACATCTACGATCCTCCTTTGAAATAAGCATTGACTATCCATGTTAGGAGGACTAAATTTAGATGTAATCAATACTTTTAGTCCCTATGATGATATGATGCCCTAGGATGTAGTGGAAGATTGAAATCTTAATCTTATAATTAAACAACTCAACCATCAATAGAGACAAGCAGAGCTAATATAAAATCCAAATAATAAAATAGTTGAAAATGAACTTTCAATCATTTATACATGAGTAGAATTTAAAACTGGATTACAAGAGAGTACCTCAATCACTTAGGCTTAGAAGAATATTGTACCTCTTTATCTTTTTATTCTGCTAGATCATTTATCTTTCCTTGAAATTAAAAAAAAATCATTATAGGATAAGCATAACTAGCTCAGGAAGACTTTTATCTCAAACTCATCACAAATATCAATATTTAAATTAAAATATTATATAGTAGTTAATTAATTAAAATAAATACAATAAATTGTGAAGAATAATTAAAGTAATAACAAAACCTGACTTGTGATTTCAAGTCCTGATTTGCATCTTAGAAGCCACTTTCATAGAGGGTTCTGAAGATTCATATGCATCATAGAGCACTTGCTATCAAAGGTTCACACGCACTTTACCTTACATTTCATTGGGGTTCATTAATAATTTCAAGAATTATTAAAATTATGGTCAACATAGTATTTATACTTAATTTATAAAAACATTAACATCTACAAGAAAATAATTAAAATACACATGTTTTGATGCCTACTTATAACCCCACTTTCACTTATGTCTTCCTTTAAACTCTCACACCTACCTCTAGTAAGTGGGGTCAAAATCATAATAGAACAGTGTCCACATAATCTCCTACACCTGCTTTTAGCAACTGGGCCAGAATTCCGACCCGGACCAATACTAAACAGAAGTGGCCATAACAGACAATGTATGACCCTTGTAACATATCAAATAGTGTACTTTTTTACACATTAGAATATCACCAATATCATGCTACGAATAATTCAAATGCAAATGCAACATGAACTAAATTAGAAATTCAATGTAGCATATAATAATGTAAGAAATGCATATTAAAATGCACATTACTAGTATAAATCATATGACAACATATCAAAATTATACAATGAAAACATCATAAAACGTGAGAGAAATATTTTTTTTATTCATAATTTTTAATAAAACCATTGGAATTTAAATCGGAGATGGCGGTTCAAAAGTCTACCTCGTGCTCTACGGAACTCCTAATTGGCCTGAAGGATGAAACCCGAGTTTTGGCCTCCAAAAATTCTCTCTTATTCTTCTCCTCTCTTCTCCTCATGCCTTCTCCAATAAGATGACTTGGTGGTTTTGGGTGAATTAGTTAATAGTTTAAGATATTTTAATTATATAAAAACTACCAATTAGTTTAGTGCCGCAATGCTAGCCTCCACAGTGCCACAACGCTCCCAGAGAATCTTCCAAATTATCCTATAATCCCACCATTGGAAATCTTGGCGGTGCCACCTAGCGCGGCAGCGTACCCTCAATTTCACCTCCCCACTCAAGAGCACAATGTCGCGATGCCACTTATCTTAGCATCGCGAAGCTCCCAGAGCAATGTTGATACCTTGGAATTTCACTTCTCTAATCCAATTATAAATAAATCAAATTTAATGTGATAGCTTTATCTATTTTTAATGGCTTTATATGCAACATTTGTTTGAATAGTTGCTATTTGAATGATTTATATTTGTGCAACTTATGTAGTTTTGATGATTCCAAACATTATTGTTCAAATGTATAGTTATCTCCTAACAATTTCAGAAGATTTGCACTTGCTCTTGTGTGTACTAACATTTCAGGAAAATCAGACTCCAGACTACGAAAACTTCAAATCAAATTCAACATGAGATATTTCGTTTATTTGAAGTTTGTCTTTTCTTTGAATTAATTTTGAAAGGGAGTGATTGTAATTGAGTGAATAAAATCTCTCACACACACAAATAAGGAGATCTTGAAATTCTATACTGATCGTACAGGACGATATTTATCGTACTGGACGATCTGTCAGTTATATCCTATAGAGCACTTGGAACGAATAGGAATTTGCTTGGAAAATTTTTTCTAAGTCCTATTCGTCCAGGACGAATTTATTATCGTCCCGGACGATGGGTTCTCTGTAAAATTTTCGTCCAGACGAATTTTATCATCGTACGAGGCGACCAGTCCTCTGGAAAATTTTCGTTCAGACGAAAATAAATATCGTACAGGACGATCAACTCTCTGGAAAATTTTCGTCCAAACGAAAACAAATTATCGTCCGCGGCGATTGGTTCTCTGGAAAATTTTCGTCCAGACGAAATAAATAATCGTCCAGGACGATCGGCTCTCTGGAAAATTTTTGTCCAGACGAACATATTTTCGTCCAAACGATAAACCGACTTAGAACAGTTTTCAGCAGTTTCTAGAACCGACCTTGTAATAACCGTTCGTACTGGACGAACCTAGTTCGTACAGGACGATCAGCTGTACGAAGTCATTTCGTACACATATACAAATTGGGTCGTTTCAGATCGTTTAAGTAAAATCGTCCAGGACGATCCAGGATCGTACAGGACAATCCACTGCGTACAGAATTGAAAATTTGCAGTTTTTGGGCGGTTTCTCTTGTCTTTTATATAAATAGTCCAAATTAGACTGTCACCCAATCTTTTTGTCATTTGATCTTCGTGCCTCTTGAGAGAATAGCCAAGGAGAGAGTGGAAGAGAGCATTCAAAGGAGGATTCCTACCACTGGAGCGAGAAGGCTTCACTTGGATTACTAAGGTAAGAGTCTCTACTTGTGAAATTGGATTTCTTCACTCTTTTCCTTCTTCCTTCTAGATTCTTGTGAGAAGATCAGTCAAGGAGATCTGGTTCTCTGCCGACACTTGGAAAGTGTGAACAGACGAAGGGTTCTCTGCCCACACTAGGAGAGTGTAAAAGGACGAAGGTTCTCTGCCTACACTTGTTGAGTCCAGTAATTAGGTTGTTAAGCCTAAGTAAATGTCCCACGGCTACCAAGAGGGGGGTGAATTGGTAGTTTTAAAAATTTTAAACCCTCTTAATGATAAAGTTGAACCGAAATAAAATTTTCTTTTAAAGTTTGTAGAAAAATGTTTTTCAACCACAGAGTTGTTAAAACTGAAATTTAAAGTGCGGAAATGATTTTGTTTTATGTTTTCTATGTTTTGATTGTTTTTGTTGATTTTCTTAATTTAAAAAAATTCAAAATTAAATTTTTTTTGGAGGAAATCGTCCAGGACGAAATTGGTTTCATACGGGACGATGTGTAAAGGAACAGTTTGCGCGAATTTAAACCGTTTTGAGAGCAGTTTTTAATTGGATCGTCTGTACGATATGTGATCGTCCAGGACGAATTTTTTTTCTCTCAAACGTCGGGACGATTGAATGCAGCGGTTGAGTGGATAAGACAGTTTTTAATACGAACTACGTCTGTACGAAATTTTCGTTCGTCCAGATGAACATGTGTCGGTTCATTGTAGGGGACGGTTTTCAAGAGTCATTAAAACGATTCACTTTTCGATCATCTGTACGAAAATTTTTCGTCTGTACGATCGGTCAAGTCAAAAAGCCTGTACGAAGGGACGCATCGTCAATCCCTTTCTACATCAAATCAACAATGGCCTCCTCTAGCAAAAGACAAAAAGTTTTGGTGAAGAAACCAAACAGGAATGCCCCAGACAACTTTCTTTCCAAGGCAAATGAGGAATCTTTTCCTCGTTTTGCATCCGCAAAAATCACTCCGTCTCGCATTCTTATCCAAACAGAGTTGAAATTTCGGGTATTGCACCTCTTCGCCTCAACCCAATTTCAGTTCATTCTTTTTCTCGCCCACTTCTACAATAAGCAAACCTACCATTACTTTCTAGCAAACATGAGTTTCAATTCTGACCATTCCACCATTAGTTCTTTTGTTTTTAAGAAAAAAGTTGAGATCACCAAGCACGACCTTGGTGCATTTTTAAACTTAAGAACTGAGGGATATAGAGCCCACACCCTAATGTCAGAAACCTCCTTCAAATGGTTTCAAATCAATAGGGTAATTAGAGAAAATGCGATTGACAATCATGTTGCTAGAGTCTCCGGTATGACCCAAGATGCCCGAATCATCCAACATATCCTTAGATCCTCAATTATTCCTAAAGCTGGTGATAGGATTAACATTACTCCTCTCCTTTCTTGTCTAACTTTTTTAATCATGCAAAGACATCCTATTGATGAAGCCCAACTCATCATAGACCATATCTATGGGCTTTCAGAAATAGGACATGCTGATCAGAAGAGGAAGAAGAACATTTCATTAGGGCACTTAATTACTTATATTTTGGAGAAGAAGTATAATATAGTGCATCCTGATGAAGAATATGAAGAGCCAGTTTACTATAACGATGCATCATTCAGATTGCTCTTCAAGGAGGAAAAAGAAAAAGCACATGCTAGTGCTTCAGAAGAAGAAGAAGAAGGAGTGCAAGCTTCTGCTTCTCAATCAGATTACCAGAATCTGATTGAGAGATTTGATAGACTAGAGACTCACATTGATCAAAGGTTTGATCAATTTGATGCTCAACTTACGCAGCAGCAACATGACATTGGTAATATTAAAGATGAAGTTCATGAAATAAATACCAATGTAATGTTGATGGCCTCCTACTTCAACCTCTTTGGCGGCATTCCTCCTCCTCCTCCAGAACAGTAGAAATTGTTTTTATGTCTGTGTCTGTTGTATTTTTGTTTGTTTTTGTTTGTTTTGTTTTTATCTTATCTGTTTTATTGTAATGTGTTTGTTTTTATATTTTTAAGTTCAATGTATTTTTTTTTCTGTAATCTGTTTCTTTAATATCAATGAAAGTTTGTTTCTATTAGATTTGTTTTGAAATGTGGTTAATGTTGGTGAATTTCATTAGTATTATTTAATCTACATAGTGCTTAAATTCGATTGTAATTTGAGATTATCTATATTAGAAAATCTAGACTTTCTAAATTTATAATTTGTTTATAACTTGTTGTAATTAGAACTTTTAAATTCATGTCTATTCATTTAGACTACATAAAAGTTAAAATTATTATTGCAATTTTGATGTTTTCTTATTTTGTATTTCTATGCTCAAATGATATTTATGTACCTAGAAATATTTGAAATTTTAGATTATAGATTTTGGAAAGAATTGGTCAAATTACTCTTGAACATTGTACAAATGCACAAAAATCAAAAGGAATTCGCAAAAATTTGCAAAATGAAAAAGAGGCACAAAATAAGTCCAACCAAAGAAAAATGCACAAAAATGTGCTCCAAAACTTTGAAAAGATGCGCAAAGCGCCACATGAGGTAATTCTCTTCTTTCCAAATTCGTTAAATCTCTTAATTCAAATTAATCTTATGTTCATTTATATTCTATTGAACTTTGAAATATAGAATTTTTTTTACATCTCTCTTGTAATGATTTTCAATAGTCAAAATGTCTAAATTGAATCATGTCTTTGATAAATTCTTCTTACTTACAATGTTATATCATTTCTTAAATTTTATGAATTTCTATGATTGACCTAATATCTTTAGTTTAAAATTGCATACCCTATGTCAATCATCATTTAGATTAATTTTTAAAAATGAATTTCATATAATTACTTACATTTCTGGTCTATTTCTTCTTCACTTTTTGTTGCTGTCAAAAAGGGGGAGAAATTATTGTGTTTGTGTTTTTTATTTTTGTTTTCTATTTTTTATTTCTATTTGCAAGTTTTTTGTTTGTGTTAAAATATTTGAAAAAACAAAAATATTGTTCTTTAATGCCTCCTTATTTTAATGTCTCATCAATTCAGGGGGAGTTTAGGAGATAGGAAAATTGTTTAACTTGAAACCTTACAAATAATAATTGTTTTGCCATCATCAAAAAAGGGGAGATTGTTTGAATAGTTGCTATTTGAATGATTTATATTTGTGCAACTTATGTAGTTTTGATGATTCCAAACATTATTGTTCAAATGTATAGTTATCTCCTAACAATTTCAGAAGATTTGCACTTGCTCTTGTGTGTACTAACATTTCAGGAAAATCAGACTCCAGACTACGAAAACTTCAAATCAAATTCAACATGAGATATTTCATTTATTTAAAGTTTGTCTTTTCTTTGAATTAATTTTGAAAGGGAGTGATTGTAATTGAGTGAATAAAATCTCTCACACACACAAATAAGGAGATCTTGAAATTCTATACTGATCGTACAGGACGATATTTATCGTACTGGACGATCTGTCAGTTATATCCTATAGAGCACTTGGAACGAATAAGAACTTGCTTGGAAAAATTTTTCTAAGTCCTATTCGTCCAGGACGAATTTATTATCGTCCCGGACGATGGGTTCTCTGTAAATTTTCGTCCAGACGAATTTTATCATCGTACGAGGCGACCAGTCCTCTGGAAAATTTTCGTCCAGACGAAAATAAATATCGTACAGGACGATCAGCTCTCTGGAAAATTTTCGTCCAGACGAAAACAAATTATCGTCCGCGGCGATTGGTTCTCTGGAAAATTTTCGTCCAGACGAAATAAATAATCGTCCATGACGATCGGCTCTCTAGAAAATTTTCGTCCAGACGAACATATTTTCGTCCAAACGATAAACCGACTTAGAACAGTTTTCAGCAGTTTCTAGAACCGACCTTGTAATAACCGTTCGTACTGGACGAACCTAGTTCGTACAGGACGATCAGCTGTACGAAGTCATTTTGTACACATATACAAATTGGGTCGTTTCAGATCGTTTAAGTAAAATCGTCCAGGACGATCCAGGATCGTACAGGACGATCCACTGCGTACAGAATTGAAAATTTGCAGTTTTTGGGCGGTTTCTCTTGTCTTTTATATAAATAGTCCAAATTAGACTGCCACCCAATCTTTTTGTCATTTGATCTTCGTGCCTCGTGAGAGAATAGCCAAGGAGAGAGTGGAAGAGAGCATTCAAAGGAGGATTCCTACCACTGGAGCGAGAAGGCTTCACTTGGATTACTAAGGTAAGAGTCTCTACTTGTGAAATTGGATTTCTTCACTCTTTTCCTTCTTCCTTCTAGATTCTTGTGAGAAGATCAGTCAAGGAGATCCGGTTCTCTGCCGACACTTGGAAAGTGTGAACAGACGAAGGGTTCTCTGCCCACACTAGGAGAGTGTAAAAGGACGAAGGTTCTCTGCCTACACTTGGAGAGTGTGAACAGCCGTAGGGTTCTCTGCCCACACTAGGAGAGTGTAAAAGGACGACGGTTCTCTGCCAGCACTGTGGATTGTGTAAAAGGACGACGGTTCTCAGCCGCACCGGGTAGTGGTGAAAAGAGTGTTTTGTACAGGCTTCTCCGCCTTGCTGTGGGTGCTAAAGGAGAGTCACTTTGTGATATTAGTGCAATACTCAGAGGGTGCCTCTGAGGAGTGGATGTAGGTCTGGTTATAGACCGAACCACTATAAATCTGGTGTCATTTACTTTATTGCTTTTACGTTTCCGCACTTTAAATTTCAGTTTTAACAACTCTGTGGTTGAAAAACATTTTTCTACAAACTTTAAAAGAAAATTTTATTTCGGTTCAACTTTATCATTAAGAGGGTTTAAAATTTTTAAAACTACCAATTCACCCCCCTCTTGGTAGCCGTGGGACATTTACTTAGGCTTAACAACCTAATTACTGGACTCAACAACATTGAAATAAGACTTCTTATTTATGCATTCCATAAATATATGTTTCATCATATTATATATAAGCTTGGCTGGTGTTCTTAATCAAGTAATTAAAAGTAATGATATATAATGAAATCTTAATCTTGTGTTATTGTGATCCAATATTGTGAGAACTTTCCCACCATAGGGGACTAAGCCATGTTGACGCCTACATCTCTTTTCTTTGATGTATAAGCATGATTAATATTTTATCATGATAGTGACAAATTTTATCAATGATGTAATTTTAACCAAGCTTCTTATATGTGTTAAGGAGGTCATGATGAATTCTTTTTGAAATTATGACTTCCTTGCGTTTTTTTGGTAAGGTGACACCTTAATTCTTAACATGTGGTGAGAGATTTTAAAAGAAATCCAGCATAGATGTTTAATATGCCCGAGATTATTTATCAGAATATTATTCAATGATATTAACATGTATGAAAGTGGTCGAGATAAATCCATCGATGTTATTCGACCTATATGAGGTTATGTTAGAGTGCTACTCGATAATGATAATCCATATGTAAGAGATCCAAAGCAATCCTGTAAGGATGTTTGGTTTATTTGAGATGATTTTTAAAAGCATTTACTCGATAATATTAATCTATGTGGAAGAGGTTAAGAAAAATCCACCAAATATATTTGACCTTTTAAGTTTATTTTCATAGTATTAATAATATTAACATGTGAGGATGAGGTCAAGAGAAATCCACCAATGATGTTTCAGTTACTTAAGATTATATGTTGGAGCATTACTCGATGACATTAACATGCATGGAAGATGTTGAATTGAATCCCCTTGGGATCAATTATATCTATGAATGCCATATGCATCATGAATGAAAGGTGAATATTGGTCATTCTTTAGAATGTTATTATGACGCTCTATGATCTAATGTTGGAGGAATTACATCATTATGAACATTTTACATATTAACCAGAGCTGAAAAAATTCCATGAATTGGGGAACCTTTAATGCATTAATATTAAATATTTATATTATTTCATGCCCAAAATAATATATTTACAATAACCATAATACTCAGTCACTACAACCAGTTTATTATGATAAATATATCATGACTACAAGAAAAAAAAAAAAAAGACCAATAGATGCATAAAGAAGCTCTAGCCATCAGCCCAGAATGACTTCAATCTATAAAATTCTTACCCTTGTCAAAAAACATGTAAAAATCACATAATAAGTACATAGCCCAACAAATAACCAATATCTACAACTAAAGTGAGTGCATCAAATACAAGCAGCAAACATGTAACTATAGGAATATGTAGAAGTTAATATATTATGAATTTCATATACAATCTTATCATATTATATCATTCATATCCTTATAACATATCACAAGTTCATATCAAAACCCTTTCAACCTAGCTATATGTCGATCATGTGATCAATTACTCATGTTATTAGTCAATCAATTATTGTATATCGTATCTTATGTGCCATCAGTCTTATCAATTGTCAGACTTATCAATCATCAATCATATCTATCCTCTGTCTAATCTATCATCATTCATATATGTCATTTTTGTATATATCATATTATATGTGCAATTATATATATTATCATATATGCTTATTAATGTTGAATTCAACAATGCAGGACATCCATCTTTTATTTAGTATTTTCAATATCTTTAACCTCAATTATCCACTAATTTATCTTTAGTCTTTAATTTAACCCAATTATTAACAATTTCATCATTAGTCTTTATATTATCATAAACATTCATAATCCTTAAATCAATTCATAGGTGACTTTCATTAAATTATTAAGAAAGCAATTACTCTCTACATGTCGGTGTCATTCAGTCAATTAGTTATAGACTAGTTATAGACTACAATTAGGATTACACCATAAATATTTTATTTTATGAAAAACTTGTTGACCACCCTCATGTACATGGTATTAATATTTTAAAAGCTAACCTATATTAAGTATAATATTGATAAATATTATTTCTTGCTTACATGCAAATACATCCATAGATCAATCTTATCATTTTCTATATCCAAGTCAATATTCAACTTCATGTATAAAATACAATAATATTGAAATCCATAAACTATTCATTAACCTTAGAAAATTTTAACTATCAATTTATCTAGTGAAAATTTCATATAAACTACTCAAAATATTCAGAATAATGATAGTTATCGCATACCAAAAATTAAATGGTAAAAGTTTCCTAGAAAGGGAGATATCATATTTTTATCACATTTAGGAGAGATATATCAAACTCAAAATCATTGAAAATAAAAAAAAGAGTATATGTCACTTACTACTATCAAAATATTTTTTTATAATAGGAGTGGCAGATGAATATTCCTCGGAGAGCTTTCTATCTCCTTTTATCTCTCCCTTCTCTTCTCTTTCTTTTTTCTTTTCTCCCCCAGCAAGCCAAATGAATAAGGGGATAAAAGGAAGGTGATGAGGGATATTTATATTAAATATATTAAAAAATTGATTCAGTGCCCAACAACACGATGCCTAACTTCCCAGCATAGCGGCGACTAACTTTCCAGCATCGTTGCACTGCATGTAAATCCTAGAGTTACTACATAACAGAGCCTTCAACGCCATGGTGGCATTTACCGGCACCATAGTGCTTCCTCTTGGATCCCAATTTTTATTTTTCAAATAGGGTTATTACAGTTACTGCCATCTTGAGGTCATAGCTTTGATCTTACCAACGAAGTAGTAGTCCAAATGAGGATTGTGTATAAGTTTGACATTCACTTGAGACTTCTCGAAAAAAATATCATATTTGCTAAAAATGGTTATTCAAATAAATTGCCTTAAATGCATATAAAAATATTTATAGAAGGATTTGCTTGGCTATAATCATGCCTGAGATGTTAATCTGAATGTTTCTTCAAGGTTACTTCCAAGATTGTCCCCTTACCCATATCTGCTTCCCATTAAATTGATGTAATAATGGATGATAGAAGTGAGACATTTATGGCTCCATGGTTGGGATGTTATTCATTTGACATTGTAATTTAAGTTCACCCCTAATCTTGGCATATGTTTTTTAAAGTTGGCAAAATTATATATGACGCTATAACCATGCTTAACATATTTAATGTGAACAAACTTTTGTGGTTGAAGCAAATGTTGCCCTCCAATTTTTATATATGAATATTGCAAGCTAAAATATTCATGGTGGTACTGTTAGATAATTTATTATCGTAGTATACTACAAAGATCTAATACACACAGATAAAAAAAAAAAGTTGTAAGAGATATCATAGTTTATACATGAAAAATATAAAAAAGAAAAGAAACTGGGATGCAAGCCAATTTTCATGATTTTACTAATATTTATTATTGGTTACAAATGATGCCCTCTCTCAGGAGCACATGTTTATTTGTTGTTGTAAGCATAAAATCTATAGAACATGGAAGCCCGTTGACTTCCCAAACTCAACTTAGAAATGAGTTTACACTAATAAATAAGTACCCCAATTTACATTTCATTATGGGTGTCCCATACATAATAGTTATAAACACTTTCTGAGACAAGGAAAACTTTCAACTGCCTCCATGAATAAGCACATAACCTTACACTCAAGATCCCCTAAAATATAATATATTTGTTAACATCTTTTTTGGAGTAGGTTAGCTTTAGACCCACCATAAGTCTTATAGATTTGATCCTTATCCTAGTGCACTCTTATTTAATATTTCGTGACCCCTTAGAGGCACTAGGATCTTTTACTCTACACCATATTACATATTAGTGGTACTAGGACCCTTTTAGTATTCTTTGAACCCTTAAACTCTTATTATCTTAGTTGCCCTATACTAAACCCTAGAATGACCCAAAGTTGCTCAAGACCTTAGTAACTTAGTCAAACATGGGCTCAAGTGATTTTTCTAAGATAAACAACCCCACGATCTCCTATAGACCTTGTTATTCCAATAGTTGCACATACATTTTTAATCCTTCATAACTAATTACTAATTTGTCCTAAATCTCTTTATCAGCTCTCAGGTTGCATGCTTCATATATATAGTCATCATATTAACACATTTAACATAACACATTAACCTTTTTATAATTTAAAAGTCCTAACTCTAAACTCTACATAAGAACTTTCTTCTATAAGTTTAGAGGATTCTACACCATTCATAAAAATTGTAGAAAACTAACTTTTGGATGCGAAGCCAATAATAAAGTCAAGGCTCAGATGTTAGCTGTTGAGTAATATGTAGCCCAAGAGGGAAGTGAATCATAATGTTTAAAAATTTTTGTAGGCTAAAGTTAAGTTTTAAAAGCTATTTGTGATGATAAAAGGATTGTTTATAGTGAAGTAAAAGTAATAAAATAACATAGAATAATAGATTAGAGATATAGTGATTTTTGTGTGTTTTGGTTCACAAGCCTATGACCATGCTTAGCCATTACAAGTCATCTAGGATTTCTGAAAAAAATAATAATAGACACTCATTTGCTCCTACCACTTTAGTTTTGGGCAAAGGCATCACCTTAAAGTCTTTCTACAAACATTACTTAGCAAAAATATAATATTAGTATAAAATAAAAATTACATACAAATCAATCTTAATTGTAGATATTTTGTTAAGTACAGAGTTGAGAGTGTATAATCAAAATTAAATGTTGTTGGCAAGAGTCTTCTTCTACTTAGCTTTTTAAATTCTTCAATGATTACATGAATTCTATGTGACAGCATTTGTTGCTAATGATATGGTAATATAATGGGACTAATTTTTAATTGTTATTAATACATAATCGCTAAGAGACTTCTCTTGTTTGTAGTCCCGTTGTAGTATAAACACGTCCAATTGTATGGCTCAATAAGCTTAACCAAAATACTAATGGTGATTAAAGACCATATTTTATTAAATAACTCATGAATTAGGGAATATTATTAGGTGTGGAGACCGGACGTACAAATGCATCCGAACATACACTAAAAATTTGACAAGTGGAATACACTTTAGTTGCACTTTTTTATATGTTTTATCTACGATTTACCTGCACTTTATTTGTTCTTTGACTGCTCTTTTGTTGTTCTTTTTTACTGCGCTTTACTTATGCTTTACCTACGCTTTAGTTACACTTTAGTTACGTTTTGACTGCTCTTTTATTGCGCTATACTTGTACTTTAGTTGCACTTTACCTGCGCTTGACTTAAAGTTTCGCAGACACGTTAAGTATATAAAATAAAAAATAAATCCAAAGTATTCACTCAACGTGTCAAATTTTAAGTGGATGTCCGGACGTATCTCTACGTCCGGTGTCTGCACCTAATAATTTTCCATGAATTAGAGGGTACAAAAAACCTCATCTTCCATTTTTGCAGACACGTTAAATATATAAAATAAAAAATAAATCCAACGTATCCACTCCACATGTCAAATTTTAAGTGGATGTCCGGACATATTTCTACGTCCGGTGTCTGCACCTAATAATTTTCCAAGAATTAGAGGGTACCAAAAAATATCATCTTCCATTAGTGATATAACATTTAAAACCAACGCAGCAAACATAGCTGAGTGAAGCGTAAACAGTGCAGGAATAATTTAACAGAGTCCCTACAAACAGCTTGAGGTAAATCTTACACAAGTATTTAAGAGAGAATGTTTACAAGAAACCTTGAGGATTGGATGGCAGATGATTTTTGAAAGAATGCTCATCATCCAGATTTCGCAGGCCAGGTTGCCTGAGACGACATGATTATGCTCACGATCACTCCAAACAAGCCAAGCGCACTGCCAAAGATCTCAATCACCAAAATTTTCACAAAGAGTGAGGAATTTTGGGCATCAGACAGCGCACAACTGCTTCCAATTATTCCAACGCAGAGCCTGTTTCAGGAAGACGTTTCTTTTCAAATCTGGCAACTCTACGTTTATTTTATTTTATTTTAGTGACGAGGAACCCCTAAATTCCGGTCGACCTAGTAGGCAACCCACACCATTTACCTAGGTCAACACTTAAGACTGTCACGGCCGCCCAAGGGATTCGAGCCTGGGACCTGGACTTGGCCCAGCCGAGCTCCCCCCACCTGAGCTAAGCCGCGGTGGGTGTCTGCGTTTAATTTTGATGAATTTAAATTATAGTGTTAAGATCATAGAAGTCTGGAATCAAATCATACCCACAAACAAGATTTGCGAAGCCAACGATGATGCCGGAAGCGAAGATGGCATAACCAGCTCTAAGAGACTCAGGTTCATATATCTGTGAAGATGGTACACTTTCTAACTTGGTTTGGAGAATGATGGCAACAATAACTCCATATATAGCAACAGCCTCACAAAAGATCACACTGGAAAAGAAAATAAACTACAGTTATAAGAGTCAATCATGCTTTTAGAGTACATTGAATAATTTTTAATAGTAAAATACAAGACTAAAAAATAAACTTCTACAAATACATTTTTATATATTTAAATAAACTAATGTAAATAAATTACATATTTTTACATATATTAAACTCTAGTCGAACTTACAAGAAATGAGCTGGCCTTATTCTTGTTAGGTTGAAAAAACTTCTTCAATCATGCTTTTACTTAAAAATGCCTAAACCATGGCAAATATATTATTTGGGACAAAAATTAGGAATACAACATCAATAGCACTGAAGAGCATTTTAGAGATGTGATTCTTAATATTACAAATGAGGAAGAAACAAGATACAAATAAGAAATAAATTTACAGGACAAACTTACTGCAAGGATGTCTTTTGGGAGTTTCCCGAAGCAGTGATCTACACTGATGTAATTATTGTGCTATAATAACGAAAGCTTGGTAACCAAATGCAGCTCTTGGTCATAATTTATAGTGATTTAGTATAAACTAAGCCTACCGCTTTTAGCTGGTCATTTTACCTCTGTAAGCTTACTACATAATTGTCAGCCTCTGTATAAAGTCAAAACTAGTTTAAAATTTTCATGTAAAAAACTGTATTTGATCAATTCTAAGTTCATGGTATAACAGTAAAAACTTGCCATTCAATAAAACTGAACAACTTCACAATGATTGCTAATTTGAACAGCCCATTTCTTGACATGGCACTCCAACTCAGAAAAACATTGCTCAGTTGACGTTTTAACCTCAGTTGATAGTTTCTTCCTTTTCAGACTTTCTTCTGCTTCTCTGTTTTCCCTTCTCTACATTTAATTTCTCTCAAATTTCTGTTCTGAATTTTCTCCATTTTGTTTTGTTTGAACAACTTTTTCTTTGTTTTTATGTTCTTTTGGGTAGCTGGTTGTTTCCTGAACTTTTTTTTTTTTTTGAATGATAACTAGTAAGCAATTTTTTTTATTACCCTGGGTATTTTTAATTTCATTTTTTTTTTTGGGATCATGACCCTGATGAAGATTAGATGGGGAAAAATCACCTAAGGTTGATGGATTCTATTTTCTATACATCTCTCCCATTCATATTTTCACCCTCTAAAGCCTTTCTCAAGTTTCTTTTTTTACTATGCTCCCAATCAAGCATGTTTTCATTTTGATTATCTAAAGGCCATTTGTTATTCATTTTGTTGTCTGTTGAGGCGAGAAACAACATTTTAAAAAAAAAATATTTATTAGATGCCGTTGATGTCCCATATACTACAGCGTCCGATGATCTTTCTACTTACCGTTTAATATCGTCCATGCATACGTCCTCGAGGATTCTAAGATTACTTCATCAACGTCACCAATCCATAGCATTGCTCGTTCTTTGTCTATCATTAAATATAATAAAGATCTAAATTTAAATATTTAAATCATCTCTTGCTATGTTCATTTTCTAATTATTTCTATTTAGGATGATATTTTTACAATCCATGAGAAAACCATGGATCATCTCCTATATTTAGACCTAGCTTGTACACTATCTATGCAAATGAAATATTCCATATATTTGTAGATGGTATCAGAATAATTTCGTTAACTCTTTCTCGTATTTTTTCCACTTATTTTTTCTTTACCGTCCCCCATCCCATATTATGGTCGGCAGCAAAAGAAGCACCTACTTGCAACTCAAGTGATCCAATTCAACCATAAAGGTGATAGAAAAAAAGATTCAAACCATCATCACAAGACAAGATACTTGTGAAAACTATTGGAAGATGCATGAAAAAACCATTGAGTACAAATAAAGACAGCACAAAATTGTGAAATTCATATCAATATTGTCATCACAAAACGGAAATTCATATCAGTGTCAACAAAGAACAAATTGAATTCCTTCAAAAATTGCTATAACCACCAAAGTCTCAACAAACCTTTCTAGATCTTTTGCGATCTCAGCTTTCATTGCTGAAAAAAAAAAAACCTCTAAACACTCTCATGGTTATATATGGAAACTAGGATCCTGCATTGTCAACACAGGCGCTTTTGGTCAAATGACTGGTGATACTATGATTCTTTATGAGTATAAAACATACTCTATAAACCTCAGCAGTCAAATTGTAGATGGATCCCTATCTACAATAGCTATCGCTAGATTTATACTTCCAAAGGACATGGTCCTTAAAACTAGCTGTCACCCTTCATAATCCACATACAATGCCACCAATAAGGAAATGATTTACTCCAAGAGGCTAAAAGTGAAAGAAAGAACAGAGATCCAAGCACCTCTTACACCGAACCATTATTATAAACTTTGGAGAACTCTAAACTTCAAATAGTAATAAAATTAATGATCAAACTTTATATGACCTTGATCAATCTATTGCAATCAAGAATGATAGTATATCTTGTACTAAGCATCCTATTATCAGTAACTTTGTGTCATATGACTAGTAAGCTTCTATCTATCATGCCTTATATTACATCATCAATGGAAGTTCAAATTTCAAATAATATTCAAAGAGCTCTTGAACAACATAATGGAAGTGCGTTGTAATGATAGAAACAAAATCCCTAGAAGGAAATGGCAGACGAGAGAGAGAAAAATCAAATGAAAGTAGATCTTCTCCATTAAGCACAATATCAATGAAAGTGTGAACAGATTGAAGCTCATTTCGTGGCCAAATATTTCACTTGATCCGAAGGGATAAACTATGAGGATACATTTGCTCTAGTTGTTACACTTAACTTCATTCGTGCATTATATCCCTCGCAACAAAACTAGTCTACAACTTTTTTAAATGGTGATCTCGAAGAGGTCTGATGCAGGACTACGTATGAATGCAATCAATTCATTAGGAATTTGCACAACTCTTGATTAAAATAAAATGAAGAACTAATAGCAGCTCAAAACAACGAAATAAAACGAATAAGGGGTTCACGCCCGCTTAGGCTAAATCACATAACCAAAGAGTTGGAAAACTTTCAAAATAAATTAGTAAATCACTTTATGCCGAAATAGTAGTTTCAATACAATCCCTAATCTAACAATGAGAATTAATTAGCATAAAGGAACACTCAAAACCCTACGTTTACTAAGCTTAGTAGAAACAGGGAGAATCATCCTTCGCGACTACAATCAAGCACAAGATAAAGTTAGATTTAAGAAAGATATTGAAAAGGGAAAAAGAGAACCTTTGTCACGGTTCGGTGGAGATCCTCCACTCAATGCCTTCAAAGTGCTCGTCAATTGCCTCTACCAAAGTATCCAGAATACGTTCGATGTACTCTTCGACGGTGTGATCGACCCTTGTGTTGACGTCAAAGAAGGTCGATTGAAGAATGCCGACGAAATCGTCTTCGTCATATGTTAGGCCGTATTCAGTCTCCGGATCGGCCATGCATTGGTTTGTTGAGTGTGGTGGTGGCGGCGACGTCCTTCAAGCTCCTAGATCTCTTGAGAGAAAAGGGCTCCTCACAAGAAATAATGGGGATTGAGAGTAGAAGGGTTCGGCAAAAGAGGAGAGCCACCCGTGCGCTAGGGTTATGTGGGTGGAGATGTTTTAATGTCAAAATCCTGAAATAAATTTCAGATTTTGAAATTAAAAGGGAAAGGAATTAGGAGAGGAATTAATGTGAGAGAGAGGGATTGGAGAGAGAGAGAGGGGCCGGCGGCTTATAGAGGAGGTGGGGATTTGATTTGTTTCCAAAGAGGGATCTTCTTTGGAAAGAAATCAAGTAGAAGGGAAAGAGGGAATTTCGGCCAAGAGAGAATTTAGGGAGTTTGAATTTATTGCCTAAAGAAAGGATGGGGTTTAGGAAATATTTCCTAACCCAAGCCAAGGGGGAGGGCCGGCGGCATTAATGGTGAGAGAGGAGATTTGGGATTAATTAAAGAAGCTAGAGGGATTAAGAAAGTAATTAAATAAATCCAATTTGAATTTGAAATTCAAATGGATTTAATATAAGAACTTTCCTAAAATAGATTTGATAAATTAGGAAAGATTTTGAATTTTAAATCCATTAAATTTGAATTTCAAATCTGCCCAAATTTGAGTTAATCTAATTTAGGAAACAAGGCCAGAATGGGGAAGAGGGGGTGGCTTGGCCGACGGCTAGGGAATTGGGGCCGACAGCATTAGGGGTTTGGGTATGGAGTTGGCCGTGGGGTTGAGAGGGAAGGAGAGGGGCTCGGGTAAGGTGGGAAATCCGGCGGCTAGGTGAGGGTGGAGATGATTTTTGGATGTAAGGAAGTTCGACGATGGAGGTGGAAGGGGAAAGACGAAAGATAAAAAAAAAGAAAACCACGAACCCGGCCGTCTCCAAGGTTGGTGGGTGATCCGATCTCCCTCTCCTAGGGATCTCTCCAAAGTTCTCTCCAAGAACTCTCAATTGCTCTCAAAACACAAGTGTTGGAAAATCTCATAATAATCATTCATTCCCTTGAAAAATAAAACATGAGGCTACAAATAGCCAAGTACATGGGACTCATGAAAATAAAAGACACAATTGCCCTCCGGGCTTACATACGACATCTCCCACTAAAAGGGTACAACTGAAAAACAAATACATAACACTGAAAATAGAAAAATACATAAATAAGAAAATAACATAAATAACTCAAAAGTACAAAGTCTCGATCGTGGTCGTAGATCGGCGGCCACGTATCTGATAAACCTTCCACGAACTGATGTCCTCATCAAGGTCTATATGAATGTTCCCTTTGGTCTCAAGAGTCAACTCAATGTTGGCAAGGTATACAAGCTTTGAAAATCTATATATAGTCATAAGCAATAATTGCATGCATGGTTTGATCAATTATTGAGGATGGTTCAGATGCATTGATTCATTCAATGTCAAAGTGATCACACTATGTTCATTAAAAATATGTCAAACTAAAAAAATTGTGAGATTAAAGACTTGGGACAGCTCGGATATTTCCTTGCGAATGAAAATGGCCCAATCAAGGGCTTGCTCGAGTGGTATGCCATGTGGAAATTAAGTCCTTTCAGCCTTTTGCATCAACCTGAGTTTGAGAAAATGCAGCAACGCAATTCTTTTATTTTGTTTGGAAATTAATTTTGAGTTAGCCCAATCAAAACAAGCCAGCTTGTTTCGATTTCGAGCAATAATTTAATAAATACAAGAAATAGTGAGAAGAAGAAAATGCTCATGCTTATTTATTATGGCAGATGTTGAATTGAACCATAAAATCTAAACCACGATTTCACTCTGAGTAGGAGCCAAGCCATGAAAATAAATGAGACGAAGCAATGTGACATGCACACTTTGCTACGAGCTTGTGCTTCTAAGGCAAGGAATGTGTAGGGGCAGCACATCGTTTGCCTCCACACTTATAATACACTCTCAACTGCACTTTTAACAACACTGATTTTTGTCTAATAACAATTCTCTTAATTATTTATTTGTGCTTATGTACTTCATTGATGATTGAGGCCTTATAAAGATTTGTTTAGCTACATATAAAAAAATTGCATTATTGAAACTCAATTACATCGAGTGCTCACAAAATCATTCTATCTAGTTGGTTTTACATATCATGAAAGAAATAAAAGCTTATGACAAACTCGAATATCAGTTATGGATGATTACTGAAATAGCACCCTCTTGATTATTTGGATTTGGCTACTCTTTTTATGTCAAAAAGCTTATAATAAAGGATACTTTTCCACTCCCATCTCTAAAAAAGAGAATTTCAATTTTCCTAAAGTTAGAGAAAGTTTTATAATTACGATGCTATTTAAAAAAATGTGATGTTTGCCCTTTTGGCTATTTAAGATGCTTAAGAAATTTAAAAATATTGCATGAATGAATTGATGCGAGCTTGAAAAAATAACGGTTTGCTTCTTGCCAAAAAATGACTTGAGTACTCATGCTAAATTTCAGACAATTGGATTTCCTTTTATAAAAATCATAGAATTTCTTGACTTAAGTATTTTAAATTTCCCTTCCCATCATTATTTTACCCACTTTTCCTATATTATCTAGAACCATAAAGCTAGAGCTGATATAATCATCCTATTGAACGGTACTTTTTTGTATCTATGCTATCCTCATTTCCTCATTCAACCTAATACTATGATTACAAAAAAAATTTATATTATTCATCTAAATTTTTTCTCATTCATTGCATGTAGTAGCTGATAGTAACATGAATAGGAAAAGCCACATACTTTAGAGTCAAAGAAGAGGCATTGCTATGAAGTGCGGATATTTCTACTCCAATCCCACAGCCTGAACAATCTTGTGGGGCATGCCAAAACTCTTTATTAACATGTAAACCTTTTAATTACTTAAAATCACATGGTAGTGTGGTACACCTCAAAGAGAAATGTACGATATTTCTAGTATATGGTAAGACAAAAAGGGACATTCGGCCAAGACACAACAAGACCTTAAACAAGTGCTTCTAGGTATTAAATCTGATTTTTATTTTTTCCATAGTTTAGTAGTCTAGCGTGCTGCTCGTCTCTTTTTAAAGAAACCCTAGCCCCTCAACTCATTCTACTCACTCTCAAGAGCTCCCATTCTAACACTAAAAAAGATATCATCACTACAATGCATCCCTCTTATGGTTCTCTCTACCTCCACCCTAATCTCTTTAAGTCTCCTCTACTATTGCTCAATTTAACCATTTTTCTCAAAGAATTCTTGACAGGCATCCCCCTTGTCAAGAAATTATTTTCCCTATGCACCATATGTCATTCTTTCCATCACCATTTCACTTTGCCCTAATTCTCCTTGACTCCCCACCCACTCCCTAGGGCAGTTTCCCTCTTTCTTTTTCATTATTATTTATTCTTCACATTGTCTTACGTGAAAAGGTTGGAGTAGCTCCAGTGAAAGATAAGATTAGAAAGAGTCGCTTTAGATGGTTTGGTTACATAAAACGGCGGCCTTCCGATGACCCGGTTAGGAGAGTAGATGTATTAGATTTGACTTATGTTAAAAAGGGTAGAGGTAGACCTAAAAAGACTTGGTTAGAAAATATTAGAAATGACATTTCTTTATTAGATTTAGATGAGAATTTGACTCTTAATAGAACACAATGGAGAAAAAGAATTCATATAGCAGACCCCACATAGTGGGAGAAAGGCATATTGTTGTTGTACTGTCTTAAGAAAATCTCTTTACATTGCCCTCCTCATCTCTATGTCTCTCTAGCTGTATATTTATTTCATCTTCCTAATTACCTCTCTATTATAAGCAAATGCAGCTTTCAGACATATTTAAGAAAGGTGATGTGGGCTCCGAAAAATTCCAATTTTGGGATGTGTTTGATCCCGGGGGAATTTTCAGAAGGCAGATTGGGTTTGTAGATAAGACACTACCCAGAGATTTCGCCCTCATTTGGTGAGGACTTTTTGATCTGAGTTCTGGTTTCCTATAGGCGCAAGCCCCTATAGTTAATTACCCCTCCCAATAATAGGAGAGAACTTTCGATTAAGGCTATTCATTAAAAGGGGTCGAATAGGTTATAAACCTATCGTATAATAGCAACAAATTTAGGATTTGATATTATGATTTGAATTTTTGAAGTTTAGAATTTAAAGCTTATCACCATAAACTTAAAACTGGTGGTTAGGGGAATGAAGACGAGCCCGATCAAGATCCCATGGTTCCGTCGTCCCGGGCTGTCATGATCCCTGGTCTACTTAGTCAGAGGAGGTAGTCGACCCAACCTGACAGAAGGCTTCTTGTCGGCAGCCATGGGTTGCTTCATCCAAAAATACCTTGTAGACCTGGGTTGGTGTTTGTCTAAGGGGATATATCTGAATCCACCTTAGCTGACAGAAGGCTTTATGCCTATCAGATATACCCTATGATTCATAACTCAAGGGTTTAACGCCTTTAGGGAACATACGGGCTTTGGCCGTGATCGTAATATAATGGTGCCATTTTGCGGCAAAACCACCCGATCAGAGGGCACGTGCCACGTCCCTGTTGGCAAGAGACTGTTTGAGGATGAATCGTAGTGATACACCCGATATAACATTTGCTCTTTGTGAGCTGAGGTTAATTTCAAATTTATCACCCCCGACAAACGGTTGCGGGAGGTGGATGATTTTTAGTTTTGAGTTTTTTAGATGATTGATTTTATTTTAAGAATTTAGATTTTTTTATTTGATTTGAGATTTGACATTTGACATTTGAAATTTGACCCCTCCGGTTGAGATTTTCAGTCAACACGGTCATCATCGGGGTGGCATTAAGGTTACTTGTATTTTCGTAAGATTTTTGGGAGACATTTTGCAATTCAAGTCGTGTCGACTCCAGTCCTCTCAAGGAGGATGAAACTTGAATATTTAACCCGCGCAGCATTCTCGGATCGTTGGATTTGACATTTATATTCGAGGATCGGAGCACATGCGGGTTGTAGCATTTGACCCTGCGCAGCATTCTCGACTATTTGAGTTTGTAACTTTAATAGTTCTGTCGGAGCACATGCAGGGATTTTAGTTTAAAGAGATCATATTTAATACATAATAGGGCATTTTAAAATATTTATATATGATCCATTGTGCAAGTAATTTCGTTTAGAAAATGGCTCGAGATTTCATTTAAGGACCCACGAACGCCTTCTGTCCGCTTGTACACATGTTGCGGATCCGGTTGCGTTGCTATCGATGAATTTTGCTTCAGATAAGATGTATTTTGACGTTTCAAATAATTTTGTCTTCTTTATTGTCATTCGACACAATTCCTAGAGGAGTTTTACTCGATAGATGTTAGGAGATTGTGTTCGTAGGAGACTTATCTTGCATGCTATAAGTTCTCCTATTCTTTCTCATAGATAGTCTAATTTGTTTAATACAAGCTCCTTATCTTTGTTTATAGGCTAGTTGTTCTGGGCACTACGAATTCCCTATTCCTGCTCATAGGTGAATTGTAGTATAATTGTAATGGGCACTATAAATCCTTTACCCCCATTTATAGGTGAAATATAGTGTGTTGTATTTTGACTTTGGATTGAAGGAAATGGCTTGAAGTACCAATCATTATAGATTTTGATAAATAGAACACCTTTGTATAGCGTTCATCATCTTTGAAATTAAAAGTCACCTATATAACTAATATAAGTGGATTATCAACTCATAAGGATGTTTGTTGAATAACATTTTAGAGAGCATGTATTTGAGAGCTTTTAAACCAATGTTAATTTAAAATTTTGAATATTTGATAAGATGATCAAATATCAATATAGTCTATTTGAACCTCAATAGAAATCAGTATCATTTATGATTTGATAGTGGCTCAAATATATTAGTTGCTTCATTGAGTGCAAGACCTTAATGAAAAGTCCAATTTGAATGTAACACATATTCAAGTCAATTTCAAATCAAATTAGATCTGAGTTCATTCTGAATTTAGGTCTAAAATTATTTGATCAAATTTTATTTAAAATTGATTTTAAATTTGAATTTTTTGCAAATCAATTTTAGATTTTGTAGTCCAAGTCCTCTGTAATTCACTGAAAATTTTGGCAACCTCCCGGCGTCTCCTCCCCGCCGAGGGAGAAATCGGGACGGCACTGCCGTAATTCTTCCTACCCGGACCTAAGGTCGACGGCGTAGGGGCTTCGATTTCAAACCATCTCACCAGGATCTAAGATCGACTGCGTGAGGTCTTCAATTTGGAACCATCCCGGCCGGATCTAAGATGCGACGGCCGAGGTCTTCGAATTTTAAAACCATCTGCCCGGATTAAAAATCAACGGCGCAGGTCTTCAATTTCAAATCATCCCGGTCGGACCTAAGGTACGACGGCCGGGGTCTTCAACACCTGTTTGAAAATCATTTTTTTTTTCTTTTCTCTCCATCTCTCTTTTTTTATTTTATTCTATTTTATATATATAACATAATATATCATATAATATATATTATATAATATATCATGTAAGAAATCTGTAATATATATATATATATATATATATATATATATATATATATATATATATATATAAAGAGAAAGGAAGGATCAGGAAGAAGCCGGAGACGGACAAAGCCAGGGGTCGGGCTTGGGTCGGAGGCACGCACGCGCAGAATCGGCCGGAGCAGGCGAAGGCTGAGGTCGGCCGGCGAAGGCGGCGGCTGTCGGGCTGGAGGTTGTTCTGGTCGGAGGGTTTGAAAGCCGGTGATGCGGGATCAAGCCGGCGACGGGTTGCAGCCGTCGGGTGCCGATCGTGCAGAGGAAGGAGCGGCGGTCGGAGATGGAAATGTTGGTCGGCCTCGGCGTCGGGTGTTTGAGTCGTCGGCGAGTGCTGAGGGACGGCGGCCTGCGTCTAGTTCGAAGTTCGACGGAGCCGAGAGGTAAGTTCCGGATCTTCCTTTCTTGCTTCTCTTTCTATGTGCGTCTGTATATGCCTCCCAGAACTAAATGGGAGAGGAGTTATTTATGTCGTGAGAGGCGACAGTTTCTGTCGAGAGAGTCGGTGGACGAATCGTTGTGTCTGATCGTAGGTGAGTCGGTGAATGAGCGGTTGAGTCGTGGGTTTTGTCGGTGGAATGAACTGTTACAGTCAACAGGTGAAGTATAAACTAAGATTCCCTTCATGTTGGCTATTTACTCTGTAAACTTCGACAATATTAAACAGAATGCCTCCATGTAAAATCAAATAGCTTACAGTTTTCCTCACTCACAAACTAGTATTGATCAATTTCAAAATGGAGCAACTTATCATTCAATAAGTGAAAAGAAAGATTCAGCATTTAATAAAACTGAACTACTCCCCAACGTTTACCTGCCCATTTCATGACATGGCACTGGAAGGACTTAAAATTTACTTTCATTCAATCAACTATTCCCCATCAATAAAAAGATGTAGCAGAAAAATGGATTAGGCCATTTAAGTTTCCTTCCATTAATCACCGGCTAGCAAACATAAAAAATAACGAAATAAAAGCCACATATTTCAGAATTGCAAGAAGAGACACATCCATCAGAACTGTGGAAGAGGAATTCGCTATTAGCACGAATAATTTTAACATCGCCTCAAGGCGAAGACAAAGACACATGTGGGACATGCTGGGCTATGTGGTCAACTTGCTAAAATATTAGTATTTTTTAAATTAAAAATCAAGGAGTGGAGGACAAATTGTAAACAAGTGTGTAACATTTCTAGTACACGGCATGAGACAATAGTGACATCTCACGTCACAATAGTATCTCAAAAGCATTGATTTGAGGTATTAAAAATGGTTATGAATAGCCTACCAAGTAGATCATACCCTCCCAAATAAACCCTAATCATTTGCCACATTCTCCTCTTGCATAACTCTGGAGAGCTCATAATACTGACAACAATCATTTTCACTAGTACACATCTCTCTCGTAGAGTTCCTGCCACATTACTAACTTCCTCTCCTACCATTACTCAATTCAACCTTTTTTCCTCCAAGGCTTTATAGTCATCAACCTCAAGATGGAATTTGCCTTCATGCAACTCTTTATTATTCTCTTTAATCCCCAAGACATTCTCATTTATGTTTCTCTATCTTAACCTTCTTACTAAACTATATATTCTCTCACTCTCGACCTCCCTCTCTATATCTCTTTATTTTATTTTCTATTTCTAGTATATGCCTAGTCATTCCAAGCTATCTTAACTCAATCACACTCTTTCATGCCCACACCATTTTATTAGCTTTTTTACATGTTTCAGGGTTTGATCACCACATCTATTCATCCATCTAATTCCCTCCAACTCTTTCTTTCCTCTCTGCAAGTACCTATACCCCTATCAACCAAGTTTTAATTTTAAAATGCTACATTGTATGAACTAAACAAATATTGGGTTTATTTTTTAAGGAAACTATTTGATTAGATTTATTTCCCATCAGAACCATGTATTTTTGTGGTATCTCCAGCTAAAAGGTTTAACAATATGCTCACCTAATAAAACCCTCATAAATAAACATAGGCCCGGGTCAACTGTTTGAAGGCCCTATTAGAACGCATGAAAGCCCTTTGAGACCCACAACAGCATGACCCAAATAAGTTGCCAATGCCTTACAGAACCTCATTAAGTTCAGCTGCAGCCAACAGGGACTTGCTAGCAACCATCATGAAATCATTCGTGACAATTAGAGCTCACGGGCAGCCAAGCAAAACTACCTGGCCTCCAACCGATCCATGCCAGAATCCAGCTAGAGCTCACAAGAGGCTGTTGTAGAATGACAATAAGGTGAATAGCAGTGTCAAGGAACAATGATGGTGGGTTCTTGCGTATGCATGTTTACCAATAATTAGGGTTAAATTGTAGAAAATATTAATCTTCATCAATTCTGCCTCAATGCCTCAATCAATTTAGCTTCATTAGTTTTTCCTCTATCAATATTCCACTAAGATAAACAATTCTCCACCTTCCTTATTCACTTCATGTCACATCTATGATCCATGGGATTGTTGCAACCATCTCAGCAATCTATAGACTATTGTAATTATTATGTAATTATTATTTTACTACCCATCAATCTGTAAACAATTGTAATTATTCTTCTCTAAATTCATATGTTTCCTATCAAAAGCTCTTCTAGGATCATATAAATACTAAATAAATGTTGGAATAAAATGCTAAGTCACTTTTCTCCAATTATTATGATGGCATCAGAGCTTCACATTTTTTTTTTCTACGCATTTCTAAAAGCAGCAGACTTCATCGATGCATTGTCTAGAACATACAAGCCTTCATTGCTACAAGTATCTTTTCATTTCACATAATTTTCTCATTGTATCCTTCATTGTTGTATCCTTATATCTATCATTCTTTCGATTTTTAACCAATTACCACCATATTTCTCCTCCTGATGGATCACAAAAATACCCATCTTCCCTTGAGCTTCATTTGGAACTGAGACCAACAGTGCAAATGCAACAGGAAAATTAAAAAAACATCCATTCAACATATCACTTGAAAGGAAAGAATTACCTCAAGTGGTGAAAATTGATTCGCATTGTCTTAAATGAAAGAAAAAAATTGGGGCATTCACTTGGCACCGGACCTCAGCAATGCTATCTAGCACTCAATACTTGAGATGAACAAGACTCTATGGTGATGCTTGGTTATGGAAGACCATGGTTTCTGAGATAATTGACACATGCATAGTCACTCGACAAAAGAAATTCAAGATACAATAAATCAATGTATTCTAAAACCTATGATGAGGCCTAAATCTAAGAGATCAAAACCAAGATCTCGACCACAAAGCAAATGGGAAAATCCATCCCATAAAATTCCATATTTTTCCAGAGGCCTAAATATACTACAAGTCCTTAGGAAAAAGATGGATCGTTACTGATGTATACAAATGGAATGCGGCAAATGTTCAATTCCACTTAAAAAGTCCATTGAAAAAGGCCAAGTTTGTGATTTTTCTGCGGTCATGTTTGATATCATAAAAGTATAAATTCTTGTAAAGGATGATCTACCAATGAGCGCAAGCAACCATGGAAGAAGGGAAAATGGGAGTTATAACTACCAATAACCCCATAGAAGGTTTGGCCATAATGACAAAAGCTCCTAATATCAAACACCATAATTTAAAACTCTCTTCTTCCAAAAATTACTGCAGCCAAACCCAATAAAGATGATCAATAGAGAGTCCATATAATGCACACATTGCAAAAAGGCTCGTCATACAAAAACATCGTTGAAAGCTTCATGGCAAACCACCAAGTAAAAGTTGGACAACAGTAGGAGGGCAAGCAAAAAATTAGACATATGCAGACATAACACTAGTAAAAGAAAATAACACAATAGAATCACCCATTGAATTCAAGAACGGAAAATCTAAAAGTTAAAAAACTTCATGGTATCACCAGAAAAAAAACTCCTATGATAGTACTTAATTTCTTGCATTCTTAGATCAACCTCCTCTTCCCAAGCTTTTATAATCTCAGAGATGCTAAGTCTCAACTCTTGAATTATTGATTCAAGAGCTACAAACAATATGACAAATTCTTCACATAAATTTATTTCATATACTTTTTATCCTAGAACCAAGAAAATAAATGTTGTTGATAGATCTTTCAACTAGCCAAGAAGACATTCTTAAAACTAATCCCTCACACTTTGAAATATCTTTCACGTACCTAAATTATTTACCAACTTATTAGTGATCCAAAATTTAGTCCTCTATTTTATCCTTTCACATTGTGCATTTTAATAATAGAGCATGAGAAGGAAGATTAGACTTCCTAAAAAAAGAGAATCTGTGAACCTTGAAGAATCAATTACCAAAGAAGCTCTAAATTGCATGTTATATTATCTAAACATTTAAATCCAACAAAGAAAGGATATTATTCAAACACATAAGTCTTGGCCGTCATTTTTTTATTATTCTCAAAAATATACTTCTTTTTTTATTCAGAAGTATTACAATTAAAAATTTTCATTGTGACACTTAGTTAACAAAACACAAATGTACTAATTTTCCAATAAGTAACACAAAATCAAAATCTATTCATTTTCCAATAAGTACCACAAAAAATAAAAGTCTTTTATTTTCATTCAATTAAGTGAGATGCACCTTAGTCTTAGGTGCATAGAAAAGGCTTTGAAGTGTATATTTCACATGAACCGGTTGAGGTGGACACCTCACTTGAGTGAGGCAGACACCTTAATTGAGTGAGGTGCATCTCAACAATTTTTTTTTTATAAGGCTCGAACCTCAATTTGATGATGTTCCTTTTTTTCTATAAGCCCAATGTCTCAAGTTAATTTAGAAGCCACAACTTCACAATGTGATGGATGAAATTGCTTGACTATGTTGACCTCAACAGCAAGATTAAAATCAAAAGGGAGAAGAGAAAATCAAAATCAAGAAAAAATCCACATAATCCCTAAAACCCGCAAGAAATCTACTTACCTGCAGAACGGCGCTGCTCCAGTCGATTCTTCGCGATTCCTGCAGGAATTCCGCTGAACCGGACTCTTTTCACGTCGATAAATAGGAGACGAAGAGGCCTCCATTCGCTTCTGCTCGGCTCTTTCCCACGGCACTCCCCACACGCAGACCTTCTCTCCCTCCTCCAAATCCCGTCGCTGCCTCCCATTCCCTTTCGACCAGAGAGAGAGAGAGAGAGAGAGAGAGAGAGAGAGAGAGAGAGAGAGAGAGAGAGAGAGAGAGCACCAAACCCTACCTCTATCTTTGCCATTCGACTTCCCTCTTCCGACGTTCTCTCCCTGTCGGCTTTGAAGTTTGGCATTTTTAATCGGAAGAAGGGACGGGAGCTCGCTGGTTGGGAAGGTAACTTACTTCCTTTCGCTTGCATCTTCGTCCAAGTCCCGTAAATCCTCCGAACTACAGGGCTTGATAAGCCCTGGATTTGCGGCTAAAGGAGAAAACAGAGGATTTATTCCACTGTGAGATTTACCAGACATTCAAAGGATTTAACTTAAATCTTGCTCGAATCCTACATCCTGAGCCATTATCTAACTAAAATTCTGCTCTAAATTATAATTAATCATAATTAGTCTATGATTAATTAAAAATTTAGCAAAATAGTTTATAATTAATCTTAAATTAAATATGATTAATTAAATGTAATTAATTATTATTAATTTATTATTAATTATAAATTTAAGATAATTAGTTTATAATCAATTTTAAATTAAATATAATTAATTAATAATTAATTATAAATTAAAAAAAAAATAAAAAATCAATTTATAATTAGTTTTAAATTAATTATAGTTAATTAAATATAATTAACTTTAATTAATGTATGATTAATTATAAATTAAAATAACTAGTTAATTATAATTAATTATAGTCTCGATGTAATTAATTATAGTTAAATTATAATCAATTATAAATTAAATGCAATTAATTTATAATCAATCATGAATTTAATATAATTAATTGCTAAATACAATTAATTATAATTAATTCATAATTAATTACAAATTAAGGCATTTTCTTTTTTTTTTGGTACCCTCAATCCTCGAGCCAACACCAACAACCCCCCGAAGGTATGAAGTATGAACTCTCCAAAACCTATATTCTTGCTCTCAAAGTTAGCGGCGGACCGGAAAATCGCCCATGCATGCCTTTGTTGCGCGTGGTGGGATGGGACCCCGGTCCGACGCCTACGACGGGGCGAGTAATCACCTTAAACTCAAAACGATACTTCAATGTTCGTGGCGGACCGGAAAACCGCCTATGCACGCCTTTGTTGCGCGTGGTGGGATGGGATCCCGGTGCGGCACCTACGACGAGGCGGGGTCACTCATAAGTACCCCCTAGCGGGGGGAAAGCAAACTTAAAAAAAACTTTTTAAAACCCTATGCACGCCTTTGTTGGCATGCATTTGTTGACATGGTCGATGAAAAAAATAAAAATCACCGCCGCGGTGTCTCACAAACACCAACCATGTACGTCTTTGTTGACGTGGCGGGTAGGCGGCCTCTTGATTTTTCCCCTAAATGGGGGCTACGTCGGGAGGCTGCCGAATTTTTGTCCAAAAGGATAAGGACTTAAATAAACTTGGACAAGGACTAAAGTGAACTTGAACACAAATGAACTTAATTCAAGGGAGCTTGAAATTGACTTGGACTCATATTTGAACTTATTTACACATCAAGTGGATATGACTTGAACTTACAAAATAAGCAAGGACATGAAGGGGACTTTGATTTGGGCTTGAACGATAGAACAAAGAGCTTGGACTCAAATGAGCTACTAAAGAGGTTCATGAACTTAAACTTAAATCAAGTGAAGAAGAACTTGCAAACTTTTGAACAATAGAGGACTTGCACTTTATATGACAATGAAGAAGACTCATTCTGGACTTGGTCTTAAGCTCAAGTCGAAACCGGACTTTGAATTAATGATCTAAATCTTAACCTAAACTAAAGTCTAATGTTTGGAATTGAAAGTCATAAGTCATGAAAATGATGAAATCAAAGGTAAGCAAATGAATGAAGACTAAGTCTTTAAGAGATATATAAGCAAGAAATGATGAGGTGGAATTATCTCGAATCGTTCAAGCAAATCAATCTACATGCAAACAAGAATTTAATGAAAAGGCAATCAAATAGCATCATCGAAGTACCAATCTACATTCATGCTCACCAAATTGAGATCAAATGAAAGATGTATGTTCAATAAGAATCACCAATTGGGGAAGGAGTGATCAAACTAAACTGACTCAAGCTCTCCAATCAAGTTGATATCCATGCAATGATTGAACGAGGAATATGATAATGTGCCTACATGCAATGATATAAGACTCTTCATGTACACAACCACTGGCTCGTGGATCAAAGTAGTGATGAACTATCAACCAAGATGTATTTGAAGTGTGTGAAACCAATATAGCTTGCATATGAACGATGCTATCCAATTGTAATCAACGACGATTAATAAATTACAAGGATTATGGGTTCCTTGCAAATACATTATATATATATATATATATATATATATATATATATATATATATATATATATATATATATATATATATATATATATATATATATCAAGATACAAGAAAATACAAAAGACCATCATTCAATAGTCAACAAATATGCCAGTCCATTTCAAGTAAAGGAGGACGATACACATCAAATACAAACATTCATAGGTTGTCGTAAGAAGATCTGCTGCATATATTAGATGCTGCCTACGAGCAAATGTAGGGGAAAAATGGCAAATGCGAACGCTTATGGACAATGCCAAGAGATTTGCACTCAATGTACAAATAGGCACATCAAATCATGCAAGCAATGACAAGCAAAGACTGTATATCTGCCATATATATACAAGACATCTACACACCTGCATGCTGTCATAGTAGAGGGCAATGAATGATACGACACCTTCATGACCAGTCACAAGTAAAATGCCAAAGGGTTACAGTAAATGCAAGCACCTACAGATTAAAATAGGAGATTCCTTAGTGCACTATGATCCACCTGCAGAAAGCAACAAGTAGTGCACGACAGTCTACCTGTACAAAGCAGCGAACAATTCTATTCAGAAGCTGCTACACCACGCCACCGGATCTGCAACTTCTATGCAAGCGAACAGAAGACGTCTACAAATACTTTCAAAGTACCCCCGCACGTGCACCGTAGTTTGTATATACATAGGTACACTATAAGGGGTAAAAGCAATCATAAAATCAACATGGGCCCCGACGAGCATGTTATTGGTACACACGTGACGTCTAGGGATGCTGCGCGGGTTATTAAATTTACCCGATCCTCTTTAACATGTAAAAAAGAGTCGACAAGGTTTAATTATAAAATGCCCCCAAACACCCGCATGGGCCCCGGTGAGCGTGTTGTGCAAACACACGTGACGTCTAAAGATGATGTGCGGGTCAATAAGTGAATTCAAGTTCGAACCCAATCCTTCTATACGGATCAATAAGAGTCGACAGGGTTCGAACCATTAAGCAAATATAAGGTTGTGGCGACCGGTATATTTGTTTTAATACATTCATATTAAGCCTTAAAGGTCTATAACAGTATGAATTCACTCACAAGGGCATAAAACCTACGAAATTCGATCCTCTGTCGATAACTCGATAGGGTCGACAAGATTCAATCAACGAACGGAAATGACCCAACACCCCGATGGCGGCCGTGTTGAATGCAAATCTCAACCGAAGGGGTCCATTCCAAACACTTTCAAATGCTTTACAAGCTCCACCCAAAAATCCAAAATCCCACAATTTTCCAAAACCCCAAAATAAAGGGATCTTGATCGGGTCTATCATCCATTCCCCCACCATCTGCTTTAAGTGCAAGATGGTTGAATTTCTATTTTAAACATCAAACTTTTCAAATTTCCAAGCTTCTAACCAATTCCAAATTTCCAATGCTCATGCTACTACTATATGCCAGATAACACGTATCTCTATATGTATCTGATTGACGACTAGCCTTAATTGAAAGTTCTCTCTCGTTATCGGGAGGGGTAATTAACTATAGGGACTTGCAGTAGGAAACCAAAACTCAGATCATAAAGTCCTCGCAAAATGAGGGCGAAATATCTGGGTAGTGTCTTATCTACAAACTCATCTGCCTTCCAAAATTTACCCCGGAACTTTTCCAGTTAAAACTCCCTCGACAAAAGAAAAAGCACAATCAGCGCGGCGGGGAGGCCGGGGCCGAATTTTCGGAGCCCACAGACTACCTTAAGGATGAAATTGTTTTACATTATGTATAAGAAGAGATTAAAAAAAATTTAATTTGAGGTCAAAAGGATGATGAAGATCCTTTAGTTAATAACTATGTTGCACCGATACACCTATTTATGAAGGCGTGCTGTATCCGATACACCGATACACGGATACGTCTCCGATACTCCACCGATACGTGTCGGATACGCCAAAGCCGTATCCAATTAAAATACTATTTAATTTCAGAAGGACACGCGTATCCGATACGCGTGTCCGTTGAAAAACAAAAAGAAATCCGAAAAAGAAGACGTGTCGTATTTACTTCCACGGTTGCGAGCAAGATTCTTTCATTTCCGAGATGGATTTGAGTCTCTTGATGATATGAAAATATAAAAAATTATTAATCTTTCACTTGATGAGCCTGAATTAGAAGCTATGATATTTATTGAAGATGATATGGAAGTTCAAAGACAAACCAATGAAGAAGATAATTATATCATTCATTCTATTAAATAGTTGAAACTTCATGTGCTAGATAATTTATGTTTATGCTTTTGTTGTTGTACTAGACATTTAATACTTACTTATATTTTGATATTATAAGCTACAATGCTACAAATGATGTTGTTGCCCTTTTTTTTTTTTTGTAATTTCAAATATTATATTTTGATTGCTTTCTTAATTTTTATGTATGATTTATAAATTATAATGTCGTGTCCGCGCCGTACCCGTATCCTGTATTTTTAAGAATTGATGTGTCCCGTATCGTATCGTATCTATCCGTGTCGCCGTATCCGTATCGGTGCAACATAGGTTAATAATGATGTGCCATTGGATGAGAAATGATTTGTGAATGATGAAAACAAAGCTACACAATCACAATTACAAGGTTAATATCCTAATGTTTACTTCTCTAATGGATGAAGGAATAAGGCCAATACAAGTTAAAACAAAAAACAAAAAAATAACATAACACAGTGTTCTAAATTTTAATATAATAGAAATCAAAATCATCAATATAGTCATTATTTTAAATTTTAATAAATATTCTTTCTAATTTTTATTGATCGGAGAAGAGGAAGATTGTTAAGATTGGCGATGTTGAAAAAGATTGAGAGCATGTTCATACAACTAAGGATACGAGATGAGAGAAAACAATTAACTACAATGATGATTCTAATAAAGACCTTTTAAGTAATATGAGTGTTAAAGACTTTTGAATACACAAATTACAATCTTCGACTATTTGTTTATAATGAATTGGGAGTGAGAGAGACTTATTATTTAATGCTTGCAGTATTGTAAGTTTTTTTTATATTGCTTTAATATTTTACTTTGATTTTAGTATGTCACTAATTATTTCATATTTCTTATTAATTTAATATTTTAATTATGAGGCTTACACCTCAAAAATACCTTAGGCTTACGCCTCAAAACACAGAAAGAAAAAGCCCCAAATCCTGATTTCTCAAGTCCAAATCTTCATCCTAATCAGTGATGTAGTATTACTAAACTTTTTTTATTTTCACATGCAATCTAAATCAACAAAATCTGAATCTCCGTCAGTTTGACCAACGGATAGACGCAACAATACTAGTTAAGCTGCAATCTAGGTTGTCCTAATCTAACGATAACACCAAAACAGACAAATGCCCATATTAATAACATAAAATTTACTGAAAATATCCGCAAACCAAGTAGCCCCTAAAAGATTTCGTAAAATTCCAGGGTACCTAATGAGTTTATATAAAGGTGATAATTAGACATACTTGGTAATACAGCTGACTCAAGCTAAGAATTTAAAGCTTCAACCTTCATCTTCGCCATAAGACAGAAGTACAATTTGCATCAACCAAATAATCAAGAGATGCCTAAAAAGCAAAGGATTGGGGATAGAGACACGCCACACACCTAATGAGATTCTTAGAGGTGATTCTCGGAGCCTTAATAGCAGCACCAATCAAACTGCTTCCAGTGATGTAGATTCCCCTGACATTGTAGAAGAAGATCGAAGAAAAAAAAATTATCACCGTTAAAAATTGCCGTAGGAAAGAGAGCTGAACACAAGAGAGAGGATAGGAGGACAAAATAGGTTACCAAGCAGCCCCAAGAACAGAAACGCCAATGGATATCGCAATACCGATCGATGCAAAGGTGTAGGGCGAGATCTGCGTCAAAGCCCGCGACCATGAGCTCGTCGTCGTCATCTTCAACAAAAAGCTGATCGCTGACGGAGGAATACTCCCTCGCACGAAAGGAACGATCAACTATTAGGGCTTTCCCGGCGAGAACAATGAAGGAACTGACTCAAGCAGGATGTGGGAGAAGGTAGAGCGAATAAGAGATAAGGGCATCTCCAACCGAAAAACTCATTTCTAACTCCAAAATGCAGTAAAACTCCAAAATGTAGTATCGACTCCAATCGATTCATTTTCTACAGAAAAAAGGAATATTCCTAGCATATTCTTTTTCTTATTTTATTTTAAATTTTTTTAATCATATATTTATATTTATCAATTTTAAAGCTATTATAATTATGTATAATAAGAAAATATGTATAATAAGAAAATTATCGTAATGTTTATGTTAATGTTTCTCTTAAAAAAAATAATTACATAAAAAATATTTTAATTTTTGAAAAAAAAATTATTTCTAAATTATTATTATTTAATTATTTATAATATAAATTTATATTTAAATATTTAAAATTAAAAATCATTTATATAAAAAAAAAATTGGCAGCAGTGCACGTCAAAATTGGCGTCGCACTGTTTCGGCATTCAAATGCCGGATGAATAGCCGTTCGGTTGGGAGGCGGGCGAGACTGCAAACAGTCGTTTGCGGTATGGCTGGAGAAGCTCTAAGGGGCTGTTTGGTATCGGATTTACAGCGGGATTTAAGTCATTTACGTAAATCCCCAAACAGTTTTTGTGCGCATCAAATCCCGGGATTCAGTAAATCGGATTTACGGATTTACAGCTTAAATCCGGGATTTAGTAAATCCGAGGGGTAGCCGGATTTAGTAAATCCGAGCGGGATTTATCCGAAGAAGCGCGCGAAAGGGAGAGTGTTACCTTCACAGCCAGCGAGCTCCCGTTCTTTCTTTCGATCAAAATGTCGTAACTTCCGATCCGGGTTGAAGTCGTCGCAGGAGCGAAGTTGAACAGCCACGAAGGAGCCGAAGAAGCGACGCCTGCAATCTCTACACCTCCTACGAAAGCAACGGAGCCGAACAGCAACAACGAAAAGAGAAGATGAAAGGCAAACCTACCCGCCTCTAAGTTATTATTGATTAACTTAATTAATATAATTTAAATTATTAATACTTAAGTAAATTAATTAAATAGTTAATTCTATAATTAGTGCATAAATTAATTATCTAATTTAACTTAATTATATAATTAGTAATTAAATATTAATATAATTAGATTAATTAATATAACTTAATATATATTATTAAATATATAATTAATTGTATAAATAATAATTAATGGTAATTTGTACTTAACATAAAAATCTAGTAAATATATATCATATAGATCACATTACAAGGTAATAGCTGGAATAATCTAATGATATGAGAGCTGTTCTGAAGAGTGTGCGGGCCTAATATTTCAGCCAGAAGAATCGTAATTGGGCAACTAAAGTCGAAGAGATTGTTGTTTAGTAATAATGGTTGAAATGATCTTATTTGGCGTGCAAATCTAAGGTCAGAAAGATTGTGTAATATCTCGTTCCCTTACTGTTCCTCTCAGATTTGGATTTTCCTCCCAGGATCGTCCAGGACGATGTTGAGATCGTCCAGGCCGATCAGTTTTCATGGATTTAACAGCTGATTTCTGGAGCCATTTCTGGACTGAATCGTCCAGGACGATATTGAGATCGTCCAGGACGATCTGCACTGTTCCTAAAAATCGTCCTGATCATCGCCCTGGAGTATCGGCCAGGACGACCAGAATTGGTCTGATCGTCCAGGACGATTGAGACGATCGGCCAGGCCGATCCATGTATGATATAAGGAAATGAGCTCGTTTTGGAAGCAGAGAGAAATTCATTTTAACAATAATCAGATATTTTGAGGAGAGAGAAAGAGAAAGGGAAAAAGAGGAAAAGCTTGGTTTTGGAGGCCGCGGAGCGCTTTTCGTCCGACGCTGCTGTTGGAGAAAGTGTAGATCTCGTGGTAAGGACTCCGAACCTTACTTCTGTTTTCGGTCAAGATATTGTGTTTTGACCGAGTTGTCATCTGTTTTGTGTTTTCGTAAGTCGACTTTTCGACATGGTTTTGATTTGACAAATTACTTTCACCGCACAACTTTTAGTATGTTATAGATATGATTATTGTATACGATTTGACTGTATTCTAAAAGAAGATTTTACTCCTCGGAATTGATTCTACGCGATTTTAATTGAATAGAAAATTATCAGGACTTGATTTGATTTGGATTCTATAGATTGATAGTCTTGCATTGATAAGCCGTGGTTATTCTGTTGTAATTTGGTGAAATTCAGAATTTGTCTTTTTGCAGGCTTTTTGTGTAATTTCGATAGACTACCGTTACTCTGCCCGATTTTCGTATGATTTCTGATTTTCTCGGAATTGATAGATTGAATTGATCTGCCATTTGACTATTGATGTGATCGGCTTCTCGATTTCTTTAATACTGCTTATTGCACCTCGATTATTGCATTGATTGATTGATTGCTGAAAGACAAGTGGAAACCTAGTTGAACGTTGGTTATAGAAACCAACGTGTATTGAACCGAACTACAACAGCACTATTGATATTGAACGAACTACAACAGCACTATTGGATATTGAACGAACTACAACAGCACTATTGATATTGAACGAACTACAATCAGCACTATTGATATCGAACGAACTTACAATCAGCACTATTGATATAGATTGACCACTACAACAGCACCTGATTGAGGTATTGAACGATTGATAACTTCGTACAATGCATCATGACTAGTGTTACATGCGGCTTGCCTCGAGTAAGACCAGTGTATGACTTTGCATGTACATGATATTGCATCGCATTAGATTGCCTGATTTGTATTGAGTTTATTGATGTCGGATCGTTTACAGATATTGATTGGATTTATCGACATTGGGCCATTTACTATCGTACGGATTGGGCCTCAACATTGATTTCATCGATCGACCCAAAACCTACCGAGCATTGACTACTGAATATTGATATGGACATTGTATAGATTCATTGTACTACTGCCTATAGATTTCATGGATTCACTGTCGCTACTGTTCTTCACTGTATTGACTGTTTTATAGATTCATTGTTTCGTATCGCCTTTCTCGATTGATTTCAATATTAGATCGTTTTGATTTGATAGCATCGATCATTGAAAACATTGAATTGATTGAATTGATTTATATCAAAAATTGCCTAAAGCATTGATGGTTTTATTGACTACTGATTAGATTTCCGCTGCATAGACTCAGTTGACCATTGACTGACGGATTGATAGATTGACATGCATATCATAGCATCGCCGTGCTTTGAATTTCAGTTGTAGGCTTTGGTGACCTGCTGGGCTTTGTAAGCTCATTATATGTGGTTAAAATTTTCAGGTCCGAGCAAGGCAACTGGAATGGAGTTCGATCAGAATGTCAGACGAATCCTTTTCGCTACACGGATCTCGGGGCATTACAAGTGGTATCAGAGCGAGTGTAGTGAAAGGATTTGATTGATAGTTTGATGGAATGAATTCATTCTGCATACATAAATTGACATGTGATTGATTGCGTTGTGTGTTTTGTAATGGCTTTCGACGAGTTTTGATTTGGATTTTGATCGATTTGATTTTGCGTTGTTTTTGTTCAAATAAAGCCCTCGGGGAAGGCCTGTAGGGAAATGGCGGAGAGACAATTTTTCTATTTGGAGGTGGGGGGGGGGGCTAGAATTGTAAAATAGTTCTCGTTTTACTGTTCATCTCAGATTTGGATTTTCCTCCCAGGATCGTCCAGGACGATGTTGAGCTATCGTCCAGGATTAAAATTAAGTGCATGGAAAACAAGCTGATTTAGAGCCATTTCTGGACTGAATCGTCCAGGACGATATAGAATCGTCCAGGACGATCTGCACTGTTCCTAAAAATCGTCCTGATCAATCGCCCTGGAGTATCGGCGGACGACCAGAATTGGTCTGATCGTCCAGGACGATTGAGACGATCGGCCAGGCCGATCCATGTATGATATAAGGAAAATGAAAATCGTGCTCGTTTTGAAGATCGTGAGTCGCGAGAAATTCATTTTAAAATATCAGATATTTTGAGGAGAGAGAAAGAGAAAGGGGAAAAAGAGGAAAAGCTTGGTTTTGGAGGCCGCGGAGCGCTTTTCGTCCGACGCTGCTGATGGATAAAGTGTAGATCTCGTGGTAAGGACACGAGACCTTACTTCTGTTTTCGAAGAATATTGTGTTTTGACCGAGTTGTGATAACTGTTTTGTGTTTTCGTAGTCGACTTTTCGACATGGTTTTGAACAAGACTTTCACCGCACAACTTAGTATGTTATAGATATGATTATTGTATACGAATTTGACTGTAACTACGAAGATTTTACCGGTCGAATTGATTCTACGCGATTTTAATTGAATAGAAGTTATCAGGACTTGATTTGATTTGGATTCTATAGATTGATAGTCTTGCATTGATGCCGTGGTTATTCTGTTGTAATTTGGTGAAATTCAGAATTTGTCTTTTTGCAAATTTCGATAGACTACCGTTACTCTGCCCGATTTTCGTATGATTTCTGATTATAATTGATAGATTGAATTGATCTGCCTTTGAAAAAATTGATGTGATCGTTCTCGATTTCTTTAATACTGCTTATTGCATCGATTATTGCATTGAGATTGATTGCTGAACACAAGTGGAAACCTAGTTGAACGTTGGTTATAGAAACCAACGTGTATTGAACGAACTACAACAATGCACTATTGATATTGAACGAACTACAACAACACTAATTGATATTGAACGAACTACAACAGCACTATTGATAAAACGAACTACTTAAAGCACTATTGAATATAGATTGACCACTAGAACAGCACTATTGAATTGAACGATTGATAACCCTTTCAACAGCATTTGACTAGTGTTTGATTGTCGAGTAAGACCAGTGTATGAAATTGCATGTACATGATATTGCATCGCATTAGATTTCCTGATTTGTATTGATTTATTGATGTCGGGGGGGGGGGGGGGGATATTGATTGGATTTATCGAATTGATTTACTATCGTACGGATTCTATTGATTTCATCGATCGACTACCGAGCATTGACTACTGAGGTATTGATATGGAATTGTATAGATTCATTGTACTACTGCCTATAGATTTCATGGATTCACTGTCGCTACTGTTCTTCACTGTAAGACTGTTTTATAGATTCATTGTATCGTATCGCCTTTCTCGATTGATTTCAATTGATTAGATCGTTTTGATTTGATAGCATCGATTTGATTGACGAACATTGATTGATTGAATTGATTTATCGAATTGCCTGCTGCTGCATTGACTGGTTTTATTGACTACTGATTTGATTTCCGCTGCATAGACTCATTGACCATTGACTGACGGATTGATAGATTGACATGCATATTGATAGCATCGCCGTGCTTTGATTTCAGTTGTAGGCTTTGGTGACCTGCTGGGCTTTGTAAGCTCATTATATGTGCAGGTCCGAGCAAGGCAACTAATGGAGTCGATCAGAATGTCAGACGAATCCTTTTCGCTACACGGATCTTGGGGTGTTACAGATTGTAGTCGGCGGACGACGATAGTCGAAAAGATCATAGTCTGTGGGTGACGGTGGTCGAAAGGATAATAGTCGACGAGCAACGGATGAACGGTAAAAGTCTAGCATCAGTCGGCGGATTGGTAAAAGTCCCGCGGTAGTCGATGAAAGTTCACTAGCGGTGGTGCCAGGGTGGAGCTTTAGCCTTAGAGCTCTTTTTTTCTTCCTCCAGTTCATATCCCCCTTCATGAGAAGATGGGGTCTATTTATAAATTTTTGGAAGTGGCATGCTCTATAATAGATCGAGGGTATGTTGGGAGTGTTTCAATGAACATCCCATCTTGTTCCCTATTATTGTGGCATTTATCAAGCATTTGTGTGCTCGAATGATATCATAATTAAGAAATTTTGGGCTCGTTGGATTCATCTCATTGAGTCGTCATTTTGATTTTAAGCATGTTACATTTGGAAATCATTTAGTCATCTAACTTATTATTTGAACCTTCCAAACATGCTTCAGGCCTTTGATTTGGATCCATTTTGGCTTGGATCATATTGAATTTGGTTTTGTTGGTTTCTTCTTCTCGAGACATTTAGTTCAACTATAAGCTTGATGAAATTGAAGCTTGGATGACTCCAAATTTATTTTTGGAAGTTTATAATATGAATATACTACAAAATTCATGCCCGATCAAGATAATTTTTTGGTGGGATATTAGTTGTCTCCCTATTTTCGGACGTTGAAGCATGTAGAGTCCGAATATATGTGTCAAATTATTTTAAATCGTTACAATTTCTAAATTCTAATTTTCAGATATTTACAAGGTGTGATCGTTCCCTTGGCATCAACAATGACCTCTCAAGGCCATGAACCAAGTAAAATATCATTGATTATAAATTTAAACTATCTTGATCGGAGCAAAAAAATATTCAAAAATCATGCTCCAATACTTTTGAAGTTGCTCAAAATTGATTGTAGAAGCTTCATTTTTCTCTAAATGTGTTAAAATTGAGTTTGAAACATCATAAAACTAATTCTGAGTACTTACAAAGTGTTAATTGGGGTATGCATAACTAAAAATCAAGCCTGAATAGGACTTGGTGGCTGCATCGGCCGGTCAGCAACTAGCAGCCCAACAGTCCGCACATCTTGTGAGTGAATTGGGTGAATAACACCCTGCTTTGGTTTTTTTTTAACTATTTGGCCTTTGGCATTCTTTAGGCGGACTGACTGCCCGTTTGGCATTCCCCCTCTATTTAGGTGGCATAATGCCACCTCTAATATATTATTATATTTTAATTAATTCTAGTACTTTAAAATTAGAATAAAAAAATTAAAAAATTAAAAAAAAAAAAAGAAAATTTCTAAAATAATTTTAGAATTGATTTTTGATATCTCTCCCCACTTTCCTATAAATGCCTCCTTAGGAAATGAAGGAGTGCACACTATGTTGTGCCAACCTAAGTTTTTCTTTAGATTGGCAACTCGGAGAATATTGGTGACAAGGCTAACCAACAATTTTGGAAATGAAAGATATTGTAACTTCTAGCAATTATCGGGAAATTGATGGAGTAACCAATGCATCCAAAGTTACCCTATATATTTCTCATCAGAAAAATGATAAGAGAATCATCTAAAATAATTAAAGATGTGTTATCCATTGTTATTTCTGAGGCATTGGCGATGATTCGTATGAAGTTTTATCTTCCAACCGAAGTATTGATTATTGCTCTAAAACAATTTGACTGAGCACATGCTCCGTCATCGTGATTCATAATAGTGAACGAGATTACAATGCTTGTAGAATTGAGGTTCCCTCTAACTCCTAAATTGCTTGATATTTTCAAGGAACGTGGCATTGCACTGCCTCAATTTTTGTGTAAAGCAATAATGATTATCGTAAGCTTGACTGCATTTCTTAGAGAATGTGGGGTGACACTAAAAATTAAGCACTTGTCTAGAATGTGCAAATTCACAAGTGATTCCCAAGGCCACTTCTCCTATCGAGGTAACAAAAAATGGTTGGATTTTTTGACACGCGTTCCTTCTAAAAATTTGGCTAGTTCATTTTTTTTTTTTGTGAAGAATGAGCGAGAGCTTTTAGAAAAAATGGTGGAAATTAAAAGAACTTTGCCAATCATCCCACATAATAGAAGAATATATATTAAAAATCCTCAATTTGTTTCATACAAAAAAAATTTCAACGGGAGTTATGTTTTATAATTAGTCGATATGTGGCAGAAGAGGAGAAACTTTTTAAAGTTGGACTTTTTAATCAAACAGGAAGAACTCATGTGTCTAGCTTGAAGAAATCAGATTCAGGAAATGAATAATGGTGTTTTTAACTCTTCATCCAAAAATCCTCCAGAAGGTGAAAAAGAAGCTATTTCTTCTTCCTTGAAGAAAAGAAAATTTAATGACAGAATGCTCTTGCAAAAGGATAGGTATAGCTGTAGAGAAAATGTACATCCTGTGTCGACCATTGTTATTCGTGTTGATTCAAATAACAGGAGTTGACCTCTGAAGCTACCAATTCTTAAATCGATACTAAAGCATATTTGCCTCGGGCAGCATCATGCCAATTAAATTGTGAGTTATCTTAGTCATCCTTTTCTTCCTCCATTTCTTTATAATTACTGACATATTTATTTTTTTTATTGTGGATGATCCAAATGGCATTCTTGATAAATATTGGATGATTGGAATACTAAATTCGTAAAGGTTAAATTTATAAAAGGAGCGAATACGGAAGATAAAGATTGAAGAAACATCAAGCTTGGAGAGCCAATCAGAGGAATGTAGAGCTAAGCTAGCAAGGATGTCCACATCTCTTTCCCTCCAAAATTGAGAAGTTGACCTCTCCAATCACAAGCTGATTGAAGCTTGTATAAAAATATATCAGCAAAAGAAAGCTTTGAAGACCCTTACAATAGAGAAGAGCATCTTTCAGGCTGATGTTGAAGCTCATATTGAGGATATATCATCAAAGGCTATAAAAGAATTCAAAAAGTCTTCAGCCTATCACCAAGAAATCCAAGATCATATTAGAGAAGCTTATGACAAGTTATTTAATGCCTAAGTAAAAGATCTAGAGCATCAGAGTTATGAAGAAGTTTTGCTCATGGTTTCCTAAAAGGAGTTCACTTAATGTAGCAGAAAATTGGTGTTATCATTGATGGATTGACTCTTAACTAGGCATCCTAGAACTGTCCTTTAGCTTCAAGTGATGATGTTGAGACTGAGCTGAGAAAAATATCTTCAAGTGATAATGAAGATGTCTAAATATATGTAAAAACTTTAATTTTATAATATACTTTTGACACTCTCCTTCTATCTTAGAGATTTTTATATGCCCATGAATATTTATCTTTATATAAAAAAAATTAAGTTCTTATGCATTTATATGTTTTAATTCATTGCCCCCTAGTTAGAGCAATGATAATAGACGAACTTATTCCTGATATAGCTTTATAGTTTATAGATATATGAATCTTTCTAAGCTTTCAGCCTTCTAAAATTTTTATATATTTATACCTTTTGAGATTTATCGACCTTCTAAGGGTTTTTTTATGTGCCTGTGCCTTTTGAGGCTTTTGAGTCTTCTAAGAATGAATAGTGGCTCTATCAATCACTTAATCTCATAGAGTCCTTATAGTGAGGATCATGTCCCACATTATCTTCTCTTCGAGGCTACCTCATAGTCAGGCTTTATTGGGGTTTTTTTTAAAGCATAGCTTTGTATTATAAAGGTTGAAAAAACCCGCAAGAGATGTTTGACCAATGTGAGATTAATTGTTAGAACATTTTTCGATGATGTTAACATTGTGGAAGATGTCGAGAGAATCCACCAAAGATGTTTGACATATTCAAGATTCTTTATCAAAGTATTGTTCGATGACATTAACCTGTATGGAAGATGTCAATAGAATCTATCAAGGATGTTTGACATATCCAAAGTTTTTTGTTAAAGTGTTGCTCGATGATGTTAACCTGTGTTAAAGAGTTAGAGAGAATCTACAAAGGATGTTTGACTTATCCAAGAATATTTTTCATAGCGTTGTTGATGACGTTAACCTATGCAGAAGAGATCAAATTGAATCCTCTAGGATCGATTATGCCTTAATTAGGAGGGGGGAAATGCCTCATATTTCATAAATCAAAGGTGAATAATAGTTTATGTTTAGATTATTACTATTTTTTTAAGATTAAGATTGAGACCTTATCCAAGAAGTACAAGTCCAACTAGGGACTGTACAAAGCTTGAATTTTTTAGAACATCTTTGTATTTGTGAAAAAATAATTTTCACCGGCATTTTCTTAGGTGTTAAAATGTTGGAGGAAATTATCTTGGACACAGATGGAAAAAGTTGCCCCCAGTCAAGAATAAAGTTCCCACAGACGATGCCAAACTATTATGTCCTGAAATATTAGCAACAGTAAAGAGAGATAAATCTTTGTGTCCTAGCTTTATATGAAAATCCAACACTCAAAAGGATGAAGCGATGGGTGCATCAATCACATTAGACATCAAAATTTTTATGCAGAAAACTCTGAAAAAGGAAAAAATAAAGCATGGCCTAGCCCAGTTGAAATGAATCTGCTAGTATTGGCAGTTAATTACAAAAATGGCCTTTTCATGGGGGTAAGGCATTAGCTAATATAGTAAATATGCATCATATATATCACATTACAAATTGGTAGTTGGAAGAATACAATGATATAATAGTTATTCTTAAGAGAATGTGGCCTATTTATTCTGCGAGTAGGATCGTAGTTGGGGACGTAAGTCGGAGAGACCATTGTCTGGTAACAATGGTTGAAGGACTATAATTGGTGTGCAACAGAGATCAGAAAGATCATAGTCGGTGAGTGATTGTGGTCAGAAGGATTGTAATCGGCGAGTAATGGAGGTTGGGCAAAAGTTTGATGTCAGTTGGGCATAAAAGTCCAACGGTAATCAACGAAAGTTCTTCGGCGATGGTGTCGAGTTAGAGCTTCAGCCTCAAAGCTCTTCTTTTCTTCCTCCAGATCCTCTCCCCCTTCATGAGAAGAATTGGGTTTATTTATAGTTTGTTGGTAGTGGTATGCTTTGTAAATATAGAGAAGATTGATGACATGTTAGGAGTGTTTCAATGAACTGTTCGTATTGATCCCTTTGATAATGGAGCATTTATCAAGCATTTGTATGCCCAAATGTTATCATAATCAAGCAATCTTGGGCTTCTTGGATTTGTCTCATTGAGTCGCTCGATTTGATTACATGCTTGTTACATTTGGAAATCATTTTGTTGTCCAATTTATGGTTTCAACATTCTAAATGTGCTCCAGGCATTTGATTTTGACCCATTTGGGCTCGGATTGGGTTAAATTTGGTGTTGTTGGATTCGACTTCTCGATACGTTCAATTTGATTATAAGTTTGATGAAATCAAAGTTCAAAAGACTCTAGATTTAATTTTGAAAGTTTCTAACATGAATATACTTCGAGATTCATGCATGATCAAAATAATTTCTTGTTGATATATCAGTTATTAAGTAAACTTTTATATGGTAAATCGTTATAAATTATGAAAGATCATATCTCAAAACAATATAATCTGAACTAAAAATTAACTTAAATTTATTTCACACTTTTTTTAATTCAGCTCGTCTATTGCAATCGATAGGTTAACACTATTTAAGTCATGCATATTTGAGCTTGATTCAAGTCAATAATTAATTCAAGTCAATAATAAATTTTAGTAAAATAATGTAAATTTGAGCCTCATTTGAGCAAATAATCTATTTATTTATAAACAATTTCCTGGTATAAGATAAAGAATAATAGACCATCATGAATTATTCATCTAGATTCATATAAATCAAAAGTGTGTCATGAGATATAAAAAAGTTGGTTATAATGGTTTTAAAACCCTCAAATTTAGGCTTCGTTTGGTTATTCAGTACTTTTGTCAAAGTTAGTTTTAAGAAACATTGGTTCAGAAAAATGTGTTTTATAACGGAGAAAACACATATAAAAAACGCTCTCAAAACAGCAGAAAAATGAAAAAAAAATATGGTGTTATTGGGAATGTGGTTTGACGAACCAAACATTAAAGAAGAAATAACTTTATCGTTTTAAAAAGGAATAAGCATAAAAAATGCCCAATCAAACTAGGCCTTATTTTGAGGTGAATACAATATATGAATATCAGTCAATTTTTATATTGTATTCATCTAAAAAAAAAAACTTGTCCAACATTAATTAAGAAATAGCCTAAAACTTCTATCATTCTATGGCCTATAAGAATACTAGCTCAAATGAGCTAGCCCCAGTATGCATGGGCACAAGGTTGAATCAAGGTTTAGTCTAACCTTACTCATCGTGTCAATTGCAAAGCAATTAACCTAAATTGAGAATCAATTGATTAAGCTTAAGCTCATGTGCGATATATTTAGGTAAATTAGTTATTCAAACAACTCTAAAATTCATTTTTCCATCAACTATTCTTACTTTAACTCGGGATACTCAAAATGCATCCAATGTGGCTTAAACCTAAAATTAAGAATTTCCATGATTCCTAAAAACTTTGTCTAAATTGAACACATTTAGCCTAGTGAGCCTAAAATAGTCACCCAATGACACATAACTTGGCGATTGTCCAATGCGAACAAACTTAGCTATATTTGATTGAGTTGATCCATATCGAATGCCATAGAGCTAGCTAATAGCCTCTCCTAGCCACCTAATAGATGATTGAGTCAAGGCATAGTTATTTAAACTCATATTAAGCTAGTTTAGCCAAAGTCAAACTCAATTATAATGGAGTGACAAAATTTGTCTTTATTCCAATAAAGTTGGCTAACATACAATCTAATAATCACCTAATATATTAGTTTAGTTATATATAATAATTTGTAGAAAAATATATTTCATGCATCTATATACATGGGCGGTGTCCATAATATTTTAAATCTCAAATCCTTAAATAATAGCTTATCTAATCTTACATTTGAGATCTTATCTAAACAATAAGATTTTAAGATACAATTAGGACGTTTAAATTGACATCCCAATCATATCGAATGTAAGCCAAAAGTTAGAACCACAATCAAGTGCTTATGGTGTGATCCACATATTAGCTTTCTTGCTCACTTATGATTTGCGAATATATTACACTAGCCATGATGACACATACTTATCATCCTTTAGCATTAACTAGGATATATGGGCATCTAGTATCTTAAGTATTGTAAGCTCTCTTTGAGTATCTCTTTTCACCATATAATTGTTGTAAACCCTATGATCTATAGAACCAATTTCTACCATTAAGCATGTGTAATAAGTATGATATTTAATTCTCTTGTGGCCTTTACCACACAAAAAATTTATGAACCCCACAATCTTCTAAAATAAAATATTTTACCAAACATAAATTATTGTTCTAAAATATGTTAATAATATTCTTCCTACTATTAGATATAGTAAAGCTTAGATTCTTACGAATATAAGTTCACCCCTATAATCTTAAGGTGATAGGTCCCCATTTCACTTTGATTTAGCATGCTCTCCATAAAAGTGTAAAGCATCACATGCCTTTAGCGCATTATAGACCTTATCATATCAGTTGTAGGTCACTGTCACTACCATTAGATAAAGTTTAAATCTTTGGAACAAAAGATCTTTTTTGTTATTGCATATTATGAATTTGATGCATATCATACCTTTTATATACATGTATTGTGTTATAATATATAACTTGCATTAATTTGCAAACCAAAATTTATCTACCAGTTGATAAAATATATCACTCTCATATATTTCATAGTATAATTATGCACCGCCCATTTCATGCATTTGCCTCCACCTGACAAATTTCAGTATTATCAATTGCTCTTGTTGCATATCCAAATCATTTTTGATTTGTCCTTGAAATCAAAGCCTAAGTAGGGAGTCTTAATTTGTGTTAATGAACAAAATTTGAATTCAACTAAAAATAATTTGATCTCCATAGAGACAAATTGAGTTGAATTTATTTATTAAATTGATTGAGAATCTCAACCTATCATTTTCATACAATATAATAAGTAGTCAAGCTCTATTGGGTTAGTACGAATTTAATATAAAAATAAATGTGATGAGTCAATTTTTGCATTTTAATTTTTAATATAAAATATTTTTAATTGACTTGAGCTTTTTATTAGAGTGGTTGGAAAACTCTCTCCTCAACAAATTTGGATTTATTGGTTTGATATAACTTTTTTGTATCTATAAAATGTCAGCATTAGTAGATACCAACTTTTTTCAAGTCTTTCGATTATGTGCTAGAAAACTTTTGAGTGGATAGAGTGTGTGTTTTACATATCAGTATTGTACAAAAATTTAGCACACAGATAAAAATAGTAAGATCATTAAAAATTTATATGAAAACCCAAAAAGAAAAAAAAAATCATCGGGCCTTACCCGAAATGAAAATCGAAATTATATATCAGAAGATATAAGAAGCCTTCCTTCTTCATGATTGAAGATGACTATTTGAGGAATAAAATGTCTAATTTCTCTCATGGGGGTTAACAAAAATAAAGTGTTTACCAATGTACAATTAACACTCAATAGTGAAGCTTAATTTCCACCATTAGGATAATATAAAGCATTTGTTCCAAAGATGGACAACTATACCCAACAACAAGGTAAAATTTAGTTAGAATTTTAGAGATGATGGAGATTACAAATGGTGATAGCTGACGATGATGGTGGTTGTTGGTGATAATAGTTGGTGGTCGTTGTCAATGGCTATAGCTGAAAAATACAAGAGAACTTGTCTAGTTCTCTTCTTTCTGCCTCCCTCATGTGGAGAATAAGGCTCAAGTTATAGACTTTTTGGAATGGACATTTTTGGTAATTTGAAATTAAATCCAAAACACAATCGTATGGTTTATATCGGATCCCTAGATCAAGAAGCATTTATTTAGTATTTAAGTGTCTTAATGATGTCAAAATTTAGTAATATTGGGCCGTTGGAATCGTCTCATCATGCCACTCGATTTAACTATAAGCATGTCGAATTTGAAGATCATTTGGTCATTCAATTAATATTTGAAAGTTTTTAATTATGCTTCAAGTGTTTGATTTGGTATCATTTAGGCATGAATTATAGCACTTTTAGTACTGTTGGGTTAATCTCATTGAGACGTTCAATTCAACTATAAAGCTTGCTCAAACTGGAGTTCGTATTAACCAGAATTTACTTCTTGAAGTTTTCAATTTAGATTTTGCCTCTATATTCATGTGGATCAATCCAATTTTTCATTGATATATCACTCTCAAATACTAAAAATAATTGGATCCTAATTCATGTATATTTATATTAAATAGATGATTTTATTATTATTATTTTATAATAGTAAGCAATTTTAGTAAATAAAGTAAACCATTAAAAATAAATAATAAACAATTTTAATGACTCATTATGTTAATTGCAAATAAAAAATTTATTTTTAAAAAAATGATAGTCTAAAAATTAAAGATAAATACAATTAAGTTATTAAAAATTTAACATTTATAATTTTTATATGTTATGATTATATTTAAAAAAATTTAATAATTAAATTATATTTAATAATTTCAAATAAGATCTCTTGTAATAAAATTAATCTCAGCATGATAGTACGTATAGAATATAAAAAGCATATAATTTCCCACCAAAAAAAAGGTGCAAACCGATTCATTCAATCTCGAGATAGAGCCCTAATTTGATAATTTCATTACTGAAAGAAATGATGATTCATAGAAGCCCTTCGCTAACCGAAAAACCCTAATCCCAAACAGAATAGTTTCCGCAATATGAAGCTAAAGAGACCCCCACTCCCTCAGAATTTCTCCACTACGTCGCCGTCCTCCGCTTCCACTCCGCTGATCATCTCCACCACCTCCTCCTCTATGCTCTCCGACTCCGAAGAACCTCGCCGATTCTTGAAGGCCGAAACCGCTCGGCCGCCGCCGCCCGATAGCAACGGCGAGAGGTGGTAGAGCGGCGGCGGAGGGCAGTAGTGCGCCGGCGAGGGGTTGGCGCCATAGAGTGTGGTCCCGCTGCCACGGCCGAAGCTGCTGCTGACGTGGCGTACCCTGGTGGGACCCAAATGCCTCCTAGGACTACAAGTTGCGGCGCCACCGCTGTTGTCGGCGGCGGTGGCGGCGGTTGCATTGGCCTTCTTGTGTGGAGCCTGTACTTCTGCGCATCGGTTAAGGAAAAGAGTCAAAAGGAGTCCGTTTGTAGGCAAAGCTTTCAGGTTGTAGAAGAAAGTTCACTCCTCATTACTTATTTCTGTACAGAAAATTCTGTAATCATTTCTTATAGAAATTTAGATAAAAAATCCGTAAAGATATAATCTTTTTTGCAAATTATGTAAAATATTTCTTTTTGAATTTATATCGCTGTTTGATTATTTCCTTGTGATTATAAAACTAAAAAAGAGTGTGCCGTTTTGTTGAGGAAGGGCCATTGGCTCCTCCCCTAAAACTCTATTTTGTGATATGAGGTTCCTGTGCATTCATGATTAAAGAGCACTCAAAGTCTATAAATAAATAAATAATAAGAAAAGCATAATTAGTCAAGCTTTACACATGTAGAGAGAGAGAGAGAGAGAGGACCTGCAGATGGCTTTTCACCTCATCATTGGTTAGCCCATCAACGTTCATTAGCTCTCTGATTTGCTTTGGAGTGGCAACTGTGGACAGAATTGATAACTCAATTGAGGAAGAGTAGTTAATCCAATGATCAGATTCATAATCTGCTTTAAATTTGAAGAATTAACCTTTTAATAGAAAAGAGCAACGTTACAGTGACACCATATTACACATAATTTCATTTTAATTAAAAGATAAATTTTTTATAAAACATAATTAGTTTTATTGAAAAATTTATGTTCAATAGTACTTCAATTTATTACCTTGAGACCCACCCAATATATGCAGGGCATTGACAAACCGCCGGTGCAACTCCGGTGACCAACATCTCCTTGCCTTCCTCTGAGTAGCCGCCGGTGCCGCAACGTCGCTGGAAACACTACAACTTCCTTCTCGCTTACCCTGCTTCTCTTCACCTTCATTACTCTTACTACAGCTCTCCTTCTCCTCCATCTCCTTCTGAATAGAACGAGCCAAAGCAAGTTCAGAAATATCCTTTTTCTTCTGCTTTGAGAAAGGTTGAAATGCTCCTCCAATTCTTGGTTTAGCATCTAGTACCAGCTTAGAGCTGAAAGTCACCAATGAATGTTCCTCTTCCCCTTGCTTTGCAGAGTCGGCCTCATCAGCAGCCGGGCTGCTCCATAGCTGTGCCGACACCATCCAGTTCGCCATCTCAGATTCTTCGACGCTCGTCTTCTTCAATGGGATGAATTCTTCGAGCACTGGCTGAGCTTCTTGGCTTGCTTGGTATGTCTCCAATTGCTTCCTGTATGCCTCCATGGCTTTGCAAGGCAATGTGTTAGCATATTTTTGCTATGTTTCACAATTATTTGAAAATTAAGCAAGATAGAAAGCAGAACCAAATGAAACCTTAGTTACCGTTGTTGAGTAGCTGCATGCAAAGTGGGAGCTCACGCTTGAAAGCTTCAATCTTGAGACTCTCCTCCTCAAGACGAGCAAGAAAATCTTTCAGCTTGTGCATGTGATCTGCAATTGGATTCTGATTTTGGTTAATAGAGTAGCTACTGATTAGCTTGTAATCCAAACTAATTAGCTCTGAAGAAGAAGAAGAAGCCATAAGAATGAAATGAAGCAAATAAAATAGTTGTTTTGGTTATCGTCTCCTATGAATGATGATTATGATGATCATGGAGTTGGTGTGATGAATGAAAAGAGGAGCCAAATAGATGAGAACGCAGAGGAAATTGAAGAAAGGATCCCCTTCTTTTATGTGTGAGTGCGAGGGAGGGAATAAAGTGAAGTTTGAAGAGAGGAAAAGGAAAAAGAAGTAATAAAAAGTAAAGAGATGGTAACTTCTTGCAGAGAACAAAGCTGAAAAAAAAAAAAAGCCTGACTTGGTTTCTTATGAAGGGAATCAAGCTGCAATACACAGTCATGTGCTAGCTTGTAATGTTTTTTCAAGTAATCCTAATTATCTATTATCTAAAATTTAAGTTCATACCAAAGAAGTTACCAGGAATGAATAATATTACATTCTTAGTTCAAATTTTTTTTCTTTCTTAGTTCCATTTTTTTTTTAATTTTGAAAAATATTTTTTTCAATATTTCGTAGAGAACTCTCTTTGTAAATGCAAAATAATTTTGGAAACAAATTTGTAAAATATGTTTGAGGTCTTTTTCATAGAATTCCTTTCTCATATGTATATCAGATTTCAATCACAAAACTAGCATATTCTTATTTCCTTTTTCAGCCTTATCTTCTTTTCAAAGGCACATACTGAACCGTTCCCAACCTCTTCACCTTCATCTTCTCGCACTTGTCTTCTTTCTGTAAGGAAATATCTTGAGTGCAAAGCAATGACGAGATTCATGAAATTCAGCTTCTATGTACTTATCTAAAACTACTATGTAATACATAACATACTACCATCATTACACAATTTAGCACACCTTTCTCTACATGCCAAGCTATGATTAAATTCAAAGGATGCCACGATGTCAAAGTACTAAATAAATAAATTAACTATGCTGCTTTCATGATTAATCTATCAATAAGATGAGAAAGGAAGAAAAACATATATTTCTTTCACTTAACTCAAAGCAAGCCGAACAAAATAAGCATAGATTCTCTCTCTCTCTCTCTCTCTCCCTCTTCCTCTCGCTCTCTTTCTCTCTAAAGCAAACAAAACAACTTGAAAATAAAGCAGAAGAGAAGCCTACTTTCCCCTACTGCGCTTGTTTTCAAAAGTTGCACATTAGCGCATATGGATATCTCTTCCATATGCAGGCCTCAGATAAAAGACCAAGAATATTACTGCATAAGACTCCCCAAGTAAAGAATATCTTCTTTAACTTGTTAAACAAACTATTACTTCCTCTCTCTCTCTCTCTCTCTCTCTCTCTCTCTCTCTCTCCCTCCCTGATAATTATATCATTATGCATTAATTTGTTTAGACTTCACTACAGGAAAAATGGCTATAACCGGCGGTTCCTGGCGGCGGTTCATGGGCCGCCGGTGTCACCGGCGGTTTAGCCTCTGCATTTCACAGGCTTTTGCTATTGAGGACAGTTCATACACCTCTGCATTTCATGATTCAAGTGGAGCTGAAGAATCTGTAAGCGAGAGGGTTGCAGCGCTTACTAGAGAGATTGAAGAGATGAAAATGGTTCAATCTAGAGAGATTGAAGAAATGAGAAAGGTTCAGAATGAAATGCAAGCAGAGTTGCAATCCTACAGAGCTGAAAAACAGAGGAAGAAGGACCAACAGGAGCAGCCATCTGCAGACAGTGAGGATATAGATGATGATTAGATCTATTTTATGTTTGATGATTGTATTAATTAGAACTTGTGAATTTCAGAACTTGTGATTGTAACATTATCATGAACTTACTTGTGAACTGTGATTCTAATGTTATGATGAACTTGTGATTGTATTTATAATTTATGGTTGTGATGAATCTAGCGGCGTGTTGCCCAACATATGATTGTGATGAATCTAGCGGCGTGTTGCCCAACATATATTGCTCTTTCTGCAGGTTTAGACTTTAGGGTGAACCTCCCTCAAATAGAGGGGATGCTATCAATTTTTTTTGCAGGTGCTATAGGTTTCCGGCGGCTACCCGGCGGTTTGGCCGCCGAAAACTACGATACCGGATGGCCAATTGCCAGCCGCCGGTAATGGCATTACACCGTCGGTTTATTACCGGCGATTACCGACGGCCACCGGCGGTTCTACAGTGGACAGCTGGCGGTTTAGACCGCTGGAAATATCGACGGTTAGACCGCCGGCTTTCGCCGGTTAAGTAACCGGCGGTCTACCGGCGAAGGCCGGCGGTTTTAAAAAAATACGACGGCTAACTAAACCGCCGGCAAACCTTCGGTAAACCGACCGCCGGTAGACCGTCGGTCAAATAGCCGACGGCGTCACAGCCGGAAAACCGCCGGCCTAAAATTCGGTTGAAACCGGCGGTCGGAACCGTCGGAAAACCGCCGGCTTCATAAACCGCCGGTAAAAAACCGCCGGTGATAGTTTCCTACGCGATTTTTTCCGGCGGCACAAAACCCGCCGTAAAGCCGCCGGTAGTTAAAAAAACCGCCGGTGAATATAGGCGAACCGCCGGAAAAAACCGCCGGATTTCGGCGTTTTTCCTGTAGTGCTTGAAGATCTTTGTTCAAAATTAATTCAATTAAACTTAAAATTAATTAATTATATATAATTACTTCATGAATTAAAAAATTATAATTTTAGTAGACTAAGCTTAACTTGATGGCAAAAATTTTAGTTGACTTGATCTTCAGTCGGAGTTAAATATATATATAAATATTAATTTAGGCTAACTCGTTGTGACTGCTTGATTTCTGTCCTAGTTATTTTTCTCTATCTCTAGCTCCTTAAAAGAAAAATGCAAAAGATATAAAGGAGGACAGTAGAAGGGAATCTCCCTGGCTCGTCTTCCTAGCTTTGGAGGAAGTGGGGAGGAAGGTAAGAAGATTCCACCATAGTAGCATAAAGAGATCTTAGTGCCACCTATAGAGAGAGAATAAATAAGAGATAGAAAGAGAAATATGCGTTGATATTGCAGTGTAATAATGAGAGTTGATCACTTTCTTGTGCAGTCTTGAGGTACAATGCTCCAACCCAGGCCTTTTGTGTGGATTCTCTTCTTCACATGTGTAGCTTATATTCTCTTCTCTTTTCTTTGGTGAATATCCCTTTTGTCTGAAGCAAGATAGATGTGATTTTCTACTAAGTATGGGCCCTCGGCTCATAGAAAATTATTAGCTAAATATTACATCCATAGTTATATGAGAGAATTCTTTCCTCTGTTCCTCCTTTACCTGAATATTTAAATGAAAGTATCTGACTGTCTGTTCCTCTAGACGACAAAAGCATCAGCAATCTTTAATACTGCTCTCCTTCGATCCATTTGCTACTCTCTGAATCTAAGTGGTGATTTTTTTGAGAGGAGGCTTCTTTTTGATAAGGTTGTTGCCATTCAAAATATTTGGCTAAAAGGATGATAGCCAAGTTGTGTTTTAAAGTTCTGGAAGGTGATGTTGTTGATGAGCTCTGTTAGTTCATGAAGAGAATTTTAGTTATTTGATTGAAGTATTATACGTGTACGTTTTGTTTGAGGATAAATGAAAGGAAACTTTCATTTATTCATGAAATTATTTTTAGATTATTCATGTTTGATTTTGGATAGTTTGTGTGGACTAAGGCTTCGTTTGAGACGGTTTTTTTACTGTTTGTTAAAACAGAGTTCCAATTTTAAACGAAGTCTAAATTGTACTTCTTAATTAGTTTCAATGTTATTTAGATTTTTTATAGTGGATTTGATGAAATCATGATTCAATTCATAAAATGGTCGAATCCTTGCAATAAAATTATTTAATAATGCTTGATTGTGGGAAAACCTAGGTAGTTAGGTTGCACTAATTTTGATGATTGATTAGGCTTTACTTTGGTATTGATAATTGGTTGAAGTTGGTATTGTATAGGGCTTTTGAAATGATTTTCATTTAATGTGAACTGGTTGGATCTCCTAGTAAGATTTTTCTCTTAAGTTAATTAACTGCTATTTATTGAGGGATAAAAGTGGTCTTGCTTGTTAGGTGTGTTATCCTCGTTGCTTGTATTATGTTTTTGTACATTGTTGGTTGCGAGACCTGTATTTTCAATATTCAATACTATTATATATATTTTAGAAGAGTTTGTTAATTTTCATTGCGACCCTGACCTCAGGCACAATCTTTGAAAATAATGTTTTTGAAAATCATTTCATATAAATTGCCCAACAATTCTAAGGAAGCTTCCAATAAATTTCAACTCTAAACAAGCCCTACTTGGACTTCTACTTCTTTCGTAATAATTTAAATTCAACCTCAAAAAGGCATAGATCATTATTCACCTTTGATTCGGGATAAATGCGCCATTCACTTCGTCCCAATCAATGCATAATCGATCCCATGAAGATTTAATTTGACCTCTTTCACACAGATTAGTATCATCGGACAATACTCTTGATAAATAATCTAGGAAAGGTCAAACATCATTGGTGGATTCTTTCGACCTCTTCCACATAGATTAACATCATTGAGCAACGTTCTGACAAACAACCTCGAATAGGTCAAACATCCTTGGTGGATTCTCCTGGCCTTTTTCACACAGGTTAACGTTAGCAATGCTCTGACAAATAATCTTGAACAGCTTAAACAACTTTAGTGGATTCTCCTAGCATTTTCCACACATGTTAACATCATCAAGTTATGCTTCAGCAAATAACCTTATCCATAGTATAAGTTAATGTCATCAAGCAACGCTGTGAAAAATAAATTCAAAAAGATCAAACATCCTTGGCAGATTTTATCGACCTCTTTTCTATTGCACGTTAAAGCATCTCCTTCAACTTCTTCTTAAAAAAAAAAAAAGATTATAACCTGATCACCATCAAGCCTCCACTCAATTGGCACTGTTAGTATATATGTAACCAGACTACTTGCATGCTACACTAATTTGACCCCTTCCATCAAAGGTGTCTGATATTTGCCCCCGTCAATATGGATGCATATTGCCTTTAGTATAGTACAACTTAACCACTGCCATCATCGACCCTTCGCCTGATATCCATCATTGATCCTTTAACTCATATAAGCCATCATTGACCTCTCATTTAATTACTACTAAAAGCACACCATCCAATTCTCTCCTTCAACTCATCGCCCGGCCATAAACTGCCATCAGACTTCCACCCAACCCTCGATTGCCACTGGACTTTAGCTCAACCTTCATAAAAATTCCACCCATTTGCCGACAGTCACTGTTTCTCGTCCTAGGTGCTATTACACTGAGATCTTTTCAAACCACCCCTCATGTGATAGGTGATTGACCTTTTCCTATCATGGGCAGTTTATTGAGAGAACTCGGGACTTCTTCTACACAAAGAAAGGCACTGAAGCTTGATATGGGATATTGCCTATATATAAAAAGTGGAATGCATATAATATGAGAAGAAGTTTGACGAGAAGGAAGATGGAAGGAGATGAAATTTTCTTTTACCCATAGAATGGCACTGAAGCTGGATAGTGGATGTCGTCTATCTAAAAACAATGAAAAGCTTCGAATATATAAAAACCATTGAGGGAGAAGGTTCCTTTTATACAAAGTAGAGCCCAAAAACTTAATAGGGGATACCACAAATGCAAGATATGAGAGGGCCTATGTTGTAAGAAGGATGTAGAAAAAAAAAAAAGGAGAAAGAGAGGAAGTGCAAGCTGTGTATACCCGTAGGGGCGATATTTATAGTCAACAAGTGAATCGGGGGGGAGTCATGGAAGTTGTAAAATTTTTATTTTTTTGAGTTAAAAAATTAATTAATTAATTATCTAAAATGCATCCAGTTGGTTGCAATTAGCTACTATTGGGCGCATGTAGTTATGATCTTGATTAATCGCAGGCAAGCGAGGCAGACCATAAAACAACGCATGCTCACAAGAGGGCCCAAATAGGCCAAAGCATGGGCTAGGCAAACCAGGCGAGTCAGCGCACAGGCGAGCTAGCAGACCAAACAATGCTTAGGTGGCATGTCAGTAATCTAGTTAAGCATACCATGCTCACAAGCAGGCCATGAAATGCTCATGGGCTGCTCAGCCTACGCAATAGGCCTGTTAGCGGTTTGTCGACAGTAGTGGCAGTAGCAGGTAGCCGACCAATTTTGCTGCCAAATCATATTTCAACCTTTTATTTTTTGCTTTAAAAGTTTGATTCAGACATTGTTTGGGTCCTCGAAATCATTTGTCAATATTTTAGACTCAATTTTAGCACTTTTAGAGCTTAATTGAGCCTCTACAACCAATTTTGAATAATTTTCATATGTAATTTCTCAATAATCTTTGCTCCAATCGACACATCAACTTTAGGACACCGTAAAATCATAATTAAGGATATTGTACTTAACTCACGTACAACCCCAAAGGGAGGGTCCACATTGATGTCTAGAGAGTGGTAGTGCATCATAATCATCCAAAAATCATAATTTTATAATTGGGACAGATTGAAATGCTCCGATGTATTTTTTTTACTCAGTTAATTTAAACATCTGAAAATAGAGGGGGTAATAGATATATCATCAAAAAAAATTCTTGATCAGACATGAAACTTGTTATAGAGCCATCCAAACTCTTACTTTAGCAAACTTATTGTCGAACTAAACATCAAAGATAAATCTAATGAGCCTAAGATCGCTGAATTCTAACATCATTTTGACACTCAAATGTTTGATAAATTATCCATACTAAAGGGAGTTGATGTCAACTATCCATTAGAATTGCTCCCAATTGACCCTTAATCTTCATCCTATTTACTCGCCGTGCCATTTCCAACGAAATTATAAATAACCCCTCATTTCTTCACATGAGAGAGGGGGGGGGGGGGGGGGGGAGATAAAAGAAGAGAGAAAAAGAAGAAAAATATTAGATCTTTCTTTCCACCAAACTCTTCCTCGACCACAGATTATCGTCAGACTTCTGCTCGGTCACATTCCCTCATCAAACTATCACCTGACCACCAGCTGTCACCAGACTTTTGCCAGACTCCAACATCCCCATCCCACGACGGTCCTTCTAACCTTTGTCGCTCGCCGACTATTGTTCTCCTGACCACCCTCACTAGACTACGGTCTCCCTCATTGTCGTCGCCCCACAACAATCTTTTCTGACCACCGTTATCTAACTACATTCTTTTCAACCTCCATTGCCCACCAACTACGATCCTTCTGAACATCATCACATGATTGCGATTTTTTAACCTTCGTCACTCGCCGACTATGGTCCTTCCAACCACCGTCACCTGACTATAGTCTTTTCGATCTCCGTTGCTCTCTAGACTACGGTCCTTCTAACCATTCTCTTCCGACTACGATATTTTAAAACTTTGTCGCGTGCCGACTATAGTATCTTCGACAAACATCTCCATACTATGGTCTCCACGACCGCCATCACCTGATTACGGTACTTTCGACCATCGTCACCTGACTACATCTTTTTCAACCTCCTTTGCACGTCGATTACGATCCTTCCATCCATCGTCACCTGAATATGATCTTTTTGACTTCCATCGTCACCATAATATATTATATAATTTTAAAATTAAATATAAATAATTATTATATTTATATGTTATATTTAAATATAAATATTTATTAATTTTAAATATCTTCAATCTTTAATTTTAATTTATATTTAATAAAAAATTAATTTATATGTAAATATATATTTAATATAAATAATTACTAATTTATATTATATATGCTGGTGTGTATATATATATATATATATATATATATATATATATATATATATATATATATATATATATATATATATATATATATATATATATATATATATATATATATATATATATTACATTATAAAACTTTATTTATAAAGTCATACAATATTATTATTTTTAGATATTATATTCTTCTTAATATCATTTAATTTCACATTTAGAGAGAAGTTTTTGAACTTTAAAAATTATAAATAATTATTTTTATTTGAATAATTATAAATATACAAATAATTATATATTTAAGAACTTCAAAAATTATTCTTTTTTATTTTCTATTTGAATATTTCATACAAAATTTTCCAACAAATTCTCTTATAAATATCCATCTTGTACTCATTGTTGAAACTATAAACTACTAGTTGTTTAATATCACAGCACTTAGGAGTTTTATGTTGTGTTGTTTATATACTTTTTCTTGTATCATAGGTTAAGAGCTCATATGTGGTAAATGAATCATGTGGGTGTGTGATTAACTAGAATTTAATATATAATATTATGAAAATTTTGAAATTATATTCTTAATTTTTTTAAAATATATCATATTTAAATGAATTTAATATTTAATAAAATATTTTATATTAAACTAATTAAAGAACCGGCCGGTTCAATGGTTGAACCGACGGTTCAAACTGATTTTTATCAGTTTTATACTAGCCCAGTTTTCCAAGAGGATCGAACCGGCCATAGGACTGGTTCATGGTTGAATCGATCGATCCAGTTGGTCCAGTCTGATCCGATTTTTAAAGTCATGATATTTCCGACCAAACAAACTTGTCAACACTGATTCTTTCAACTCCAACCATGTAATGCACTATATATAACATATATTGACTACATCGAGCCAAGGCCTTTCTTCCAAAAATGGGTATCATTTGTAATATACTTTAAATACTAGTAGATTCATTTTAATTGGGCAAATTCCCATGAGCTTTTCTCATTTTCAGGATTTTCCACATAACAACTTTGGTGTCTTATACGAACATTGCTACAACCCCATCTTTCATCTGTTTGTGTGCTGGATTTTCTTATGAAACTAATATATTAAATTTTATCTCTCTTTATCGCCACAAAAATTCCAAGACATAATAAGACCCAAATCTCTAAATCACATTAAAAATATCATGAAACTTAACTTATTTTAACTAAAACATAACAATATTATGTATATAATTAAATATAAAAAAGTTAAAGTGAGGTTATCAGACATAAATAAAAATATATTAGACTTTGATGATTTGTACGTTTTAAAATATTTTATCACTGATTAAACTATTAAAAGTTCATATGAAATTAGACTCATAAAAATAATTATTTTTAATATTAAATATCTCAAAGACTGTGATTATATATATATATATATATATATATATATATAGCTTGGTGTCTAAATCCTCATCTAATAATAAAAAATGTTTTATATAATCATTTTATTTTATTTTTATTTATAATATATGCCCAACTTGTTTAAGATGGGGCTCCTTCGCTTAGTGGGAGCTGTGAGTGGGCCATTACCATTTCCACCGTTCCTTTTCACGAGCCAGACCAGCTTCCTGATTTGAAATCCAGATAAGCATTAGGTCCAACTCGACCGTTGCAACCGCTCTCCGCTCTTTCCGCTCTCTCTTCCTGCGATTTCGAAGCTTAGGAAAAAGAAAAATTGTTTATAAAACTCCTTCCAAACAGCTCTTCTTCTTCACCATTAGATTCCTCTAGCTTGATGTCCACCTTGACCTTGGAGAACGCCATGGATGCAGAGCTTCCAGTTTTCACCCAGGAAGAGATGGCCATCGACGAAGCTCAGGGATTCCCCAAGGCCTATGGCTTGCTCTGTAAAAACTCAGTGACCATTAGCCCTTTCGCTCATGGACCTCCCCATTCCTTCATTCCATATGCCTTGCAGTCTCAAGAGGTTTGCCCTTAATCTTCTTTCTCTAATTCCTGACAGAAGGAATGATCTTTCTAACTGTGCAGGTTTTAAAAGTCAAGAAATTGAACCAGATGTTCCCCATCATTGATCCCGAAGCTTGCTCTTTTGCGAATCTGAGAAGTTATGCCGATTTCCTCTGGGAGAAACTTGATCATCTCGGGTAAGACTGACTGACACAGCTCGATTTTGACTAGTATGTTCTTCATAACTGTTGTTACATATGCAGCTAAAATGCTTGTTGTTTTGTTTTCCAGGAATGCTGAATTCGAACCTGCTTTGTTTCGAATAGATTGTTTTGGAAATGTAGTCTATCGTAACGCTGATCCGGCTTCTCCTCTTGCCTGGGACATTGATCACTGGTTTCCTTGCTCAAGTACATTAATCACTCATTTTGTCTGTTTAGTTCAGTTGGATCAACGATTAATAACTCCCATTTAATCGCAACTTGCAGGAGGAGGTAAAACAGTACCAAGTAATTTGAGGATACTACAGAGGCAAGTGTGTAAAAAGAAGAAGAACAAGTTGGATTTCCTAATTCCATGGTGGGATCTTCAGCTGGGCATCTCAGTAAACCAATTTCTATCTATATTTGCCTCAAGGAACTTAGATTTCAGGTGAGTTTCATAATTTTTTTTTTTGTAATTTCTCCTCCAATTTTGTCATAAGTAAACTTGGTTTTTAACATCAGATAGTAATGTATCTCAATATATTGCAGGCGTAGAGCATTCTCCTTCTTCTTCCCAGACGGAGGAGGCGAGGAAATTAATTGTTTGCAGAATTTATATTTACATAGTTTCAGTAAAAAATTCACTGATGCCAAAAGAAAACAAGGACTAGCTGCAGTCACAACTTTATTGTCACAAAATAGTTCTGACAGAATGGTACTGAAGTCTGTTGATCTTAATAAATCCTTGAGGCAAAACTCTCCTTTCCCTGGTTAGTAGAATAAGCAAACACTTCATTTCTCTTTCCTTCTTATTTTGTGGCTATACTTAGTTATTTCCTCATAGCATCAATGAAATCATTTCATAAAGAAGATGTTGCCAACCAAGAACTTCGAAGACTTAGATCAAGTATCTCAAAAGAAAATAATCAACCTCTGGTGGATGATCATGAGAGCAATCCATATCTAACAATTTCACAAGCAAGGGACTCATTGAGGCAGAGAAAAGAGGCAAGAAAGTTACAAGCAGAGATTAGTCAGCTGGATGAAAAATTGAATGAACTGAAGCAGAAGAGTTATCTTGAGCGACTTACACTTAAAGAGTTGGAAGAAGAGATAGTAAAGAGGAGAAAAAGAGGAGAGAAGTGCAGACAATTGTCGGAAGCCCAGGCCTGCTACCATTCCCTCCTGGAAAAGATGATGAAGGATGCCATGAACCAGTAAGCTAGAACAATTAGAACCTTGTTTCCTCGATTGAGTATCTACTTATTTTGCTAACATTTACAATAGTCGTTTTTAGCTTTTTGCTTGCTAACATCTTGAAATCATAAATTTCTAAAGGCATCAATAAACTAATACTTGTATATTTGCTAAAAGACATTATATAGCTGATATTAAACAAAAAAATAACTTTTATATTCTTTAATCAAGATATTATCAAATCAAACGTACTTCATCTGATTTGATAGATAGCACCATTGTCTATATAATATTTCTATATATATAACAAGTGAAAATGTTTTGTATTGTTAATCTCTAAATTGTTTTGATTTAGGACTGTTGTTTACAAGAAGCAACTAAGACTAAATCAGGCGAAATCAAATACTATAATGGCCAGATTGGAGGCACAAAGAGCTGGCCGTGATGCTTCTGAGAATGCGCTCCGCAGAAAATGCAAACAAAGAGATAAACTGGAGGTACAAGCCATAGCTTGTTCTGAACAAGGCCCAAAAAGATCACAAATATCTGGTGATTTCCAGGAGAACAACAATAGTTTATCATCAACCAAGAGAGTAAGGAGGCCAACAAAAAAGAAACTGAGAGTGTTTCTTGAAGAGGAACAAAAGGCTTTTGAGGCTGGTATCTCTTTATCTTTTGATGACCAAGAAGAGTTGGAAGAAAGTATGAGCATTGCTAATGAAGAGGAAGATCATTATCAACCAAGTAAGGCAAAAAAAATCAAAGATGACCTTCTCCTTAATAGTAAGCTAAAAGGCATTGCTTTAGGAGAGGAATCATATGAAAGAACTAACGACCAAAAGAGGCAGATTTCATATCCTTATAGTTCATTAGACACTGTGGAAGGGGATGGTACAAATTTGTTTTCTAAGAATAAAAATCTGACTGTCGGCAACAAGCTTAAGCAAATTCAACATAAGGAGCTCAATGTTATCAAGACTAACGAATTCTGCAAAAAGATCAATGACCCTGAGAACCATACATCATACCCTTCCCACTCATCCTACAATGTTAAAGGACAAGATGCAATTTTAGTTAGCAACAAGCTAAAGGAAGTTCAAAAGAGAGGGCTTGAAGCTATCAAGTTGAATGAATCACAAAAACAATGGAATCTTCCTTCAAGCTCACATGAACTACAAGAAGAGAATATAGAATTTCAGAACCTAGTTGGAAAGGTTAATGTAGAAAAATGGCTCCAAATTCTGTTAAAGAACGCAAAGGAAGGTTCACACCCAACTCCAAAGAACTTTGATGAACCAACAATCAACACCAATATTGAAATCAAACAGAATGAAATCGTGTTAAGTACAATTACTAATGCAAGAGAGAAACAATGTTCTGACAAAATGGATTCAGAAAAGAGATTTAATACTACTGGAAGTGCTTGGAACGTTGCTAGTACAAGTTGGAAGAATTCTAAAGTAGAGGATACTGAGGAAATCAAAGCCGATTCACCAAAATGTGAGAGTTCAAGAAGGTTTATATCATTCCTTTCATCTCCTGCTAAAATATGGCGGATGAGAAAGGGAGTTGAATGGATGAGAAGGAAACCAAAGTTTACAAGTGATGATGAAGATGTTAATCTAAGTTGCAATTTCATGAATAACAACATGATCAGCAACATTCTCTCAAAAACAACCAAGAAAGAATCAAAGAAATGAGATTTTGTTGTGTATATTCTGAATCGTTTTTCTTTTGATGATTTATTTGTAGTCATGACTGTTTCCATGCCTGAATCAAAATAACATTTGCTATGAATTTATCACATGTTCTGATCATCAACTTGCATCGTTTGTTGACATACATTCGATAATGCATAAGTCAATCTAATTTCGTTTGTAATCAAATTTTTGTTTGGTTGACTTGGTGAAACTTATCTAAGGTGTAGATTAGGGAAAACTCTTAACCTGTATCCAACTCATCTAAGTTCTATTTTGGGGAAAAGCTCATGACAGGCTTGGTAATTAGCCCGCCCAAATTCAACTTGTTTGTTAATTAAATAAGTGGAGATTGAAACATTTGTTCTAACTTATTTACTTAATGAACAAAATGCAAACACAAATAGCTCAATTGATTCACTTCTACAAGAGCTTGATATATACAAATATTATTTATATATACATGCTTAAAAATCATTATACTAAGAAATTTTCAAATATTTTTTTTATGTATTTGATAATTGATATATAGCTTATCATTAATACTCAATTCCATAATAAAAAACTAGCTTATTGATGAATTTGAGTCCATTGATATTTTCCATGATAAGTTTTTCTTACTGTTTTTTAAAGCAAATTTTTAGTAAAAAATTAAAAATTTTTAACTAAAAATCACTTTAAGAAATAGTACGAAAACTGTCCCAAACAAAGACTATTCAGAATTAAATGTGTTGTGTCACTGTTTCTTCTAATCAAGAGTTTCCAGATCTGAGCTACCAGCAGCATTTAATTCTCCCCTTCTCATTTGCATAGCATAGAAAACTCAAAAGGATGGAAAAACTTGAGGAAAATGAGAGCAATTCATAATTCGTATAGACAATCTATTCAATACAACATCAATGAATATGTGCAGATGGTGATAGTGAAGGCAGCACCAATCACAACAATAATGGCCGCTACTTGTGACGACAAGATGGAGCAGACGTGACTGCAACGGAGTATTGTCCGTCAAGTAGACCACGACGATGTATTCTGCTAAAGATGGTGTTCGTCGACAGCAGATCAAAGATGCAAAGTTCTAGAGGATTTAGAAATGCATGAGAGCTCAAATTTCTTCTCATCTTTTGATTGATAATACGAATATACCATTTCATGAAAAAGATCTCGCAGGCATGTTTGTGGTGCCAAATAAAAAAGTTGACAAAACAAGAGAGTATTAGAGCATCTCCAATGGAACGGCAAACAACTATTTGTCGTTCTTCCGTCGCTCCAACCCAGCGGCAATTCTTACGCCATTTTATTGCGGATGAACAGTGCGATGCAAATATTGATCTTCGTCATTTTTTGGTCTCTACCAAACTTGCCCAAGAAACACGCGAAAGAAGAGAACGACTGTTACGGGGCAAAATGAAGTCCTATTGGAGACGAATCCCGGAATTTTTTAGTTTCATAGCATTTTTTAGTGAAAAATGCGATTTTCGGTTGGAGATGCCCTTAGAGATTTAACAGCTTGGATAAGTTTGAAGCTTTCAGCATAGATTGACTGTTAAAAAGTGCGCATCAACGTGATGAAAGGTCTTCGATGAATTGCTCGCAGTGTATGAGGCCATGGTCGATCGGCCAGGAGGCCCCTTTGTTCTTGGCAGCCGCAGGCAAGAGTATCATTGAACCAATTGGTTTAGGAACTTTGTAGTTTTTAAATCCAAATATTCTAAACAACAACAACATCAAGCCTTTTATCCCACTATACGGGATCAGCTGCATGAATCCATTTTCTTCATTGTGTTATGTTAAAAGTTAAATTTTCATTTAAACCTAATAAATAAATGTCATTTCTAATATTTTCTAACCACGTCTTTTTAGGTCTACTTCTATCTTTTTTATCATAAGTCAAATCTAATACATCTACTTTCCTAACCGGGTCATTAGAAGAACGTTGTTTTATGCGAGAAAACCATCGAAGACGACTCTTTCTAATCTTATCTTCCAGTGAAGCTACTCTAACCTTTTCATTTATATGCTCATTTTAAATCCTGTCTCTAAGAGTAAAGCCACTCATATGTCCACATGAGCATCCTCATCTCTGCAACATTTAGCTTAATATTACGTTTCTCTTTTAATGTCCAACATTTTGCACCATAAATCATAATATCATAGAGTGAAGCCAAACATTAAGGTTCTATTTGGAAAACGACTACAACGACTTATAAAGTGTGTTCTGAAGTTACTATAGAGAAAATAATATTACTATTATAGCTGCAGAAAGTTGATTTTCACAACAGAAATTTTTTTAAAAATAATGAGAAAATAGTACTCAAACAAAATTGCAAAATGTTATTTAAAAAACAAAGCAATCAGAGAGTTGTTCCAAAATGACCATAAATTAATCTTTATTAATTTCTTTGAAATGCAAAATTTTCATCAAGATCTGCAATTTTAAATGATTAGAAAATAGTTTTTATTCCTGCTACAGTGTTATTATTAGCAAAACACTGCTGATGAGTTGACATCCCTATTGAAAATTAAGTGATTAGATTTAATAAACAATCAAGTTAGGAAATTAAATTTGAAAAAACTAACTATATGAAAACATTTTGAAAAAAAATGATTATAATAAAATTTTAAATGATTTGATTATATGAATATGAATGAATTAATTATATCTTGAATTTTGTTTTTCCAAATAAATTAAGAAGTTTTAAAATTATCATTAACAAGTTTTAATAATACATTACAACTAATTTTTTTCAATTAAAATCTTCAGTTCTTTTTTTTTTTCTTAATTACAAATACCTCAATTTTTTTTAGTTAAGCATAATACATCATTTCTCATATTTTTATGATTTTAAGGATAAAAAAAAAAAAAAGAACAACAATAAAATAATTTAAAATATTAAACTTCATTTTAAATATTTTTTTTCTATTATAAAAAATAACTTTTTAACGCAAAATTTTTTATGAGTTAAAATATAATAGTAAAAATGTGTCTCAAATTAAGTCTTAGATTTCATTTACTTTAGGACAACTAATTTACTATTTTTTGAAGTAATTTTTTTTTTAAAAATTTAACTAAAAATAATAAAAAATCTCTCAAATATTATCAAATTTTTGTAGTTTTACGGCAGAGAAATAAAAAATTAAAATAAATTAAAAATATTTTCCTTTATATATATAATGACCCCCAAATCATTTCTCCCATCATCGTTGGCATTAGCCAGGTGTCCGACCTCTCCTCTATAAGCAGGCCGAGGAGGAAAGAGAAACAACCCCTCCTCTCTCTATCTGCACGATTCAATATGGACGAGAGTTCGTACGGTCAGGAATCCAGCGCCAACAAATCGATCTCGAAATCGGCGGAGATCGATGGCCTCCTAGCCGGCGTCGGATATGCTATTCGCCCCTCCGATCTCCCTCACGTTGCCGAGCGCCTCGAGAAGCTCGATTCTGCCATAATAGCAGCCGCCGCAGCCGGCCTCCCGCCGGAATTTCTCTGCTCTGACGCCGTCCATTACAATCCCTCCGATCTCGCTGCCTGGGTGGACTCCATGTCCATGCTCACCTCCTTATCTTCCCCCCCAACCCACCCCGCTCCCGCACCTTGGCCGGTCCAGATCTACGCTCCTGCCCCTCTTTCTACCCCCACCGTTGATCTCCTCGCTCCAGAGGACGCTGGTATCAACCTTGTTCACCTCCTCATGTCCTGCGCGGACTCAATCCATCGCGATGACCATCCATCCGCTTCAAACCTAATCCACGAGATGCAGATCCTGCTTCCACGGGTCGGCACAGCATTTGGCATCGGGAAGGTCGCTGCCTACTTCATCGACGCCCTCGACCGCCGCCTCCGATCTCGACCTTCGCCGCCGGCCGAGGACGAGATACTTTACCACTATTTCTACGAATCCAGTCCCTATCTCAGGTTCGCTCACTTAACCGCGAACCAGGCGATTCTCGAATCATTCAACGGCTTTGATCGTGTCCACGTCATCGATCTAAACCTGAAGCACGGCCTCCAGTGGCCCGCGCTGATCCAAGCCCTTGCCCTTAGGCCAGGCGGTCCGCCGTTTATCCGGCTCACCGGTTTCGGGCCGCCAGCGATCTGCGAGGTCGGCCGGCGGCTCGCGGAGTTTGCCCGGTCCGTTAACGTGCCGTTCGCCTTCACCCTGCTAGATGAAATCCAGCCGAACTTACTCCGAGTTGAACCAGGTGAAACAGTGGCGGTCAACTCCGTTTTACAGCTCCACCAGTTTCTCTCTGACCCGGGTTCTCCCGGCCCGATCGATTCGGTGCTAAGCTGGGTCAAGGCACTCCGGCCCAGGATCGTGACTGTGGTCGAACAGGAAGCGGACCACAACCGGCCCGGCTTTCTCGACCGGTTCACTGAAGCGTTGTTCTACTACTCAACTGTGTTCGACTCGTTAGAATCCGCTGCAGCCGGTGCCGGACCGGAGGTTTACTTGCAGAAGGAGATCTGCAACATAGTTTGCTGTGATGGGGAGGAAAGGGTCGAGCGGCACGAGCCGCTGGCGAGTTGGAGAGCTCGCTTCGGCCGGGCAGGGCTTTGGCCGGTTCCTCATGGTTCGAGCGCATTCCGGCAGGCGAGCATGCTACTGACGCTCTTTCCCGGTGAAGGATACAGCATCGAGGAGGTGGAAGGATGCCTGACGTTGAGCTGGCACGGGCGGGCCGTCATCTCGGCGTCGGCATGGCACTGCGGCGATGGCGTAGATGCGCCGCCGCTGGCCGGCAATATTTTTTTTAATGGGTATAGCGGTTCTGACCGGCGAGAGTAGTGTAAGTAATCGTTGTCTTGGTGGAATTGGTTCCAAAGAGAGAACCTAGTTTGTAATGTAAAGTTGTGAAATGTTAATAGAAATTGTAATTATCCTCTTTTTTTTAGACGCGGACTAGTTAAAATAAATCTACTAGTATTTATTATCAATTATAAATAATTTCATTTCTGACAAGAATGCATTGATTCAATGTAGTAAAAATACATTGTATAGAATTTTGATGAACTCATTGACATGAGAGTTGTCTTTAAGAGACTATTCACTTGTTTATTTAGTCATACTTTTTTCAGAAAATGAGACGAGACCAAAAAATTCAATATAAATCCTAGTGTTAAAATCGGGAGTCAGAGTTAGTGTTGATGATTTGTATGACAATGATAATGATGGAAGGAAGTGAAGTCAAAATGCGCCAAAGTAGCCAAATGATAATGATCGAAAAATTATAGGAGAATGTAGTCGGTGACATTGGCCGGGAGGACTGCAGTTGGCTGAGATTGGTTGGGGGATTGTGGTTGGGCAATGGAGGTTAGAGGACCACAATTAGAAGACAAATATCAGTAGTTCGTAGTCAAGAGACAACGATCGAATGATTGCAGTTTGACGATGGTGCTCGAAGGGACGCAGTCGTGCGACTGTGGTCGAAGGTCTGTAGTGTAACATTACATCCAAGATCAAATTTTGAAAGAATTGTCTATTCTATCCCTTAACTAGAACACCAGAGCTTCTAATTTATTTAATTAAATATAAACAATTATAAATATTTTGATTCATCAAAATATAGAACTATCTAAAAAATAATAAACTATAATATAATAAAATAAAACATAAAAATATTGATCAGTCTTACTCCAAAGGATCTTAACCCCTTCTCATACCTAAAATTAATAAGAACCACATAACGAGCTACAATGTTCGACATGTTACTAAAACCTACTATTGCATTTAATGCAAAAAAAAAAAAAAAAATCAATATGCATATTTTATCTCAATCCATATAGAATCAGTAACTGTCATGATGAACAATGATCAATCACTAGCTACACATCAATATGATCAATAGACGAGAAAGCTCATAAATCATTACAAGTCCATAATCCCATAAAAAAATCTATAAATCAATACATCTACTAGAAGAATAAATACATTTGTTTATGCTAAGATAAACAATATAATGTTGCATACAATGTTATCAATTGTATTCATTGCAAAGGATGTTCTTATGCATTTAAATCATGTATGCTATAGATGAATCATGAATGCTTCTATCATGACAGTTAAATACCATATCAATATGTTCAATCTCTATTAGATCTATATGTATATTAATATACTATGCTTCATGCATCTTTTAACTATCCTATCGGTTGCCAACTAATCATTTATATCATATCATGTATACAATTATGTATACTGTCACGTATGCATATTACTGTGGGCATACATATCATATAAATTTAGCAAGATAGGTGTTACACCTCGGGATTTGAAGTGGAAGAATTACATTTGTTTTCTCTTTATTTATTTTCTTTTTCTTCTTACAATTCATTTATTTTCTTATTTTTAATTAACAACCAAAATATATTTACAACCAGATCATTATTATTCAAAATAGACTAATTACATTAAGGAAAAAAATATAAATAACAAAAAATATAATTATATTACTACAATCAATATTTACATTATGCTACAAAAATCAAAGTCCAAAAGCATATATACAATAGTCATCATAGGCTACAAAAGAATACATATGAAATTAAAGAGTTAAAACTAGAACCAAATTAGCATCACTGTCTAGCCTCATGCTGTAGGCTCCCTACCTTTATAAAAAATAATGTAAAATAATATAATTAGAATAAAAGCCCAGTAAGTAACTAAAACTTAGTGCTGCGTTAGATGCAAGACAAAAGAATCAATATACATGCTCTAGTCAACAATCAATAGCTTATCAGTACAAGTAAAAAATAATTTATTAAAATCCATATCAATTAATAATAAAACTACTATGATCAATAAAGTAAAAAAAAGATCTAATATTAAGTGGTCCTTCGTTTGATGTTGATGTTGAGTCACCGGTTATTCCAATTTGGGTGTCTTTCTCAAATTTGAGATCTCGTCTCTTCGTCCCTAGGATTCTTCATGGGACCAATTGTCATGCCCCGAGATCTAACTTGGAAAGAATGTCGATCAATAGCCAAACAATTTACCAGAGTTATCTAAAAACCATCATTTAGCAATCTATCAAACATCTATAAAATTTAAACATCAATACACCAGTCGATTCATATCTCAAAACATCATATACAATACTCAGGAACTACACTATCAATGCAAGTAGAAAAGCTATCCTGTCCTGAGTACAAAAGAATCATCAATCTATCAAAAGAACTAAAAACCTGAAGATCCGGATCAATTCTTATCTCCTGCTCCCGAGCCCTGACCTGAAAATATCAACCACATATAATGAGCTTAACAAAGCCCAGCAGGTCACCTAATACCTATAACTGAAATCAAAGCACGACAATGCTATCAATATGCATGTCAATCTATTCAATCCAAATCAGTCAACGGTCAATGAGTCTATGCAGCGGAAATCAAATCAGTAGTCAATAAAACCAGTCAATGCAGCGGCAGGCAATTCGATAAATCAATTCAATCAATCAATGTCGTCAATCAAATCGATACGGTCAAATCAGTGAAATCAAATGAGAAAAGCGATACGAGACAAGGAATCTATAAATCAGTCAATACGGTGTAGAACAGTAGCAACAGTGAATCTATCAGTCTATAGGCAGCAGTATCAATAAATCTATAGGCAGTAGTGCGATGTCCATGCTATCAATGCAATATCTATATTCATCCATTTCTATATCAATGCTCAATGTCGATGCACAGAAATCGATCAGTGAAATCAAATGAAATCGTACGATCTAGTAAGTCCAATCAAAGTCGATAAAGCAGGAATCTATAAAACAATGAATCTATAAAGCAATACAGTAAACATGCAATTCAATACTATATACTGAACAAGTACAATCTACTGGCTATGTTGCTGTTGTAGAATCCATATTGCTGTTGTAGATAATACATTGGTTTGATCAAGAAGAGTCGTCACTCTATTGCCCGTCGGCATAGTAATAAACTCCTTATAACTCCCAATCGTTATATCAATGATCAATGGTTTAAAGGAAAGCTCGTCGGCCCACCATCCTGTACAGGTATCAATCAATCTTCTACCAATGTTCAACCAGGTTCCACTTGCGATCAGTATCAATAGTCAATTCAATCAATAAACAATTCAATAGTCAATATTAAAGCAATCGTATCAATAATCAATGCAATATCAGTTCAATCTATCAATCTCATACAATTCAGGAATCGTACGAAAATCGGGCAGAGTAACGGTAGTCGGTCAAATTTACACAAAAATCCTGCAAAAAGTCACAGTTTCCAAATCTTTCCAAATTACAGTAGAATATCTATAACATCAATACAAGACTATTGTCCTATAGAAATCAAATCAAATCAAGTCCTGATTCTTTTCTATTCGATTAAAATCACGTAGAATCGATTCCGACCGATAAAATCTTCGTAGAATACAGTCAAATCGTGTACAATAATCATATCTATAACATACTAAAAGTTGTGCGGTGGAAGTTGTGTCAAATCAAAACCATGTCGAAAAGTCGACTACGAAAACACAAAACAGATCACAACTAGGTCAAAACACAACATCTCTGAAAACAGAAACAGGGTTCGGAGTCCTTACCACGAGATCTTCACTTTTCCCAACAGCAGCGTCGGTCGAAAAGCGCTCCGTGGTCTCCGAAAACCAGCTTTTCTCTTTTCTTCCTTTCTCTTTCTCTCTCTACAAATATCTGATTTTAATTTTTGATTTTTCTCTCTCCTCAAAACGAGCTCATTTCCTTATATCATACATGGATCGGCCTGGCCGATCGTCTCGATCGGCCTGGACGATCAGACCAATTCTGGTCGTCCTGGCCGATACTCCAGGGCGATGATCAGGACGATTTTTAGGAACAGTGCAGATCGTCCTGGACGATCTCAATATCGTCCTGGACGATTCTGTCCAGAAATGGCTCCAGAAATCAGCTGTTTTCAATGCACTGATCGGCCTGGACGATCCAAACTTCGTCCTGGCCGATTCTGGGAGGAAAATCCAAATCAGAGAGGAACAGTAAGGAAACGAGATATTACAATCTCCCCACCTTAGAAAAATGTCGTCCCGACATTTCCCTAAAGGTACGAAGCAAAAACAACGCAAAACAAATCGATTGAAAACCAAATCCAAAACAAAACTCGTCGAAATCCATACAGAACACACAATGCAATCAATCAAATGTCAATATGCAATGTTCATATGTCAATATCAATCGGTTAGTCAAATCAATCTTACCAGTAGAATCTTCTGGTCGTTGCTGATCCTGGTGCTGTAAACTCTGTAGACTGTAGATGCGTGGCACCACTGGAGGTCGTGGCGCAACCGTCTCCCTCTGATCTCTGACAGCTCTATCATCCATCCGGTTCCTTGATCTCTCACTGTAGGCCCTCGAGACAACAGTCCTCTGTTGTCCTGTCCCCGTACCAGAATCAGTCCTTCCATCCAGTCCTTTCTGAGGACAATTTGCTGCTCTGTGCCCTTGCTGTCCACAATGAAAACACTGTCCCGTCACTAGGTAGCACTGACCTGCATGTCGTCTACCACAGTGAACGCAAGTGCCAGAACCACCAGATGATACTATCGATGCTAATCGTGACGCAGATCCCGATGCAGATCCCTTCGAACCCTCATACCTGCTTCTCTTCTCTCTATCCCTGGAATCATTTCGTCGTACCTCATCTCTTCTCCTCCTGGTATCCTCGTACCTCGATATTGGTGTCGCCAGCTCAATCTCTATCAATCGGGCCCTCTCCACTAGCTCAGAAAACTCATGGATCCGGAAAGGTACTAGTGGTTGCCTCAGCTCTCTGTTCAATCCGTGCAGGAATCTGTAACATTTGTCTTCGGCAGTAGGGATCAGATGAGCAGCATACCTCGCAAGTGCAGTAAACTCGGCCTCGTACTGCATCACTGACTTGCGGCCTTGCTCTAATCTCATGAAAGCTTCCTGCATCTGTCGCTGAGCTGACGGTGGTACAAACCACATCCTGAACACTGTAGTGAACTCATCCCAGGTGATCTCAGCATTGGTCTTCCCCTGAAACTTCTCTCTCTGCTGTCCAATCCACCATCTCTCTGCCTCACTCTCCAACATGAATACTGCCAAAGGTACTTTTCTGTTCCCCGGACACTGCATACTATCAAAAATCTTTTCTATCCTCATTATCCAATCCTCAGCAGCCCGTGGTCCTACAGCCCCTTTGAACAACGGAGGCTTCAGCTTATGAAACATCTGCAAGTGTCTATCAACTTCTTCCTCTTTGCTCCCACTCATCTTGCTCTGGGCATCCCCCATAACATGTGCAATTGCAGTAGCTAACTGCATCATACTCTCTGAAGGTACTGGAGCTGCGCTGTGTTGCTCATTCGGTACACTGGATTCTGCTGGAGGATCCATATCTTTTCACCTGCACAATTCAAAACAAATGATACACACATGCAACGATGTATGCCAATGAAGCTCTTAAAGCTACCCAATCTACCCAAATCTCTCAATCCAATCCTACAACTCTGGTAACAATCCATTCTTCCAATAACACTGCTCTGATACCAACTTGTCATGCCCCGAGATCTAACTTGGAAAGAATGTCGATCAATAGCCAAACAATTTACCAGAGTTATCTAAAAACCATCATTTAGCAATCTATTAAACATCTATAAAATTTAAACATCAATACACCAGTCGATTCATATCTCAAAACATCATATACAATACTCAGGAACTACACTATCAATGCAAGTAGAAAAGCTATCCTGTCCTGAGTACAAAAGAATCATCAATCTATCAAAAGAACTAAAAACCTGAAGATCCGGATCAATTCCTATCTCCTGCTCCCGAGCCCTGACCTGAAAATATCAACCACATATAATGAGCTTAACAAAGCCCAGCAGGTCACCTAATACCTATAACTGAAATCAAAGCACGGCAATGCTATCAATATGCATGTCAATCTATTCAATCCAAATCAGTCAACGGTCAATGAGTCTATGCAGCGGAAATCAAATCAGTAGTCAATAAAACCAGTCAATGCAGCGGCAGGCAATTCGATAAATCAATTCAATCAATCAATGTCGTCAATCAAATCGATACGGTCAAATCAGTGAAATCAAATGAGAAAAGCGATACGAGACAAGGAATCTATAAATCAGTCAATACGGTGTAGAACAGTAGCAACAGTGAATCTATCAGTCTATAGGCAGCAGTATCAATAAATCTATAGGCAGTAGTGCGATGTCCATGCTATCAATGCAATATCTATATTCATCCATTTCTATATCAATGCTCAATGTCGATGCACAGAAATCGATCAGTGAAATCAAATGAAATCGTACGATCTAGTAAGTCCAATCAAAGTCGATAAAGCAGGAATCTATAAAACAATGAATCTATAAAGCAATACAGTAAACATGCAATTCAATACTATATACTGAACAAGTACAATCTACTGGCTATGTTGCTGTTGTAGAATCCATATTGCTGTTGTAGATAATACATTGGTTTGATCAAGAAGAGTCGTCACTCTATTGCCCGTCGGCATAGTAATAAACTCCTTATAACTCCCAATCGTTATATCAATGATCAATGGTTTAAAGGAAAGCTCGTCGGCCCACCATCCTGTACAGGTATCAATCAATCTTCTACCAATGTTCAACCAGGTTCCACTTGCGATCAGTATCAATAGTCAATTCAATCAATAAACAATTCAATAGTCAATATTAAAGCAATCGTATCAATAATCAATGCAATATTAGTTCAATCTATCAATCTCATACAATTCAGGAATCGTACGAAAATCGGGCAGAGTAACGGTAGTCGGTCAAATTTACACAAAAATCCTGCAAAAAGTCACAGTTTCCAAATCTTTCCAAATTACAGTAGAATATCTATAACATCAATACAAGACTATTGTCCTATAGAAATCAAATCAAATCAAGTCCTGATTCTTTTCTATTCGATTAAAATCACGTAGAATCGATTCCGACCGATAAAATCTTCGTAGAATACAGTCAAATCGTGTACAATAATCATATCTATAACATACTAAAAGTTGTGCGGTGGAAGTTGTGTCAAATCAAAACCATGTCGAAAAGTCGACTACGAAAACACAAAACAGATCACAACTAGGTCAAAACACAACATCTCTGAAAACAGAAACAGGGTTCGGAGTCCTTACCACGAGATCTTCACTTTTCCCAACAGCAGCGTCGGTCGAAAAGCGCTCCGTGGTCTCCGAAAACCAGCTTTTCTCTTTTCTTCCTTTCTCTTTCTCTCTCTACAAATATCTGATTTTAATTTTTGATTTTTCTCTCTCCTCAAAACGAGCTCATTTCCTTATATCATACATGGATCGGCCTGGCCGATCGTCTCGATCGGCCTGGACGATCAGACCAATTCTGGTCGTCCTGGCCGATACTCCAGGGCGATGATCAGGACGATTTTTAGGAACAGTGCAGATCGTCCTGGACGATCTCAATATCGTCCTGGACGATTCTGTCCAGAAATGGCTCCAGAAATCAGCTGTTTTCAATGCACTGATCGGCCTGGACGATCCAAACTTCGTCCTGGCCGATTCTGGGAGGAAAATCCAAATCAGAGAGAAACAGTAAGGAAACGAGATATTACACCAATTCCATGTTTGGTCGCCCCCTTAAAACCGACCATGCTACCTCTACTAGCTCTAGACCATCGGTTATACATGTTCTGGTCAAATTAGATGTTTCCAAACAATTTCCTGATAAGATGTGGATTGGACCTGATAATTTGGGTTATATTCAGTCGATTATTTTGGAGGACCTTCCCTCGTATTGCTTTCACTATAAAGCTTTGGGGCATTCCAAATCGGAATGTGATATCCTTCACCCACATTGTTAAAAGCTCATACTAAGGTGGGTGTTGTTCCTCTTGATAGTGAGCCAGTAAAAAATAATAATAAAAATCCTTTGCTTGTTATTCATGCTGAGTTCGTTTCTAATGACTTTTTGCCTTCTGGTGTGGAGGGGCATTTGGTTGTGCCATCTATGGACATTGGGCTTGATCCTCCTGAACAAATTATTGATGTGTCATTGACTGATACATTACTGTTAGCACCAAGTTGTGGTGATAATGTGGATTTAGTGGTGGATTTTGTGGATCATTCCACTGGTGTTATTGAGAATGTTGTTGAGGTTACTGAACTTAGCAATTGCTTACTTAATTTGGTAGTTTGTCCTAGCGACACTCCTAAGCCTAATGTTGATGTTAACATGGGTGAAACTGCTTTTTCTGATGATTCTGAGAACCGTGATTGTGTCTCACCTGCGGGTGGGATCTTGCTTTCTAGTCGTGCTGTAGAGGGTGCTCAAGTTTCAAATGAACTGGGTAATTCTGATGATGTGAGTTCTGGGGATGATTCAGATGGAGTTGGGGGGCCTTAGGTTGATGTGTCTTTATATGTTGTTTCCAGTGTGGGGATGTTAGCTCATATTACGAGGGATAATGCAGTGGAGCAATGTGATTAGTTAGACTATGACATTTCTTCAGCAAGAGGGGAGGAAACTAATGAGTTAGAATTGGAGACTCGAGACAATTTTGACTTAAGTATTCTTCAAATTGCATATGCTGATTTTTTCAAAAAGAGTGTTAAGCATGAAAATATAAGCATAAAAAAGAAATGATTATTCTTTTTGGTATTTTCTTGGCTTCGGTTTTTTTGGTTACCTTTGGGTTTGGATTTATTTGCGTCGCTCATTTCGGGTTAGGACAATGATGAAGCAGTTTTCCTGTATATGCCTTGGATGGCCATGGCTTGGTTGGCAACCTAGGTGGAATTTTTCACTAGCTATTTTGGTGGTTTTTGAATTTTGGCAGTTACATTCTCTTCCTCCTTGGATGGCCCAAGCATGACAACAAAGTGGTGGTCTGAGTCTGTCTGACTTTTTCATTTAGACTGTTTGGCCCTGACTATTAGTGCATTTCATTGACTATAATCCTTTTCTTCGTGGCATTTTTTGTTTTGGCCTTATGGTGTAATGCTATGTTATTCTAATGAAATTATCTTTTGGTTAAAAAAAAAATAATCTAAATGGGTCTAGTATGACCCATTTGGGTCTAATTGGGCTCTAGCCAAATTTGAGTTGAACCGATGATTCACTTAGGTTAATTGAAGAATGTTCTGTCAATCAAAATCATTTGAAGGGGTTAGGTTGAACCAATTGAGCTAAATTTAGCTGAATTGACTCAAATGGGAAACTTGAGTCAGTTAGCCCAATTAAGTTAATTGGGTCTAACTAAAGGTCATTTGAGCTCACTTAGGATGGGGTGAAGTCAACACAATGAAAATACTTGATAGAAAAAATATGTACTGCAAACTTAGGCTTCGTTTGAGACGACTTTTTTGTTGCTCTTTAAGGCAGCTTTCTAGTATAAAAATTAAATATTTGTACTAAAAAATTGCTTTAAGAAGCAACAAAAAAGTTATCCAAAACAAAGCCTTAGATAGTAATATTGCCTATAAAATTTATTCAAATAATTAAAATATCTATTAAATTATATGTGTTTGCTTTATAATATCATACTTAAAGAATGTAATAAAAAGCTTATAGAATGCAAAATTAAGAATATCATAAAAAAAATTTTTACAGTGCTCAAATGATTCTTACATCGATCTTTTATAAACATCAACGAAATAACATAGAAAATATAGTAAAAAAATTTTACTGTTTAAATATATTTAAAGAATAAACAAACAACTAATCAATTAATAACAAAAAAATTAACAATGAGTTAAATATCTCCTTCAAAATAAAGTTTTTATTTACTCCGGTCAGAATATGAGCTTTTGTTACATCAATACTATAAATATTTATAGCTAAATATATAACCAATAATAATATTCCCAATCACCTCATTAACAACAATAGGGTGGAAACAACTCTTTTAGTCGCTTTCCATGTGGCACTTGATGTGATGTGATGTGCTTAACAACCATGCAACAGTTGCCTAAATATTATCTTCAATAAAAAAATCCATAAAATCAGAGAGAGAGGAAAAATTATTAGGTGCGGAGCGTGCACCGTCCGCACAAGCACTGGGTACCCAGCAGTACCCAGCGGTAATCTCTCTCATACCAAGCTGGGTATAGTGCTTGTGCAGACGGTTCTCTCCCATCCGCACTCCGCACCTAATAATCTCTCTCTCTCTAGAGAGAAAGCAAAGGAGAAAGAGAGAGGAGAGAGAGGAGAGAGAGAGAAGAGAGAAGGAGAGATTGAAAGGAAAGTTTAGATATTATATGCTAAGAATATATCAATGAGTATCATTAAGAGAAAGCAACTTGGATATCGAATTGTAATTTGTTATATGTGAATGATGTTGATATCATCTGCAAAAAATTATTAAACTGCCGGCCAGAAAATTTCATAGAAGGATTAAGTTGACTGACTAAATAAGCAACGGCCATTTATAGTGCAAAGAGAAGCTTCGGAGAAACCAATAACATGTTGATGATAAATCACTACCACATAAATAAATTACAAGTTGCAGAAGCCCATTAACATCATTGTGTCACAGATATCGTGACATTAAATAATTTATGGCGTCGACCTTTGAAAAAAGAATGCAAGTAATTCAACTTTCTTTGCTTGGAAATGGCACACTTTGTCTGATTTCCCCGAATCACCCTATGGAGCAAATTACTGAAAAACTTGCAGATGGAAAAAAAGAAACAAACTATTGAAGAAAATAATGGTCTTTTTGGAAGAATTTTTTTAGTTGCTTTTTTTTTTTTTTAATAACAATTATAATTTTATTTGACTACTGCTCATTCTTACTGTTTCATAAAATTTTTGTGATGGAAAGTTTTTTTTATTTTTTTAAATCAGAATAGCTAAATAATTTTACAATCAATTTTATGAGATGTTGGTTCAAAATAAAAAGGATATTCTTCAAACTATAATTAGATATTCTTTATGAAATCCTACTTGAGTCAAAAAATATAGTGTCTCGCAGACGTACTTGCAATAGATCTGTGATCATTCCTCCCTCGACGTGCTTGCAATAGATCTGTAGTCATCCCTGCACGTAAAAAAAAAAAACAAAAAAAGCATATATGTGGTCTTTAACATGAACAATTATTAGGTCCGGTGACTGGACGTAGCTCTACGTGTGGTCACCACTGAGTTACCCGGTATTTGCTCGGTATTGCTATGTATTGTTTGGAAAAAATGAGAAATACCGCTCTGTGAAGACCAATACCGAGCAATACCGATTAATACTGAGTTTTTCTAGAAAAAACTCGGTATTTGTCGATTTTGCTCGGTATTACTCGGCATTGCTCGGTATTGCTCGGTATTTGTCTTCACATAATGGTATTTCTCGTTATTGCCGAGCAAAATCGACAAATACGTGATTTTGTGCCTGCTACGAGGCGCGATCTCAGTGCCGGCTTTACGTAGCTCTACGTTCGTTCACCGAACCAAATAAAAGTTCCTTTAACACCCAACTTACATTAATTTTATATTTTAACACTCAAACTTTTCATTAATTACATATAAAAAAAACATTTATTCAAGCTTTGCGATATATTGCAACATATTGCATGATTTATTTGAGAGAAAAAAATGTCCATACACTAACAAAAATTATATTTGATGTAAATTTCATAAAAATGATAAATATGAAATTTGAAGTACAAAAGTTGGGTTCCCCAATTATTTCTTTGTGACATCAAAAATTAGCATGGGGAAAGTACAACTTGGGAAGCTGAAGCTGAATTGAAAAATAAGAAGATGGCATTAATCAAAAGAGCCGTTGGGTGGGTCCTTTTCAAATATAAGCATTATTAGCTTGATCACACGCACGTGCGCTTATAAGGAAGTTAGGTGTTTTGCCTTTGATTATTTGAAAACAATAGGCTTCAATTTTTTTAAAGATTGATTTGCACGTAATAATTAAACATATAATAGTATTTATGTGGCCCTAAGAATGTGTAGCTTTTTATTAATAATGATGTTTGGCTTAAAGAAATCATAATTTGGTAATATCTATGTGATGAAATTCAACCATACGAATAGTTTTGTTTTGTTATGTTTTTTTGTTTTTTTTTTTGTTTTTTTGGAAATTTGGACAATTAAGACAAATTTGTACATACATCACATATGAAAGCTTCAAACTCAAGACCTCTTAGTTAGTAGTCAAAGCCCCTAACCAACATATAAAGATGAGTTGCGTGCAACTTTCTATTTTTAAGATAACATTAGGATTCGTGCCAAATCAACATCAATAGAATCCGAATCTCTAACAATATTCTTTAGGGACTTGGCATAATTTTGATTATCTAATTGAAGTTGCTATGGACATTTATCTTAAATTTGGTATCTTGTTTCATCAATCATCTATAGGGGGATTATGTTCAACACAATATCAAAGGTGGTTCTTCAATCTATGGTCAACCTAAAAATTAAAAAGTTATTTTGAGATATGGGTATTTTTATTTGTTATTGGTACGTCATCAAAATTTTCAAAATCAAATATGGATCTTAACAAAAAAATTTATTTAAGAATTTTTAAAATTGACTTTGGAATCATCTAAATTGTATTTCAATAAATTTATGGTCAAATGTATATTTGAATGAAACGAATCTAATAGCCTAAGATCACTTAATCTTGACTCGGTAGAGACACTTAATTGCTCGAAAAATATCGTATGATCAAGAGGGTTAATATGAATCATCTGATGGTGCTCTAATTTCTAATCGAAATGATCAAATTGTTCCTATTAAAAAACTATATATACCATATTTCCACATATTTGAGGAGGTCGATAGGATGAGGATGCAAGAAGGATTCCAAAGGAAAGAATCTTGAGCTCCACTTGCAAATACCAAACCCCTTTTTTTCCGACAAGATTGCGTCTAACATCAACACCAATGTTAATGCCCATTGTTGTCAATAAGGTCGATGTTTATCGTCAACACAAACACTAGTGTATATTGTCACAAAAAAGGCTAACACCCACCATTAAAACCAACGTCCTTGCGCGCCATCACCAATAATCTAAAAGGCCCACCCTCAACACCAATATCGACGCTCATAATCCCTAATAAGGCAATGATCAACATCACTAATTAGTTTATGTCTATCATCGAAACCAATGTCAATGCTTATCAGTAAACTCAATTTATGCCGTCAAAACTAACTAATTGCTCACCATCGAACCAATGCTAATGTTCATTATTTATAATAAGACCTACACCCATCATCAACACCAATGCCACGCTAATCATTGACACCAAAACAAACATCCATCATTATTAATAAGGATGATACCCATAAAAAACAACATCAATACCCCTTGTCACCAATAAGTGTAATGCTCTCTATCAACATCAATGTCGAGGCCCATCATTGATGATAAGATCAATGTCCATTATCGATACTAATACCCACCATCAACACCATTGTCAATGCAAACCATGGCAAATGATATTAATACCCATCATTGACATCAATATCGATGATGATCATTACCAACAAAGGGCATCGCCATTGACACTAATAGCGTCATCCACCATCAACACAAATATTGATGTCCTAAGTTACCAAAACGTAGATGTTTATCATGGACACCAACACTAATAGCTATCATCACCATTGAGATTAGCTCTATCCATCCACATCCATGTCTATGCATACAATCACCTATAATGCAAATACCAATCATCACCTGGCCTATAACAATTTCCATCATCTTTATTGATATTGATGCCCATTTTTTTTAGTATTTTTTCCACCTTCCTAAAAAGAGAACAACTAAACACGTCAATAAATATTTTTTGATGAGAATTCCAACCATCTTGAAAGCACCGCGTAATTTTACAATTTATGCATACTGCATTTTATCAATGTTTATATTTTCAATTATAGGGAAAAATATGTAATAACATGTATGTTGAACTAAACAAATAAAAATTTAGGAGTCATTTTAAATTCAAATCATAAATTGTCTTTGCCATAACATTGAAATTATATTATTTTAATTACAAGATTTTTTTTGTAATTTTTGGGCACTAGTAAAAATCCGTAAGAAATTGACACCTATCAGTGCAAGTGGGGATTTTGTGACTGTTAGATCTCCGTTTTACAAACCAAATTTACCATAATTTTTTAAATAAAATGATTTATTTTATGAATATTTTTCTATAATTTTTAAAGCTCTAAAAAAATTTCAATAAATTTTATATTGAAAAAATTGATTAAATTTTTATTATATAATATTAAATTATTAATTTAATCAAAATATCCTAAGTCACTGAAACATTTATTAAACCTTATTCCTATTCATTTTAGGCAACAAAGAAAGGTTTGAAGAAATAAGAGAGAAAAGTGAGGAGAGAGAAATAAAAAGCTAAGTTTTGAAGGTTATGATGCGATTTTTGTAAGTCAAACATGTTAGGAAATTTACTCATCTCACCATAAGAAATAATTGTCCTATCACTGATTACAATAATTTATATTTTTTATCAAATTTATATTTTTGTTATGAAAAAATGAGAATAAGTATTGATAAAACTTTCACCGCATAATTTTTTTGTATGTAATAATCTCGTAAATATGAACATTTTGATTATATCATATTGAATTTTTACTTGTTAAATTGAAATATATAATTTTTTTGAAGTAAATACATAGTATACAAATTTGATAGATTTTTTTTTTTGTATTTATATATTTCTGCATTTCAATTCATACATATTATTGACATACATTGCATAAAAAAAGACAGCATTTGCATGCATGTATGCAAAAAAGACTGACTGTTAACACTATAATGAATACGGGCTAACTCTTAAAATATATTATCTTACGCAGAAGGGTGGGCCGACGAGCTCTCCTTTAAATAAAAGGTTGGTGGTGTCATCCTAGTTGTATCCTATAACTTATTGACTGAATTAGATCAATGGGCAGAGGGTGACGTCACTTAAATAATTATTGAAAGTCACCTATAAAAAATTGATAAATTGAGAGCTACGACGGATAACAGATGTACAAAAAAAAATGACATTAAAACTAAATGTCATGCCATACTTTTCATAATTATACTCATTATGATATTTACCTGATTAATAGTACATTAAATTGATTGACAAATTGATAGCTCATTCTAACATTAATATTGATACAACATAGCATGACATACTGACATGATACATTATGTGATAATATTATTTACCGTATGTCTAATATTTTGATATATATTTTTTAATTTCACTAACCAAATTAGTTTTATTATTAATTTTTGAGATTTTATTGCCCATATTAAATGATAATTGATATTGACTAGAACTGAACATACATATTTATTCTTTTGCCTTGTATTGAAAACAGTAATAGAGTTTTTGATTTCCTGGTGGTTGTTTGCTAATTATATATGGTTTAAATGATTACTGATCAGGGAAAGGATCAAGACTAGTTGGAGTAAGATTGTCAGGGATACTCATGTTTTCTATTGATTTTGTTTATATTTTTTTTTAGTCATGAGTTTTTGATAGATTAGTAATTATATTGATCTCCTGGTTATTGTATATTAATTTTTTGAGAATGAATATAGTGCAATATTTTGATATATGTAAATGTTAGTTGTTTTTACTAAACATATAGATTTATTGTTTAGAAGACCTGTTTGATTAATTAGATTAATTAAAAATATAAAATAGATAATTCTTGCAAATTTAATTCTAGGGCGTTACCAAATATTTTTTATAATCTACAACACGTACATTAGTGTAATCATTTCGACTGGGCTAGACTCCATAGTTTTTTTCTTTCCTCAAATTTTCATAGAAAAATATCTTTTATGAGCTACTCTTAATTATCTTAGCAGTCATGTCTATCAATAATATAACCACCTTTTTAACATAAAATTTACCAAAATATATTTATAAAAAAAAAAAGATTAAAAAGTCCTACCAGAGTTTATTTTACCCAACAAGTATTTGGAAGATAGTTTTCACCACTCTTCTTTAAGTGAGCTTCTTAATTCCTTCATATGAGTAGACTACAAGAAGTTCTAAACAAAATTCTAACAACATTTCCATGTCATATTTCAATAGAATATTGCAGAGTTACCAGTTTTTTTTTTCTTTATTCTATTCTTTGCCCTTTGATTAATTTATGTAATCTTACAAGCCATGAAATTGGGCATACCAGCCAATATAGAATTACTCAGTACAAATTTAATAGTGTAAGGAGTCCAACATTTCAAAAGTTTAATCTACTCAAGGCATGTTGTCTTTACTAATTCATGTCAATTTATAACATGTTATGGCCAATCATAACATGTGGCTGTTCAGTTGTTTCTTTTGAAGGGATTTGAAACTTCACCTACTCTTTGGAAGAATGTGGATGCTATCATCAAAATAGTTATTTATAAATTGATGGCTAATAACAGGCAACTTCTTTACAATGTGGATGCTATCATCAAAATTTAACTAAGTAAACTTCATTACATTGAGACATAAAGGTTACAGGTTATAATTAATTAATTATTATAATAATTATAAGCAATAATTATATATTTTTAAAATAAGTTGACTTCACACATTGAGCATTGAGTATTTGCCTTCAAAACAGGATAGCACGATAAATGATGCAATAATCATATTCTGATGACTATCTAGCAGAATTCTAAGATAGAAAAATTAAGAGGAAAAAAAATGACGAGCAATCCTTGTATTGGGTAACTATAGGATAATTGGTATGGAGAAATTATTCTGTGTGGACGTCGAACATCATTCGGAGATAAATTAGAATGAGTCATGTCGTTATCATGGCTTGGTAGAACATTTGGAATTGCTGACATGACTCATTCTAATTGGTCTCTGGATATAGAGCTGCGTTCGTCGTTTGTACAAAATAGCCTCGGATATTAAATAGCACTTTTTGTCAAAGCAAATTTAGTCAATGGGGGCTTGGTTTTCTTAACTGAGGGTGTCCCTCCTCCTCTTTCCCTTCTCAATCTGTTGGTGAGGGTGATGATGTTCTTTCTGATATGGTCTTGCATTTGTCTGAGCCTGCTACTTCGTTGGGTGACCCTGCTGTGGTGAGGGGAGGGGTTTTTCTCCCTTAGCTAATGCTGGTGTGGAGTCTTTTGAGGCTCTTATTGAAGGTGATGCTGTTAGATGTGAGGTTTCTCCTAATGCTTTTGTGGAGGTGCCAGTGAATTTAATCGAGCCCAAAGCGTTGGTGTATCATGTGGGAGACAACTCTGGGTTGGATATGAGGGTTCATCTTGATTGGCTTCACTGTTTGTCTGATTGTGAATCTGATTCTTCTTCGGATTACTGTGGAGGTTCTGATCCTGGACATGATTTTAAATTGGTCTGTGACCGACCAATTTTCTCTGTTGGATCTCGAGGGAGATCCCGTGGGAGGGGCAGACGGGGTAGGTAGTTCTTGGTTTTTTTGGCCCTCCTCTGGCTGTTTTTTTTTTTGGTGAATCATTCGAGTTTTGTTGGTTGGGGATTCGCTGGCTGGGACTCGTTTCCTCATCGTCATGGCTAATGACAACCTTTGGTGTTCACTCTTGCTCGGGTGGCTTGGATGGTCGGTTGGCTTGACTTTGTCGCGTTTTTCTTCACCAAATTGGAGGGTTTGTGCTTGACTTCGAGGAAGCTGGGAGCCTCGGCCAATAACTAAGCCATTCATTTTTTTTTTGAGTTTTATTCTTATTGTTTTTTTTTTCTCTTATTTTCTGTTACTAGCTTCATTACCTCATGTACTTCTTTTGTCTTTTGGTTTAATATAATTTTTGTTTATATATATATCAAACTTGCTCAAATCAAATTTGAATGATGTAAGGCTTGGATAATAATGCTAACTCGAGATTATTTTGATGATATTTAATGAATACGATATGCAATAATTTATATTTATATTTTGTTGTGTGATAAGAAATTTGTTGTAGTGAAGTGAGAATTTTATATATTTACGTTGCAAAAAGATATGCATGGACATAGATGTAATAACCTTTTAAATTTGAAAAAAGTTGCTTTGATCTACAACAACAAAAAATTATTTCAAGAATCATTATAATTTATAAGTACAAATAACAAATTAATTTTGTCATAACATAGATATTATTGTACTTTAGTTTTACTAATATTTCTCTTTTTTTATAAGTTTTAATGCAATTTATTAAGAAATTGACGCTTGTCTATACAAGTTGGATTTTTGGGACCAATATGTAAATGGAATATATACAAAAAACATCACAAAAGCTCAGACCCTTGGTTGCCCGAAGACCATCCAAAGGGGAGTATGTTCATGGAGCCTCATCATCGTCGCAGGCAAGGCAAAACCTTCAAAAAACACCAGCAGGCAGCAGTCCATCCAGCCAAGTAACTCCCACAAATCCAATCCCAGAATATAATTAATGTGGCGTCCAGAAAAAAAATCAGCATTACAACCGATAAACCATATAGCAACTAAATGCAGCAACCAAATTAACTGAACTCCAGCAGACAGAAATCCAAGGCGGCTCACAACTAAAGCATGTCCAAAAATTTCGAAGAATTCTTCCACTTAATAACCTTCTCAAAGACTGTTTTCTTAATGCATAAAGCTATAGTGGAGCTACTACATAATTTGTTGCCAAATCTTCTAGAATTCCTCTCTCCAAATGTAATAAACACAACAAGAAGCAATGAGAAAGAAAAAGTTTTTTTCCCCCAATGGCATGTCTTTCTCACTATCAATCCATTCAAAAAGCTGTAAAATATTTGGTCTAAAGAATAGACCCTTAGAACCAGGTATAAGATCCAAGAGGATGCCAAATGAGTATGAACACTCAAAAAATAGATGAGCTGCACTTTCCGTGCAATTGTGACATAAACTACAAGTTAAAGGAACAAGAATGTTTTTCTTTTGCAGTTCATCTGCAGTTTTTAATCCCCCACTAATAGCTAGCCAAGTGTAGCATGAAAATCTCAATGAATTTTTCCTTCGCCAAACCAAATTATGCCAAGGACATCTAGCCTGAGATGAGTAATACTCAAAAATATAATCAGCATGCTTGCTACTAGGTTGTTTTCCCCAAAAAAGACAATTAACAGTGTCTTCCACAATACAAATATTCTGAATCTCATTGATAACATAGGGAGGAATAGAATCAGGTAAGACCCAAGAAGTCCCACAAATATAATCCCGCACTAAAGAATCAGGATTAGTAGCAGTCAAAAGATAATGGCCATTAGGTTAGTCCACAAGCTTACCTTGATTACACCAATGGTCCCAGTGCATAGAGATAGGGGCTGTGCTAGTGATTTTAAAGGAAAAATTATCTTTCGCAACAGAACCAGGAAGAAAGGAAGAAAAGTGAAGAAAGAGAGACTAGAGAGAAAATAAAAACTAAGTTTTGGAGATCGCAAAATTGTTTAGTGCCTGTCGGCCCAGCTAAAATATTTATTTGTTTCGAGACAGATCAAATTATGCATATCTCAATTTTTAAAAATACAAAATTTTTATCAAATTTTTTTATTTAATTTCTATTTTCATGACCAAAAAATTAGAATAACTTTGCACTAATAAAAATTTTATCGTGTAATTTTTTATATGTTAAAAAGATTGAGATTTTAAATACTTTGAATAATTTTTAAAAATTTTATACTAAGAGTTTTTAAATTTATAAAGTTTTTATTGAATAGAAAATAATCCAAACTCTTAAAAATTGTTCTACACTATCTCTGATAAATTGATTATTTATTAAAAATATGTATTTTTGGTTAGTAGGATTTTTTGTTGCTATCACTATAAAAAATTATACAGTAATGAAATTGCTCAATTATGTTTTAATTGCTACAAAGTGATGAATTTTGTGTTTATATGATTGAATCATGTCATATTGAATATGAAAAACATTTATTGGAAGATATAAGAAATCAGAACCTGGTTTCTATAAAGCATATTCTGGTGGATATAAGTTATATTCGGAAGCCTATGGATATATTTTTGTGCTATAAGTACAAAAGCGATCATAAGGGGCCAGAAATCTTTGATATTTTGTTTGGGTCTGGAAAAAAAAAAGTTTGATGTGAATTGTTCTACAATATGATTTTTTTTGGGACATTTAGGCCAATTAAGACAGACTTACACACGCATCACATAAGCAAAGATCGAACCTTAGACTTCTTACTTGGTAGCCAAAGCTCCCAACCAACAGACTAAGATGAGCTGCATATGTAATATGAATTTCTTTTTATTTAACTGCCCAATATTTTTATTATTAAAATCATTAGATAGTTGTTATGCTCTTACATTATTGAGTACAATGACTATTATATTACATTTAACTTCTTTTAAATATTATGAAATGTTTAATAAAAGAAATAATTTGAAAATTTAGATCAATATTTGTGGCTTGCTGAGCTTTTTGAATTTGTAATCATTAAAGGGAATGAGCATGTTAATTTTGCTTATGTTTGCAGGATCTGGGAAAGAGAATGAGCTATTGATTAGTAGTTCAAGATTTTATCAAATTTTATAGGTATTTTTCTGTCTGATTTTGTATAATTATGACTAACTTTTATTATGTTTTACTCAGCTTCATATTCAGTAGCCATGTACTGTAGTATAGATCTTGTAAATACATTTTGATGAAATGAAAAATCTTGAGGGCTAATTTATTTAAAATACTCTGGATGTTTATAGCAGCTCTATAGTCTGTTTAAATGCTTTAAAATTTAAATTAAAAGAATTCTCAAATATTTTGAAAACTAAATCTTGCTATTTGCCTGTCACAGCTCAACATGATAGGACCTGACCCATTAGTGGGCCTTGTTGAGTTGGGTTGTGACAATAGATAATAAAAGTTTATAAAAAATATGAAAGATTTTGGTGATGTTTCTGGTCTCAAAGTTAATACATCTAAGCGCTCTATCTTGTTCTCAAAATGCTCTAACAATAATGTTGCCCTTTCTTCTATGCTTAATCTTCCTCCTGATTCTTCTCATTTAAAGTACTTAGGCATTCCTATTTCCATTGATTTTCAGCCCTTAATCTCTAAAATCTTCTCTCTCCTTGATGGTTGGAAAAGCATTTCTCTATCTCTTGCTGGTAGAGTTCAATTCTTAAAATTTACTATCTTCAATACAACTGCTTATTAGATAAGGGGGGCCATTCCATCTAAGCCTTACATCAATATCTTAATAAGTTGTGTGCTAAATTTTTGCATCATAGTGATATTCGGGCTAGGAACTTGCATATGATATCATGAAAGAATACATGCAAGCCCAAGAAATATGGGGACCTTGGCTTTCCCAATTTTTCTGATCTCTCCTATGCATTCAACTGTAACTTAATTTAGAGAAGCATTACATCTACTTCTCCTTTGAGTTCTTATTTCAAAGCCAAATATTCCTCATTTTGGAATGACAACATGGACAAATATTCATCTGTTGCTCTATTTAAACATGATCTAGAATTTTTGATCAAACCAAACTGTAATTTTTTCTTTCTATAGGAACCCCTGGATACATGGAAGGTGAATAACTTTTTATGCAATGATGCTTGGTTACTTCCTTTCTCCCTGCCCTTACTTATAAAAAATCCCATATATGATACTCCTGTTGCTAATACTGATGTGGGTAATTTGAAATGGAAGGGCTCTCTTGCCCCTTGCACTAAACATTTCATAAGATCCTTATATAGCAATACCCCTTCTCCTGATTGGGTAAATCTACTTTGGCATAAGAGATCTTCTCTCAGATTTTCTGTTTTTGGGTGGATCACTTTATTTGATGGGCTGAAATTGTGCTCTTTGTAATTCCTGCAGCATGGAGAATACAAGACACCATTTTTTTAATGTGGTTTCTCTTTTAATCTTCTTTCTGTCATCATACCTTGCTGCTTCTCTCTCCTGTTGAGACTAAGGTTTTATTTGGGACGACTTTCTTCTTGCTTCTTAAAGTGACTTCCTAGTACAAAAATTTTTAATTTTTCTATTAAAAAGCTGCTTTAAGAAGCAACAAAAAAAGCCGTCCCAAATGAAGCCTAAATATGCAGCAAATTCTACATGTTGGGGATAGTTTTGACATTCCTGCTTGCATTAAGCCGGGTTTCTTTTTATCAATTTGGGCAATTATGTAATATGTCTGGAAGGAAAGAAATGGGAGAAAATTTGGGAATCATTTCTCTAGCTTGACTACAATTAAGATGATTCTGCATTCTTTATTAGGATCTCTGGATGGTCTTGGACTCCCCTACGATTTCCAATTGTTCTTTGTTATTGTTTGCGTCCAACTTTTGTTTTATCTCCTTGTCTTTTTCTTTCTATCCTATAAGCTTATTTCAGATTTCTGATTTGTTTTAGGCATTGCAAGTGTTTTATTGCAGCTCGAAATGTCATGTATTTTATATGGAGTTGTATTCAGTCTTTGTAATTTTTTACATTAATGATATGGGCTAGTCCCTCAATTTTTTCTAAAAAATTAAGAGCCAATAAAATACTATTATATATATGAATTGATGATATATTTTTATAATAAAGGAGAGAAATTAAATTAAAACCTTTCAAATACATGAAAATTCGGATTAGTTACAAATGACAAATAGAGTAGTCTTGAAATCAATTAATTTATGAAGATTTTTGTCTTTTTTATTTGTATGGCTCACCGACCCATCAAGGAGCCTTAAATTAAGCATTTAAATCATTTTCTCATGATTTTAAAAGTATTATTGGATGCTAATTGGCTTGCATGGAGAGTTTGTCATGATGATTGACCCATAATTTAATGATGAATCTTAGTTTATGATCTTGTCATTGACCTTTATCTTGTTGTTGCATTAACACCTCAATCTTAAAATCACATAAAAATACCGCTAATATTAATTTATCCAAAATGAAATATATCTTTTCATGCATATTTCATGTTATGATTTAGATAATATATAGTATATAAATAAATATATAAATTTAGGTGTTAGGTATGTAAATATATTAAAAAAAATTTGTATATATTTAAATCCCTCATAAAATATATGGGATCATTTAACCAATATGACCACTTCTTACAAGAAACAAAAACTCAAATTTTTATTAATCAAGTAAGAAAAAAAATATTATCATTTTTTACTCAATTTCACCTCAATCAAACAAGCGAGTGAACTAATTTCAATTCAATTCTTGACCATCTCCATCTTTATTTCATTTTTATTTCTTCTCTTTTAAATCCTTCAAATACAAATGGAACCTAACTTGAAACTCAAACTCAAGAATATGTCATGTGATATTAAAATATTATGTACATTTGAACTCAAATTTTAAAAAAAAACATTTAATGTCACAATTAATATTAAATAAACAGTTGTTATTTTCAAAGTAAAATAAATGTACCAAATGATATGCGATAGGTGACCGTTAAATTTAATAGAATTCAAATTTGAAATTTATTCACAAAATGCACCAAATGTTACATCCTACAATCATATGCACAAGTTTAATATATAAATAAAGAAATTATAAATCAAAGTGTCTTCTTATAATCCTTCATGCTATTATGAAATTCTTTAATGTTTTAGTGAAATATTCTTCTGTTTTATAGAAATAAATCTTAAAATAATTATAGAATATATAATGACTACTTGTGAGGAAATTTTGTGCAAGATGAATGGGCTAGTTTGAAAGTGTTGGTTAGTGTTTTAGTTTGATTAGTGATGATCATTTTACCTCCCGAAGTCCCTTTTCCCTCTCCTTTCTTCCTTAATCAATATTTTGGCAAATATATTTAGGCCTTGTTTAGATAAATTTTTATCACTTTTTTTTATCTGCTTTCAAAAAAAATTTATCACTTTTCTTCTCTGCTTTTAAAAAAATTTTGTACTAAAAAACTACCGTAAAAACTCGTAAAAAAACTTAGTGTGGTCATCTTCTCATTTCGACAGCCGAAATTAGGATGTCCACTGCCTCCCTCAAATGTTCATAGCCATATGTTTAAGTCTTCTCATTCCATCCAATATATATCCTTTGAGTGGCTTCAACCTCTGCTATGTGATCAACAGAATCAGAACTTCTCCCATTATGATTTAGCTAAACAATTTTGAACTTTAGAAGAAGATGTTTCTCCAAGAGGCAATGGAACTGGCTTTGTCATCATGCTTGAGAACAATAAATTCTGCTTTCTTATCCATTGAAAATCTCTATGAAGGCAATCAAAACAGTGGCAACAGGAAAATCTAAAGATTATAAAAAATAATGAAAATTTTGGAGAGAGAATGTAACAAGAGTTTTTCATGCTTTCAAAAACACTGCATTTCAATCTCCGACATTTTAATTGAGAAATTTGATTTTATGTGTCTTATAATATCTGAAATTTATCAAGTATACTAGTTATTTATTTTCTTGAAGAAATATACTTAAATTTCGTCGGAGACCAAATTGTCCTTGCTAATATAGAAATAGGATTCGAAACCCTAAAAAAAAAAAGTCACACAAACTTTTGAACAAGAAGCTGTGCGATCGATCTGCGAGCTTGTGAGATCGATCTGCGACAAAGTTTCTTGATGGCAATGTATAATTTCCGGTCATCATCAACTCAAGGTTAGCAATATTTTTCATTTTGTTACTTAGTTTGGAATATGTCATTTGTACTTTAAACCATGAATCCAAAATAACATTAAACATCACATTACCTAGTATGAAGATATTCGAATAATCTTCAAACTTAGTCCAAAACTTGTAAGGATTTACGAACTAGCTTCAAATAATATTCAAACATGGTTCGAGTAAGATTCAAAGATTGTTCGAATATGGTCTAAGTATGATTTTAGTAATATTTAAATGAGATTAGAGTATGGTTCGAGCATAGTTCAAAGAATGTTTGAACATGGTTCAAGCAATATTCAAATATAATTTGATCATGGCTATAGTTCAAGCATGGTTTGAAGATAGTTGAAATAGGATTTGAACATGATTCAAGCAATGTTTAATGATTGTTTGAGCATTGACCGAGCAATATTTGAATAAGGTTTGATCTTGCTTCTAACATTTTTCAAGCATGTTTCAAAAATGATTCAATCATCTTGCAAATATGATTTGAACCATTTTATTTTACTCACATCATCTTTAATGGAATTAACTAATTTAAGTTTTTTTGTTATTGATATATCATCGAAAAATCATCTTGATCAGGCACGAATCTCGAGGCAAAATCAAGTCGGAAACTTCAAAAATTAAATATAGAATCACCTGAACTCCGATTTTAGCAAACTTACAGTCAAACTGAGCGTCTCAGAAATACGAACCCAACGACACCAAATTCGACTCAATCCGAGCCCAAAAGAGTTCAAATCAAGGACCCGAAGCGCTATTGAAAAGTTCGAACCACAATTTAAGTTATCAAACAGTTTTCAAACATAAAGTGCTTATAGTCGAATCGAGCGGCTCGACGAGACGAATCCATCGAGCCCAAGACCGCCGAATTCCAACATCATTAAGACCTTCAAATGTCTGACGAATGGTACATGATCAAGGGATTCAATATCGACCGTCCATCCAACCACTCCCAATTTACCCTTGATCTCTCATATATTTATAGGTCATGCCACTCTAAAATATCTATAAATAGACCCCTCATTTCTCTTGAGAGGGGATCCAAGCAAGAAGAAGAAGAAGAGAAGGATATGAGGGAAGAAACTCCTCCTCGACCACCGCCGGAATTCTGCCCAAGTTACGCTGGAATTCTGCCCGACGCCAAAGTGACGCCGAAACTCTACCCAATTTCCAAGTGACGCCGAAATTCTAAGTGACTCTGAATTCAGCTCAAATACAGAACTTATTTGTAATTGGATTTCAATCCGGAAGTGAAGCATTGTAATCTGATCATCCTAAATTTTAAGGACGAGTCAGCCTCTTGTACCTCAAGCAAACACTAGTGAAATTGTTTTAACTGGGCGTAGCCCCGTGATTTTTTCCCTTTCCAGGGTTTTCCACGTAAAAATCCTAATGTTATTATTTCTCCCCTGTTAATGTGCTAGATATACGTACAACACTGAGACGAAAGTTTTCTAACTCTATCGCCGCATATATTCTAATCCGCAACAATTATGTATGCAAATTGATCATATATGTGTAGAGATTATATATAGAACTGGAGATAATGGTGAAAGGGATAAGACAATTTAAGGTTAATAATCTCATCGATAAGGCTAAGAGATTTCCTTTTAGTCAATTTTAAAAAAATCTCTTATAATTGATTAAATTTTATTGACATTGGTTAATGATAATGAAAATGAAGGATACTCTATTCTCTTCAGTATTGGATTGCAAATTTTTTCCTCATTAAGTTGGAATTTGGAGAATTTTCCTTTGAGGAATTCAACAAGACAAGCACATGGAATATGCTATTAGAAAACTATTTAGTGGAGACAAATAATTCAAGAATACAAACATGAAGAAAGTATCAAGGAGGGTAGTGGAGGGATAATGTATGGAAGTTAGGTTTATATCCCCTTATAGATATGTTCTACTAAATCATAATAAACAAAATTTTATTTTTACTAAGATGTTGGTTTGGTTGAAGATGAGAAAGTTTTTTTGAATATATATTGAATCTATCGAGTAGGCTATCATTTAAGAGAACATTAAGATAGCTAAACAGGCCTGTGGTGTAACATGAGGCTACTTCCCATTAGCATTACAATTGAATGTCATGTCATAGTAGGAATAAGCATGTGAAGTTATCCTAAAGCAAAGGAGAAAATGTGTTGGGTTCTTTATGTAATACCCCATATTTTGATTCTTTTCATTACAAATCGTCTTTGTCAACACATTATGGGCACTTGCAAATTATGTTACTTGTCGGTAATGTAAGTGAGTGGAATCCGTTTTGCAACCAATAGTGTTATTCAAAAATCTCGGGCTAACAAAGAGCATTTGAAAAATTGCCCCAATTAAGAAATGCTCATATCGCTGTAAGAAATGTGTTTTTATATTTTTTCGATCAAATTTATATTTCCGTTATCAAAAAATGAAATAATTCTTTCAATTTAAATTCTGAGACATCACACTTGATCACAAGATGCTCGCGGGCAATTTTTTTTTGTCATTGCTAATAGTAGAAACTCATAAGTCTTTTTTAAACCTTCATTATTTGTCTTATGCTGGTATACAGAATTGATGAAAACATATAAGTTTGCTATGCATACTCATTCTCAACCTTTCTCAGTCAATTATATGAAGGATTCAAACACTTTGAGAGAAAAGCATAAGAAGAAACTAAAAAACAATCAGCTGCAGGTCAAAATATGTCCTCTTTCGAAGCATTTTTCTATTGTATTGGAGCTAAGAGCTGCCAGCTTATAATGTAGAATAATTAGCTGAGGTTAGAGTAGAAATTGAAGGATCTGACCAATTTTGCTAAAAAATTTTGTATATATGATTCTTAAAATTGACTCCCCTTAAGTATGTACAACTAGGGTGCGTTTGGGACGGCTTCACCGCTGCTTTGCTATATAAAAATTTATTAAGCCTATTGCGGTAGAGTTAGAAAAATTTCTGCTTCTCGCGACCTTTCAGCGTCACGCGGCCAGCTGCCTAAGGTCACATGTAGTTTGCTACAGACCAACGTTGACCTTCTCAAGCTCATCCATCTCGACTCACCTTATCCGATGCGATTTGCCAAAGATCTTTCCACTCATCGCTGCCTCTCCCGCATGCCTTCCTCCGACTCTGCCATCTTCTCTCACTCCCGGTTAAGATCTTTCCACTCACCTTTCGTTGCGATCCCCATCGTCCGAACGGCGTTTGAGATGGAAACGAGGATCTCAAATGACGAGGGTCCAGGCTTTGAGATCGATGGTACCTGAGTTGAGCAGGGTGACGTTGGCGCCGAAAGAATAGGGTATGGATCTTTAGCCGGTTCTGGAACTGGTAGTTGATGATATGGAAGTATGGTTGCGCCGTCGCCGGCAAACTGAGGGAGGTAGATGGTCGGGGGATGTTTGCTACGGAGAGCAGTAAGAGGAGCAAGAGCATAATGTAGAACTATGAAGAAGTAAAGCGCGTTTGGGAAGAAGAACAGTTGAGAGGAAGCTGGCATAGAATATCGTTGAAGAGTTTTTTTCTCTTTTTGATTTTTGCAGGCAGAGATCGAGCAGGTCTTTTGTCTACTCTTCTTTCTAATGGATTGAAACCGAGGCAAAAATTTTAATCTATGGGTACAAATTTTTATTTTTAAATACTTTCAAGCAGCATTTTTTATTTATGGGCACAAATTTGTTCGAACAAATTTTATGATAATTTGTTGTAAAATAGCAGCAGCACAGTGTCCGGCAGTAGTACTACCCAAACAACATTGACTGATTTCTATACAGCAACTTAAAAAAGCAGCTTTAGATCTCAATATCAAACGCACCCTAAGACTTCATTTGGTACGACTTTCTTACTATTTCTTAAAACAACTTACTTGTAAAAAAAAAATTTAATTTTTGTGCTAGAAAATTGATTTAAGAAACATTAAAAATGATAAAGAAAAAAAAACACAATAAGAACGTCATCCCAAACTAAGCCTAAGAATGATAAAAAAGTAGATGATAGCCAATCTCTTACTATTGCACATAGGAGTAAGACATATTAGATTATAGAAAAAAAGATAAAAGAATAACAAATACTTAACCAAGGGTTTAATAGGTCAGAAAAGTTAACCACTCTTAACCCCCTCCGCCCGATTGATGATGAGCAATTATCTTACTTCAAATCTTGGATGTTAGGTTTGATAAAAAAAACTTTAAAAATAGGTCGAAGAGCAAAGTAATTTCAACAGTTGAATGCATCACCTACATAATACGAGTTTGTTAATAGTCGAATACATACAATTTTTTTTTTTTGCAACACAATGTTAAAACTAGTGTTAAAAAATTCGGGCTCAATAATTGTCGTGTTTGATAAGCAATATAGTAGAGAAACACCTTCATGCTTGTTGTAGTAAAGAAGCCCTAACATTTTTGACAATATGGGCTAATGGCAATATTTTTAATGAATTGAAACAAAGCATATTCGATGATATGTGAGATCTCAATATCAACATCTTTTCCTCCTTCTAAGCAACAATAGTTTTTTTGACTAAAACTCATTGGAAGGGGCCATGGGTGGGTCAGGAGGATGGGGTTTACAAGTCTACCTTGAGATAAATTATTTGTAATTTTAATAAAAAAATTATGTAATATCTTATCACATCACATGTAGTCTAATGAGTGTACCTTGTTGCATTTTTAGTTGAGATTATGGAGTTTATATGATACACTACATAATCTATAAGACTATAAAGAAATTTTTTTTTTTTAGAAATTCCACCTAGTTTAATGAAAGAACTGGTTATATTTCCAAATCAATCACTATCAAGATAAAGTTCATGAACATATAAATTGTTGTATATTATTGGTCATAGTTATTTAATATCAAAACACTTCAATTATTTCACTGCATTTAGGAGCTATTTGATTGGCTGAAAAAAAGATTGCATTATAAAGAAGGGGTTTTTACATACATAACACTTCAAATTATTATAAATACATATTCAACACTCGACTATTATATTTACTAATATACCATCTAAGATTCTTTTTTTAATCAATTCTAACATTCCGTTTAAATTCCATCAGAAATCTCTATCCGCCTCCATCGTCTTACGTTCCTTCGCCCGAACAAGTGTCTTTTTCCCCGTCAAAACCCACCTTCTCCACAACGGTCATGCGATGAATCTTTTCAATGGCGATGAAATAATAGAGTGCGAGATAGATATGGTTGCAGAACAATTTAACAGGTTATTTTGTTGGAATTGTCCTCTTGCACTTTGTCCGATCCCTTTCTATTCTCCGACTTGCGACGCTATCTCTTCTCCTCCCTCTGGTTTTTCTTCTTGGCATTCTGTACTGTATAAAGAGGGTCTGATGTCTTCTCCGAGCAAGCGGAGGGAGATGGACTTCATGAAACTATGAATCTCTTATCTATTTTTTTCACTGATCATAAGAATAATTTTCTTAAAGCCGGCTGTAAAATTTCTACATGGAATTTCCAGCAAAGAATTTGTGTTGGCATTAGGAATTCAGTTATACGAACGATAATTTATCATTCCTCATAAATTTTAGTTATTTCGTGTGAATTTTTTTTATAGAAATTCTGCTTAGATTTCTTCACTGGCCTACTTCTGCAGTTTAGGAAAAAGAGCAGCTTACTCTTAAGATTAGGAATGAAGACGAGATGACGGCGGCTAGCTAGAGCCAGCCGTTGGGGCCAACGGCCAAGGACCAGAGCCATGGCTGCGTCAGAGGGATTGGAATTGAAGTATATGAGCTCGTGTCGGCGGTGTATCAGCGGGAGATTTTGATTAGGGATCGGTGCAGGTTTCACCATTTTAATGGCGGGTCTTGCTCTTGCAATGATTTCTGGTGATCTATACGTGCTTATTAGCTTGCAAATATATACGTGTTTTGAAATGATTCAGTCAGCTGAAATTTGAATATTGCAAGAGCGCCAGTTGATTTCCGATTCATTTGTTTTGTGGTCTGTAACGTTATAAAAAATATATTATATAGCTAATATATCTGTTCTTTTTCAATAAATCATAATATTCAACTAATCTGAAAATCGAATAACTTAGATTCTGTATGATAATTCATTCTTCTCTAACTAGTTTTGATATGCATTAAAATATTGTATCTTAACGGGAAGAGAAACAAGAAAAATAGACATAAATTTATTCAAATATCAATAACATTTAGGCCAATTAAGACAAACTCACACACAACACCACTCAAATTCAAGACCTCTTAATTGATAGTCAAAGCTCTCAACCAACAAATCAAGATGAGCCACATCATTACTATTTTAACTAGCAAAAACTGCGAGTTTTGTTTAACAAGTTCAAACATGCAGTCCTTGCTATCAAAAGATCTGATGAGGACCAATATCGGCTTTAAAGAGACAGTAATACTTAATTAGATAAAGAGAACTGCTTGGCTTACAGAAATTCTCTCAGATAGATTAGAATTACCAGTCATAAAACATTGATATGAAGCTAGTGATCTACAGAAGAACCAATTCCCAGCTGGAACTGAGAGGCTCGAACTGGCCTATGGGGCTTTGGAGCTGCAGACAAAAGGAAGTAAATATTAAGATTTGTTAAGATATGTAAAACATGCCATAGACAGAACTCAGATATTCCTTTAGATTTTATGAATGATATAAGTAGGGATAAATGACAGAATTCAGGAAAGAAAACAAGCTAACTTGGAAAACAAAATGATATTGATTTATAATACTTGCTCTTGTATCAAAAAGTATATTTAAATAAAAGTGATCCAGAGTTTCTTCACAGTAGCACCAGAGGAGAAAACACATGAGACAACCATTCAGCAAGGCTTGAAAAATAAGCAATAACATGCCAATTTAATAAGATCACACAAGGGCTGCTAAACTATCTGTCAAAAATTTTGTTGAGAAATTTAAGATTTTGTTTGGGACAAACTTTTTTCAGTAATTTTTGTTGATTTTAAAAAAAAAATTATTAAAAAACTATTTTCAAAAACAATAAGAAAAGTGTCCCAAATAAAACGTAAAATTATGCACAAATTGAAAAGTGTCCCAAATAAAACGTAAAATTACGCACAAATTTTTCCAACAGTCAACCATGGAATCTAACTATGTTATTATAAATTTTAAAAAATAAATTAAATATTTAAATAGAAAATGAATGAATTAAAGATATTTTCTATAATAGAAAATGAGAGTTAATTAGAGAAAGAGATATTACAAGATACATAAATTAGGACAATCTTACAAAACTATACATGATTATAGGTGCTCAACTACCGGAGTAAAAAAAAAAGATTAAAAAGGGAATAAAAGCTAGTCAACTAAATTTGTGGGTACTCATTTCTACTTGATGGTAATTATGTTGTTTTCTCTAAACCCATTTTATTGAATCAACTATTATTTGTTAAATTAATTTTAGTTGAGAAATTCATGCGTGATTTATCTTTTATATTTCAATGAATAGTCAAATTGAAAATAGTAATAGTTAGCAAGATAATTCATTACATGTATCATAGAAATTTTTTGAATGATATATAAATGAAATAACTAGATAGAAATACCTATATGTGCATGCTGCATGATTGAATACACCCCCTAATAATAATGGCTATGAGACACAATATACTCACACACGCAAAATAAAATAGAAAAGATTTTGAAAAATATTACGGAAAAGGAAATGATATTGGAAATACATTAATTGGTAATATTTAGATAGCATCTCCTGCTATGTTTATTACAGAAAATGCTAAAGACAATATACGAGTTATATATGTGCATAAGATATGATTGATAGTCATTTTCAAATAAAAATATAATTAAATAAAATTAATTTATATTTTACAGTAAGCACGCATATTATTTTAAATGTCTAGCATTATTATAATTAAAAAACATGATGTGCTCACTGAGTTATTTTATGACTCACCCTAATATTTACAAACATACACAAGAATCATTCTAAGAATTTAAATGAGCAAAAAAGAAAATAACATGCATGGTAGATATGAAGCTCCGAAAGATATGTATCGATATTTTATTTTAAAAATATATATGATATTTTAGTGACTATTTCATTATATTAGAAATAGTTATAGTTAAAAATCCTAAGCAAAATTTTTATTAACTGTCCGATCATCTGTTCACGTCTCGTTAATTTGAACATTCAGATTGGGTCATGACTATTGATATTTTCAAAAAGTGCATGCTCTGAATATATGATTGCGGATAATTTGAGTTAAACTATGATCAACTCAAAAGTATCCAGCAAAGTTGTCATCATAGAACAGTAAGAAGGTTGGTAACATGACATCCATGTTTCTACACTTAGCAACTATGACGCTAAAAGAAAGAAAGTTACAGAATTATCTAGAGTTTAACCTTAAAAAGTGAATTTCTATCCGGCTATAAGATCTTCTAAAAAATAAGAGCAAAGAATTCACCTAGGATTGTTTGGTTAAAAGAATATGAAATTATAGGAGTTTTAAATACAATGTAAAATAAATACATGTACGTTAAAATATATAAATTATTGATCAAATTTAAATCAAATGTAATGAATTTTTTTAATGATGCATCTCAAGTACATACATACATTTTAGAAATACGACCGGAATAGGCGACGACTGCCGACAGGTGCTTGTGGATGATGGCAGTGGATGACAGTGGGTGATGGAGGCTGGCAACAACAACTAGTGGTGCGTGGCTGACAGATAGTGGTGGCCGCGAATGGGGGAGGTGACGTGATGTATTTAAAAATCATCTAAATTGGGAGATTTTAGAATACACCAAAAATCAACTAAGGTGCTATTTGATTTAAAGTAAAATGGTGTAAAGTATTTCAAATGTAGGGGTTCTAAAAATATTGATGTTTGGTTCAATGCAAAAAAAAATGTAATACAATGTTTTGAAGTATTTGGAATTAATCCTCTAGTTTAAATTTGGTGTATTTAAAAATCTTTAAATTCAACTAACTTTCTAATAAATTGTGAATTCTATGCTATTATATCTAGCGTCGCCACCCATTGTCGCCACCTGACATGGTTGTACTGCCGCCTATTACTTGCAGTTGCTCTCCATCCATAGTCCTCACCACCACCACCGACAATCACTAGCCATAGGCCACCACATCAATAAACTTTACACTGTATTCATTTTATTTCAAGCTAAACAAAAAATAACCACTTATATTTATTTTATACTCATCTGAGCAACTCAAAATATTTCAAATACATTGCATTCCTTTAACACGACATTCCTTCTTTCAGCAAATCAAACACCCTCGAAAGGGGATTCCAAATACATCAATAAATTACTTGATTTTGTTTTTCATCCAACTAAGCACCTAAATTTTCACATTCCTTTTATCTTACAGACAAAATACTTCAAACCAAACAGCTTCATAGCCATCATTGTAAAAGAGAATGATGTCAGAATTGCAATGCACTGAAACATTACGAATCAGAAAATGACAAATTCTCCTAGAATTTAGAATACCTAATTATGTTCACTTAGTGCAATTTTCCTTAATATAATGGCTGACTAAACTAATGTTCTTCAAGCTACTTCATAATCAAATAGAAAATAAAAGTATTGTTCAAAATTAGCTATTTCGTTCATCTTTAGAAAACTGTCCAAACTAACATGTTTCAATATTTTCCTCGCTGAACCAAGTTCATATCTTTATCCACGAACAATTTATTTATTTTCAGAATAAAGTAAATTCAGCTAAATGAACAACATACCGTTAGGATTCCCTTGTTCATAAAAACTACGTAGAAGAGCTACAGCTTCTGCTGAAAGGATCCCTCCAGTGCATTTGAAGGCCCGTGCTTTAGAAGAGGTGCTGTTATCAGACCAAGAGACTAGGTTAACAAGGTCAAGATCACCACAGTGTGCAATTTTTTAAGTCTCTAGAAGCGAATGTTAGGTCACATGAAAATTTCTCCATATTGAGGACAGAGGAAAGGCCAACTAAAATAGTAATTTTTGTTAAAGAAATAAGTAAATAAGTCAACTAGTTCTCGATTGCACTTTCAATTTTGCAAAATATATTGCATAAATTTGCGCTACAAAAGGTTCGCCAATACGAAGAATATGAAATCTCTTATTATCTATGAGAAAGTCAGCACTCTGAATGCTCCCATCAAAGTCAAAATTTTGTTGAGATAAATAGTCATCATTATGATCAGATGTAAGATAAAATTAAAGTGCTTCAAGAACTTGAGGAATATTCTTGAAGATAATATCAATAGATGAAGCATCAAAGGGTTAGTAGTGGCAAGAACACCAGACACTATCTCTACAAGAAAAATATTGAATATGGCTCTAAGGTTGAGAGCAAATGTAAATCGATGAGGATAGATCTTCTACCAAAGGGTAGCGGATCTTTATGAACATTAGATGGAAGGTCCTATTTCTGAAATTTAGGATTCCTTAGCTTAAGATGAGCCTTAAAACATTAAAAGAATTTCTGCATAAAAATCTGACAAGATGAGTAGCTTGGTGGGATGTTTTCAAATTCCACCTTCTGCTAGTATCCAATTAAGTAGGACTCAACACAGCTCCCTTATGAAAGAGGGTTGTGACATCCAATTCCACCAAGTCTATGGCCACAGAAATCCAAGCAAAACGTACTGCCGCAACATCAACCTGTAAAAGCTTCCCAAAAATAGGAGCCAAGGGGAATAAGGTACTCAGGTTAAAGTAGCATAGTCAAAGTCAAGGAGAAATGATGCAAGTGGAAATGCAAGCAAAATCACGCCCTGGGCTGGCCGCGAGCATGACCTGGGGTTTCGAAGTAGTTCGAATTATTGTTTTAAGTGGATAATTGCGTGAGGGAGTGAAAAAAAGCGACTCCTCATGCGAGATATCTTCGTTTCACTTATCAAATTAAGCCAAACAAACAAAAAAGCGAATAGAGACCAACCGAGAGGAAGAGGAAGGAGAAGGTAGGTGAGTTTGCGCATTTCCTCATTTTGTTAATAAATGCTTCTAAGATTTAAATCTAAAGGGTTATGTTTCAATTAAGTGGCATAGGAAGGAATTTGGAAGAGAAAGAGGAAGAATTTTTGTTGGAAATTTCTTCTTTGTAAGTGATTTTGATTTCCTATTTCTTGTTTATATTTAGAGAATAAAATAAATAAAATTTATTCTTTGATGGAACGCAACATTATGCAATTTTTTATAGAAAGGAAATTAATTTGGTGAAAGTTGATTTCAACAAGGAAGAAGCAAATTTAAGGTAAGGAAATAATCCAAATGAGATAATTGAAAATTTCAATCTTCTTTAGGAAATTATGTGCTTAGGGATTATATGTGCAATATAATTGGAGATAAGAGTTTGAGAAATAAGAAGTGTGCAATGTTATATATTATGAGATGATGTTCCATGTATTTGAAATTAACCTTAGTGCAGTCAAATAAATTCAATGTTGTTATGAAGACATTTAATTTTTGTAAAACTATTCAATGATAATTAATGAAATTAAGTGATATTTGAACAGTGAAAGATTTTCATACTGAGATGAGTATTGGAGGTATATTTCAGATAATTGAAGATTTGAAATGATTTGAATGTGAAAGAGAATAAAGTAGGTAATTATTGTTATTTACATTATTTTATTTTATTTCAAATCTTAAATACAATATTTTGTTTAATTAATTAAACATCATGATTAAAAGTTATCATGTTCATAATGATGAAAGCTAGACATTAAAGTTATAAAGTAAAATAAGCATAAATATGTATATGTGAATTATGCATATGTTTAAACATTCATTAAACGAATAAGGAAATTATAACATACAAATGGAAAGTATTGAAAGGAAAAGGAAAAAGTGCATGCATGCAAATTACAGTAGTTCAACCTCGTATGATACTGGCTGGAAAAGCAATCTACCCATGCAAGTTAAATGGAAAAGGAAATTGTTGTACCTTTATTGGTACATTTAGACGGTGCTTATGTATTAATTGAACTTGAAAAGAAATAAAAGTTAAATGGAAATGAAATAAATGAAATAGAATATAAAATAAGTTATGTAATTATATATAAAAGATTTTGCATATATTAATTGTGAAAGAAAGGCAAAGGAACATGAATATTTTATTTTATAAGCCTAACTATTGTATATGAAATGGTGATTATTTACTAAGTTTATCATGTAAACTCAAACTGTTAAACTAAATTTTTTAGATAAGTCTCCTGATAAGTAAAAATGGCTAAAATAAAGAAATTTGTATATAGGAGAAGGTGCTCGAATGATAACAAGAAAAAAATTTGGTTTGTGTTCATGAACAACTATATAACTTGTTATTGGCTCTTCAGTGTTTGTAAAATGTTAGTCATTACTGTTATGTGTAATTGTAGAAAATGAATTAACCGTTCGACTGTCAATTTCCGCCTCGTTAATTCGAGTCTACGGGTTGTGTCATGAGTCATGACAAATGAGATCCAAATAGAGGTGAAAGGGGGTTTCATAGATCAATCAAAATAGGGAGATCATTTAAGCATGATTGGGATACCACTAATATAGTATGTACCTTGTCTAATGATGACAAAGAGTCCAATAGACAAGATCTCGCAAATTACCTCATTTTTTGGATGACCAATTGAAAATTTGTCAATAATTGAGAGAGCAAGAGGCCAAGTCAATGTAGAAATATCCTCATAAAAAAAGAGAGCATGTTTGCCTTGAATGGAAGAAGGTTGTTTGTGTTATTGGGTTGTTGAATTCTGTTGAAATAAAAATGGAGAGTTGTTGGATAGAGAGTGGTGAAACATGAATATTATTTGCAAAAGAGCATAATAGTTGTAGTGAAGGTGCAACCATTGTGCAGGATACTAGATAAGCCTTCAGAGAGTCAGGCCAAGTGGGGAGGAAGTAGTGAACTCACTCGGGAACAACCAAAATCTTTGAAGATAAAATTAAGAGAGGAGAAGGGATCTGAAGAGAATGATGAAATAGAGATTCTCAAGATACCCCATTAGTGACCAATGGAAGCGACCGAGACTGATAACAAGACTGAGAGAAAGAAACTGGCAAAAAAATAAAACTAGACAACATTACGGGCTACCTAAAGAACCGGAGCGACCAAGAGCAACAAGAAGTTGACGCCATGAGGAGGTGACGACATCAAAGATAATCTATGGTCCCAGCAATAGACCCTAGATCAAGCTCCCGAAGCAACATCAAGGAGAGGACACATGGGGAAGAGGCATGTTAAAGGTCGAACGAGAAACTACCATGCAGTACACATGCAAGACACATCCTTGAAGCCGAATGAGATGAATGCGCTCATGCACTCAAAAAAATTAGGGATGCCAATTGGGAGAGGCACGCCCAAGCACAAATGTCATTTGCAAGAGACGCAAAAGCAATATGATGATATTTTTTAGGTCAGCTCATTGCACCCTATACTCACAAAATCCTAAAGAATAAACCATAAAAAAGAGTAACTTTTCTACAATGCCATTCTTCATAGAAAAAGAGGGGCATAAATGTTATAAGGAATAGTGAAACTAACTAAAAGGCCAAGAGAATTTGATGGAAAGAAAAAAGATTTAAAAAAGAAAAATCTTAGATCAACAAATCATTTGAATTTTATTTCAACGTTCTACTTTCTTAAAAAGGCTATTGTTTTGCCAATTAAAAAAAACAGCTGGAAATTATATTTCCTTTCAAAGTTCAAAGGCTTACTAAAAGTAAATCGAACTAAACAGGAAATTTTATATCTCCTTAGTTCATTTTACTTGAATTTTTCGTTTTACATGCCAGCATACCTAATTTTATCTTTAAAGTATTTATAATAATAAAAATTATAGGGTTTTGAAGCAAAATATAAATTACCATAAGAAATATAAAATGGCACCAAAAGTGTATCAGGTCCTGTTGGCTAAAGAAAAACAGCACGTCGGCATAAATCTCATTTTGCAGACATAGTATTCTATTTCTTTTAAGTCATATTGTACTTAACTAGATTTCCCCTGATAGTAGTATCCGGATTTGGGTCCTTATTTCTCATGAGCGCAAGCACTCATAGTTAATTACTCCTCTTAACAGGTAAGAGAGAACTCTCAAATAAGGGGAATAAATTTCAGGTGTTTTAGTCTCAATTGTGGGGGGAAATGAAAGTAAACCCGATCAAGATCTCATGGTTCTGTCGCCTCGGGTATACCTTAGGTTTCAGTCTACCAATACTAGCAATCATTGATCGTAGTGTCTAGAGAAATTGATTAGCAACCATGAGTTGCATCCATTCAGGAATCCCCAGTGAACTGAGGTGGTTAGATGTGATTTTTAATTTTATTGGGTTTTATGGTTTACATCTATTAGAATACCCAAAAGTTAGATTGGTTTGGGATTTGTAATTTTTTTTAGAAGTTATTCAGAAATTTGAATTGAAGCAGTCTTACAACTTCTTCTAGAAGTAGCCTGGGTATTTGAATTTAGGTCAGGACTTACGACTTTCATTAAAAATAGCCCGAAAAATGGGTCTTATGGCTTCTATTAGAAGTAGCTCACTGGTGTATCATACAACCTAGTCCTATAGGCTACGATGCCTATTAATTTGAATTTGATTGTTTGAGTTTTAGCCTTTTAGGGTTATTACTATTTATTTAATAATTTTCCTAAAATGTGGGACTTACGACTTCACTTAGAAGTTGTCCGGTAGCAGGTTTTACAACCTAGCCCTACAAGCTAAGCTGCCCAAATTATTTTTGGTTAAAAGGTCTTACGACTCCCTTAGAAATTGTCTATAGGTTTAATTTAGAGTGAGACTTACGACTCTATTTAGGAGTTGCCTGCTAGCGAGTTTTACAACCTAGCTCCATAGTAAGGCTGCTCAATGGTTTAATTATTTATGTAGGTATTATAGCTTCCCTTTGGAAGTTGTCTAAATATGGATCTTATAACCTAATCCCTTAAATTAAGATGCTCGTTAATTTTGTTTGTTTGTTTGAGTGGACAGCAATTATTTGTTAGCTTGACACTAAACTGTAATTTTAAATTGTTTACTAGCTCAAAACTTACTGGTTAGTAGTTGTTGTGTAACACTAGCACTTTGTTCTTTTTCTTTTCAGTGTTGTAGACTTTACTAGTAATTATTGTACTAATAGCATATTCTACTTTAATTAGTATATTCTACCTTCTGTCTGTAACTTAGCGTAGCACATGTTGACTAATGAAAATTGGTCTTTTTTTACTTTTTTATATTATTTAAACAAAACCCTCACTTATTAAAATGGCTCTCCACATTAAATAATTAATTGATTAATTTAATTAATTAAAATTTTATCGCTCTTGATTTTTTTTTTTGCTCTCGGACTTTTAATTAACCATTTGATTAATTTTTCTTTCAGATAATTAATTAACCAATTCATTAAAATTAACTAGTTAATTCTAATTCTCCACCTTCCTTATTCACTTCATGCCACATCTATGACATGATTAATTAATTAACTCATACGTGAATGATGAAATTTACTCTTCCTCAAAGGAAGGAGATCAGGGGCTCAGAGTTCATATATTTATGAATGAAATATAGATTTGTTATCCTATGGGAAGGCAAAAAAATGATAACCATTAGATTGAGCAAACACAAATGTTCTCAAGTGATTTGATATTATCACTATATGTGAAGAAAAGTTTATAACAAACTCATTTGCTGTATTTGTAAAGTGACGATGGTGTCTTAAAGGATTAAAAAATTGTAGGTTGTGTTGAGATCATTCCTCTCTTAGAGATTCGACTATTGTATTTATAGTAGTACTCATTACATAAAGAAAAGATGAGTTCAAGACCTATTGAATAATAAAGTAAATCTAATGTCAACAATTGATGACAATTGCATAGACGATTAATATGTCTGGTTAAAATGTATGCTCAATTCATTTGCTTTTTGTGTAACTTCTATAAATGAATTTTAACATCATTAAATCTTTAACTTCTAAGAGGATTTCTAATAACAAATATTACTTAAAAGGGCTCTCAAGAGGAAATTCTCCACCAATCAGATAATATTCCACTAAGACAAACAGTTCTCCACCTTCCTTATTCACTTCATGCCACATCTATGATCCATGGGATTTTTACATCCATCTCATCAATCTATAGACTATTGTAATTATTATGTAATTATTATTTTCCTACCCATCAATCTGTAAACTATTGTAATTATTCTTCTCTAAAATCATATGTTTCCTATCAAAAGCTCTTCTAGGATCATATAAATACTAAATAAATGTTGGAATAAAATGCTAAGTCACTTTTCTCCAATTATTATCATGGCATCAGATCTTCACATTATTTTCTATGCATTTCTAAAAGCAGCAGACTTCATCGATGCATTGTCTAGAACGAACAAGCCTTCATTGCTACAAGTATCTTTTCATTTCACATAATTTTCTCATTGTATCCTTCATTGCTGTGCACGTTTTAGTAGCAATAGACTTAGTGAGGGGATTGTGACTTTGGGCGATCAAGTCATTAATAAGAGTACACATTTTAGATATCTTGGATCTATTGTTCAGAGTGATGGTGAAATAGATGAGGATATTATCAGCAGAATTCAAGTTGGATGGTTGAAGTGGAGGAATGCATCGGGCTTGTTGTGTGATAGAAAAGTACCCCTCAAACTTAAGGGAAAATTCTATAAGATGGTAGTGAGGCCTGCAATGCTTTATGGTGTTGAATGTTGGCCACTAAAAGAGAAGCATAATACTAAGTTAAGCGTGATAGAGATGAGGATGTTCATATGGATGAGTGGCTTTACCCTTAGAGATAGGATACGAAATGAGCATATACGTAAAAAGGTTGGAGTAGCTCCAGTAGAAGATTAAATTAGAGTGAGTCGCCTTAGATGGTTTGGTCACATAAAACGGCGGCCTTCCAATGACCCGGTTAGGAGAGTAGAGGTATTAGATTTGACTTATGTTAAGAAAGGTAGAGGCAGACCTAAAAAGACTTGATTAGAAAATATTAGGAATGACCTTTCTTTATTAGATTTAAATGAAAATTTGACCTTTAATAGGACACAATGGATAAAAAGGATTCATGTAGCCGACCCCACATAGTGGGATAAAGGCTTGATGTTGTTGTAATTTCAATTTACTAATTAATTTTGATTAATTAATTATTTTGATTAATTAATCTTCATTAATTATTTTTATTTAAAATTTAATCAATTGATTAATAAAAATACAAATTGCTCAAATAAAGAAATTCCCTAGTTGCCCGAGAAATTTTGGCATCCTCCCACCGTCCCCTCCCCTGGCGGGCAAGTCGGGATGACACTTGCCTATAATTTCTTCCCGGCCGGTCCTAAGGTGTACGACGCAAGGTCTTCAATTTCGTCCTGGCCGGATCTAAGATCGACGGCACAAGGGCTTCATTTGAAAATTTTCTTGACCAGATTTAAAATCAATGGTGCGAGGTCTCAAATTTAAAATTATTCTGACCGGATTTAAAATCAACGGCGCAAAGTCTTCGATTTGGATTTAGCAAATGTTTGATTGTTGCATTGTTTTATTAATTATACAAAAAAAAAATTTGTTTTGTGTTATTGGCAGTCATTAATATATGAATTGAGAAGAATACAAACAGTTTTAAATATTCTGTAAATCAGCAGCAAAAATAAATCATGCAAGCCTACTATTCCATCTAAGTAGTCGGTAGAAACAATTTGGCACAAGTTTAAGGATAAATAAGGTAGCTTCACACAGAGAAGGCTCAGAAATAGAGATTCACGCACGGCTTGGTGAAATTGAGCATTTGTGCATGAGGGCTGATTGGAGGGAAGCAAGTCATGTGAGAGGGGCTTGGACGGATACGGAGCGGACAACAATGTGAAGAAAGCTACAGGACCTAGTCACAGTTTTGGCGTGCAAACAGGGGTTGTTCTATGTGGGCTGCAGTACGTGGGTTGGAGTGCCTCAGTCGTAGGTAGGGCACAAGGGAGGCAAAGGCTTGAGGCGAGGGTGCAAAGGCCGATCAGCGAGTTTGGAAGCACACGGGAGGCTAGGCAGATTGGTGTTCGATCAATAGTGGGGAAGAAGGTGGAGGCCACACTCGCGCCTGGACACACGTGAATCGGGCAGTTTCGAACGTTGGAGAAGTGTAAGGGTGCGTTTGGGACGGCTGCAGCTGTCGGTAAAGTAGGTTGAAAAGTTATTGTATAGAAAGTTACTTTCAGAAATTGCTGTACATAAAGCAGTATATTTTGTTTGAGAAGTATAACTGTTAAGTTGCTGTGCTGCAGCTGTATGGGAATAAATTACCTTTATACCTTTACACATTGAGATGAAAAAAATGATGTAAATGTCAATTTTTTCAAAACAAATAATACGCTAATAAATAACAATTCTAAATAAAAAATTGTATCAATTTTTATTAAATATTTTATAACTATTCCTAGCAAGAAGAGCAGCACCATCCTAGTCCAGAGCAGTACCTGTCCCTATGGGCTCGAGGCAAGACAAGCAGCCCGCTTCCTTCGTCTCATTACAGGGAAGGATAGGACCTCGGTCTTCGACCTTGATCGGTTCCAAGGGTGAGGAAGAAGTGGGCGGCTATTGGAGCTCTTCTATAAAGATAGCCTTTCGGTTAAGCTCGGTCGGGTAAACGCCAGTGAAAGCAATGAATGCTTTGGCACAGGCACCAAAAGATAGAGACGAAACAGATGCCGTTGGAAAGGCATAAGCCCTAGCATCCACTCTTTTGCCGACTCGTTCGAATAAGGACAAGGTTTTTCTCTCTACGGAGAGGGGAATGAAACCAACCTTGACTACTCTTTTCTTTTTTCTTGGGTTGCATCCGTCAATCAATTGAAGCATTTTTTGTGTGGGAGGATAAAAAGTAGGCTGATGGTGATGGACTCGGGGTCAGCACGGAATTGCGTGTATATAATAGAAATTGCGTAGTGAGGAAAAGATTCAAGGGGGGTAGTCCACTACAGCTAGCGTGGAAGGAAGGGAAGAAGAGAAAGCTATCTAGGGTTAGGTGGCTTTTAGTTTAGAAATAGAAAGCGCGAAGACGGAATATGTCGTCTTAGGTCATTAGAGGAGCTTCGTTGAAATTGAAAACTGAAGGTACCCGGGACACAACTCTTTTTGCGTAATAGAAAGAGGCTTATATACAATGTCTATTTCCGAATCAAAAGAGACAGACGTATCTACATCCGAAGCAGCGCAGATTAAGAAGCAGTGAATTCAAAAGCAAGGACTGTCTGTAGGCAAAATAGAGGTTGCCAACCGTTCCCCCCTTGTTGGCTCCCAGTCAACTCTTTTTCATTCGCTTTTAGCAACCGAGATGGCGAAGTCTTTGATCTTCGAGTCGATTCTCATCATGCCAGATCGAGCGAGTCGAGCTACTTTCTTTCTTGAATCCGGATATAGGAAAAGTATAGAAAGAGATCTTTCTGATATATCGTATAGAAAGAAATCTTGATTGAATCATGGGAGAAAATCTCTTTCTTTCAGAAGTCAGAAGAATATACTGAAATTCCATTCTTTTCTAATTTCTTTCTGTCTTGAATAGAAAGAAAGAAGAAATCTAGTTTTTTTCTTTCAACGATAATCCAAGTTCTAATCAAACAATTGGGTTTTGGCGAGGACGCTAAAACCTGGTTTCGTAGCAACCTTGCTAATCCACGGATCGTTCGTTAGTTGGAAATGCGAAAGTCCACACGAATGCGTCATGGCAGGGTAGAGAAGCTTTGCATAGACTGAGGCAGACTGGGTCCGTGCGTAAGTATGTTAGGCAGTTTCAGTAATTGATGATGAAGATAGGGAACATGGCAGAAGAATACAAGGTGTTTAGGTTTGAAGTGGGTTGGGCACGGAAAGAGCTGCAAAAACGAAATCTGCAGGACCTGGCCTCAGCAATTCGAGTAGCAGAAGGCTTTTTGGACTATGGAGAAAGTTCGTCAACCACCAAGACACCCTTTGCCCTATGGAGAAGGAGTAGCGTGGTGATGATAAAAGAGAGACTGCTCCTACCAACGGACTTCATCGGCGAGTTCTTGAACTTAGAAAACAAATCCCAATCGTCAAACTAGCTCAAGTTCCCCGAGGTCAAAACAGCAAAGCCGATTGCCTTGCCAAACTGGCTAAAGAAATGGCGAATATGGATGACGAATGGCCTTTCATAATTATGGTGCACAATCGTCGGGTCTTAGAGCCAGCATTATTACAATTCCCGCAGGCAGAGGGAATACCAAGTTCAAGCCAGCAGGATGCAACTCCGGTTGATCCTCAACCTCCCCAACCAGTTGATCTCGAAGATCAGTATGAAGAACATCAAGTTCATAAGAAAAGACGCAAGGCTAGTCAAGCTTCAGAATCATGGTGGCATTGCCTAGATGTTGAAAAAGAAGATGACTGGAGGCAGCCTTTCATTGACTATTTCAAAGAAAGTAGATTGCCAACGGACAAATCATTATCTGCTCAAATCAGGAAAAGAGCATTACGATATGCATTTGTCAACAATACATTGTATCGGCGTGCTTTCGATCAAATGTGGCTAAGATGCCTAGGGACCCGAGAAGCTGAGAAAGTGGTAGCAGAAGTTCACGAAGGACTTTGTGGAGCGCACCAATCAGGTCCCAAGATGGCGATGAAAATCAAAAGAATGGGCTACTACTGGCCAAGAATGGTAAAGGATTGTATTGATCATGCTAAGAGGTGCCACGAGTGTCAGATCCACGGTGATGTCATACATCAACCGCCAAATCCACTGCACCCTACAATAGCATCCTGGCCATTTGAATGTTGGGGTACTGATGTTATCGGGCCGATAGATCCGCCGTCATCAGCAGGACACCGCTTCATCTTGGCAGCAACCAACTACTTCTCCAAGTGGGCAGAAGCGGCTCCATTGAAAGAAGTTACATCCGAGCACGTGATCAACTTCTTCACGCATAATGTTGTCTACAGATTTGGTGTGCCACGCCGCATAATCTCGGACAACGGAACTGCATTGAAAAGTACAAAAATTCACAAGTTCGTTGATCGGCATAAAATCGATTGGGGCGATATTCCTCCATATACAATCCAAGGGCGAATGGCTTGGCAGAGGCCTTCAACAAGACGCTGGTGAAATTATTGAAGAAGATTCTCACCAAGAAGAAAAGAGAGTGGCATACGAAGATGGCAGAAGCGTTGTGGGCATATCGTACAACCTACAAAACACCAACCAAGGCCACTCCTTACTCACTAGTGTTCGGAGTTGAAGCAGTGTTGCCACTAGAAGTTGAACTGCCATCCCTTCGAGTCGCAATCCAGAACGATCTCACTCAAGAGCAGCAAAATGCTCGTTTAAGGATGGAGGAGCTCGATGCACTCGACCAAATCAGTGTATCAACCATCTATGGATACATCTAAGAGAGCCATGAAGAAAGAAGACTAGTGTGACATCTAGAACAAATATCTAGAGATCCACAGGGTCAATCAGCATACAACAAACGTGGCCCGCTCCAGACGCCTACCACATTTGTTGAATAGAAAAAAAAAGAGAAGAAATAGATTTTCTATTTCATTATGTGAATTTTCATTCATTGTAATGAATTTTCATTAATGAAGTGAATTAGAATTTCGTTCTTTTTTCATTCTAATTAATGAAAAATGATTTCTAATTGATTATGATTAATTAACTAAGATTAAGAAAAAAGAAATTTTTTGCAAACGCCTTCTCCTGTCTCCACTGCCGACAACCCCGCGAAGGTACGAATTTTCCCCTAAACTCAGATTCTCGCCCTCGAGGTTCGCGGCGGACCGGAAAACCGCCTATACACGCCTTTATTGCGCGTGGTGGGAAGGCCCAGTTTCTCGTAGTTTTCCCCTAAACGGGGGAGACGCCGGGAGGCTGCCGAAATTTCGGGTGAATATACGACCGCACTCGGACCTGTTTGAACTCAAGAGAACAAGAATTTGGACTCCAATGAACAAGTGGACTCGAGGACCTGAACTTGAACAAAATCTAAATGACTTTGAAAGGTCAAAACCAAATGAAAGAAAATCAAACTGGAACCGAACTCAAATCAATACGAATATGAACTGAAACATGTACTTTGAACTCGAACCGGATTGAACACAAGGGACCTGTGAATTTGAACAGGCGAACTTGAATTTGGACTGTAAATGCAAAAGCTCCAAATCAAACTAAATATCAATCCCAAGTACAACCTGCTTGCAAAGAGAAATGAACAAGAGTTTCCGCCTATAAGCTATGGCACGAAATCCCTAGCGAATGTCAAAGAAGAGTCATGGTGATTGAAATGCAAGGAACTATTAAGCGACATGCATACAAGCAGCAACAATTCAATGTCAAACAAATACAAGGAACCTTTAAGACTCACTGTGCACACAACAAAGAGGGTGCAAGAAGTCTACCACAAGTGTGAAGATGCTTATACATCCTATCATAAAGCAGTGGAAAATAGATGCACCTATCTTCTGCAAGCCGAAGAGATTTGATATTCAACAAATGCAAGTACCTACAATCCTTTGTAGGAGGCCCGCCGTATATTCAACACATGTTTGTGGGCAAATCTTTTCACAAATAAGGCCTCTAACTCCGCAAAGGTCTTTAGGGAATCATTTGGCAGCTCGGCGTACCATTCGAAAGCAGTTCCACTCAAGCTGCTCACGAATTGCCGGAATAACAGAGCATCATTGCCTCCCGTATTCCCGCATGTGGCTTTGAATTGCGCCAGGTGCTGTCTGGGATTTTTATTGCCATCAAAAATGTTGAATTTCGGCACAGAATATCCCTTTGGATACGGCACCTGGTCGTACTCTGCTGGGTACGGGCGACCTTTTCCTACCAATTTCTCTGCCTGCTCAGCAGCTATAATGGCCTTAATCTTTTCACTGATTAAGCCCTCTAGTTGTGATGCAGTGAAAGGTTCAGAGGCGCTCGCCACATTTTGTGGAGTACGCTGGCGGGTCGGATCATCAGTCCCCTTGCCACCTTCAGGTACACCTTTCACTCCTGAGGCTTGCGGCGCTTGAGGATTTTGAGGATTTGCTGGAACATTATTCGCAGCTTGGTTGATAGGCTGAGCCGGTGCAGGACCCACAGAAGTGGTCTTCTGCATCATCTCCATCATAGCCGTCATTTGAGTCATCATCTCAGTCATTTTCTCATTTCACTGAGAGATTTCTCTATCTTTCTTTCGCATCTGTCGCCTCATCTGATTTCTCATTTCAGCGAGCGTGATGTCTTCGCCAGCGAAGGGGTTTTCTCCGACCTCTTCTTCCTATTGCCATCTCTTCGTATTGCTGTTCAATACAAATTAACCAAAGAAGAAAATGATCTTCTACGACTTGAAGAACTTGAAGCTCTTGATGAAGTTAGACTTCAGGCTCAGCAAAGTTTAGAGTCCTACAAAGCAAGAGGGAGTAAACCTGTAGTATTGGGTTCCTGCTAAGAGTCTTATTAATAGGTTCTATTGAATATAAACTTACTTATATCTACTGAATCTTTATAGAATATAGGCCAGTACACCTACTAACCACTTTTAGGCCAAATTTATGTTGCCCACAATAGAAGTACAAGTATAAGCTCGGAAAGTATTTGGTTGAATAGGATGGGAGGGAGATCGGTTGTATTTGCATCATTGACCTGAGGTACCGGGCCATAGGCTCCTTAGGGAGAACCAAGATATGTACTGGCCGAGGCGGATACTTTCTTTATTGTAATCTTAATCATCTAATTGGGTAATGGGTTACTCCTACAGCACGTCCTTGTACAATACTCAAGGCTCTAGGCTGGGTAGCAGGAGCAACTTTTAATTTGTTATGAGCCCAAACGATGGATTCAATGAGTTCTTGCCAATAACCACGGCCACTGAATAGAAACATTAAACTGAAAGCCCAGACAAAATGAGCACCTAAGAAAAAAAGACCATATGCAGATAATGAAGAACCATAAGACTGAATTACCTGAGATGCCTGTGCCCATAAGAAATCCCGGAGCCATCCATTAATAGTAATGGAACTCTGTGCAAAGTTCCCTCCTGTGATATGAGTTACTACTCCTTGATCACTTATAGTACCCCAAACATCCGACTGCATTTTCCAACTGAAATGGAAAATGACTACCGAGATTGCATTGTACATCCAGAATAGACCTAAGAATACATGATCCCAGGCGGATACTTGACATGTCCCCCCCCTACCAGGTCCATCACAAGGGAAACGAAAACCAAGATTTGCTTTATCAGGTATCAAACGGGAACTGCGAGCAAATAGAACACCCTTCAGTAGTATCAATACAGTCACATGAATTGTAAATGCATGAATGTGATGAACCAAAAAATCTGCAGTTCCTAATGGGATAGGTAACAAAGCAACTTTGCCGCCCACTGCTACTAACTCACCACCTCCCCAAGTTAAGCTGGTACTTGTTGTTGCACCAGGAGCTGTTACGCTAGGTGCTAAAGCATGGGTGTTTTGTACCCATTGAGCAAAGATGGGTTGTAATTGTATAGCGGTATCTGAAAACATATCTTGGGGACGCCCTAAAGCGCTCATTAATGAAAACAAGGGGTGGGTCTCTTGCCATCTCCATTGCCATCTCCATGTCGTCGCTCAACCACTGGATTCTGCATTTACCTTGGTGACAATCTCATTTTTGGGGCTAGAAAAAGCAACCAACAGTTGCCCGCTCTAGTGCAGAAGCTGAATACAAAGCGTTAGCTATCACTGCTTCTTCCATTTTTCTTCTACTTGCTAAAGGCAATAGTGTAAATTCCTAACCCTGTTACAACTCTTCATACTTCCACCTTATTTCAAGGTTGCACCTTGTCGTAAGTTCTCGCCGTCTCCATTGCGTGCTTCTTCAGTATCTCCTCAGGAAGCAGCAAGAGGACGCGGCCGAGGTCGTCTAATCTTGCCGGTCGGAAGGAGGATACTTCCTTCCTCTGATGGTCGTCGTCACATTCTCTTCCCGGCTCAGCCGCCTAAAGTACCTCAACCCGTCCGAGTTCATGAGAAAGCGGTTTTGTTTTGTTTTCATTAATGAGACCACCAACCCCAACTGTGACTGCTTTGCTTGATAAGCTGTACTTTCCGCTTTCCTGGCCTGTGCTTGACTGGTCACATACATATCTCCTATTTGACTTCTATATATGATAGAACTCATATGTAATAGATCGATCATATAGAAAGCATATGTTGCCTATGTGACCAGGAAAGTCAGCCTACGATAGGTCTGTGCTTTCGTCAGGGGCACCCCGGTGCTGTTTGACTTGACATCTCATTCAAGAGAGAGTGAGTCATCCATCCAATTCCTATGTTCACGGTGAGTGAAAATGATGCACTACACAGACGCCATTTTTCCCCTACGAAAGAAAGCCCCGAGCTGGTCCGTACCAACCAAGAAGATTAGCTTCATTTGCGCTCAGAATAAGCTCATGTTGGAAAGCTAGCATGTGCAAGAAGCAAGAACTCTTAGGCAACGAGGTGCGGAGCAAGGAGATTTCTCGCATCCGGTAAACTCATTCCTTGACCCGGAAAAGTCCGATCTACGAATACCAGGCTCGCTACCGAGTTCTAGCTCTTTATCCTCCCCGGTAGTAGGCTCGCTGCTAACAAGAGGACAAGTGATGGCTTTCCCTGTACACCTAATAGAGGAAGTGGCAAGCAGGGGTGAAGCCGAAAATAGAAGTAGAAAGAGTAGGAGTAGGCGAGAAGCTTAGAGAAATTTTTTGATTGAACGAAGCCAAGGGGCGAACGGGAAATGCTTTAGGGAACAACCAAGTACCGGAAAGAAAGAAGCTGGTATTCATAAGCAAGAGGTCCTGGGACGACAGCTCTAAATCGTACATTTCGCTTTGCAGACCCTTAGTTTCAAGCAGCAAAGGGGGAAGGAAAGGAGGCCTATCGAAGTCACTTTCCTAGGTTAAGGTAGGTTAAGTGCCCCCAGGGTGAGAAGAATCAGTAGTTGTTAGACTAGCTCTGGCTTTCTTCATCTGCTCTTTGCCCGAATCCGATCATCTATGTTGAATCTGACTCCCATCTCATCCCATTGATTGGCTTAGTGTGAAGTGTAAGAAACCTTCCTCCGGTTGAATTGATGTCGATGGAACTCTCTTTCTAATGAGCCCTAGAATTGCCTAAATAAGGTACATGAACCTGAAAAGAATATTCTATACCTTAAAGATAAGGTGCCCAATTCTGACCGGGTCGAAGAGTATGTCTTAAGGTCCGGTCCCTCGAGAATCTGGCTAATTTGAAGTACTCCGATTGGCATACTTGTACGGAGGCACCCTCACCCGCGCAGCGGAATTGCCGATCGAGCCCGCGCACCCGATTCCCCGACCGAATTGATTGAGCCTATTCTCCGGTCGGAGAAATTGGTTGTTATTTCAGATCGGAGAAGAAGATGTTGTTTGTCGAACCAACCTTGCCCTTGCCTCTTTTGACTTTACGCCTGCCCTACCCCTCTAAGCCGGCTCGTCTACCGGGGTAGTCTCTATAGAAGGCTACTACTCATACTTCACCGGTAACTTCACTCTTTCTTTGAATCGACTTCGCTTCGCGCCTACGGCTTCAACTTACTCCAACCCCTGCCTTATGAAGTGAAGGCTCACTTCCCCCATTCCGATTAGTCCTCTGATCCTACCCGACCGAGGCTGAAACCGGCTACCGCTCTCATAGTCCTGCCTTCCGAGGCCTACTACTTTGAATTCACCTACGCGATCGACTTATCACACTTTTTGGCTAGTCGGACTTGGCGGAAACCTTGGCCTTTGTCCCGTACGCGATTGCTGTTCCCTCAGTAGGCTTGCTTACCTACCTGATGACTTTCTACGCCTGTGCCTAACCGACCTGACTTGACCGTCTGGATAGACCACTCTTTGATTTGATGATGAATGAAAAAACAAGTCTTCCCCTATGCTTACCTTTCTGCTCTAGTTGATACAGACATTTCAATCCATTGCATTGTTGTCTCACTTTCCGATGCGGTTGGTCGAGTCCAGCCCCCTCTCTCTCAATACGATAGATGCTTCTTTCTTCGAAAAGAAAAGCGGGACTTATGCTTAAAGGAGGGCGGTCTATCTTATTCAATGGTGTTGATCGCCACTTCTTGTGTTGATGTACAAAGAGGCAAGAAAAATCGACTTCCTAATGGTCCATAAATCGCCACTTCTTATATTAAATACCATAATATAATATTTTTTTATCCACTGTGATAATCTTAATGGTCCATAAATTTCGAGATTACCTTCAATCTCTCTCTTCTGTTTTCTGGCAAAGCAGGCGGTTCACACTCCCACTCGATTCTTGTTAAGACTGCAAAAATTAATATTCACGGAGAGCCCGAAAAATCCAAAATCCTGTTGGCTCTGTCGCTGATGCGCATCTCCTCTCTGTCGCAGCTCTTCGTCTCCGTCAATCCTTCCTCCGCCAATGATGATCTTGTGAGTGCTCACGTTCCGGTGTTGTGCTTTTGCCCGGCGATTTGATTCTGCTTCATCTACCAGCGAAGGACGCCAAGAAAGGGGGATACAACGACCAAGAAACCGAGGGAGAGCTGTGATCTCGCAGGCGGACATGGTGGTCGCGAACATTTGGAAGGTCACGGCGGAGATTTAAGTCATTTTTCCGCGGAAAGCAGCGGACCGCGGGACATGGGGAAAGGTCGCGAAAGCAGGTATGTGCCGCGAAACTTTTTCTGACGTCGTTCCGCCGCAATCCCCCAAACGGCAATTTAATAACTTTTTATAAAGCAAAGCAACTGTGCCGCCGTCCCAAACGCACCCTAAGAGGTACAAGACTTCGAAATTGAAATAAGCATGAGCCCTCTTCCTCTATTTTTTTGTATATTTATGGATCAATTTCGTGTATTATGTCGAATGGAAGTGTCGTTTCTGAAACAACTCTTCTGTTCAGTTGAAAACTACTTTCTGAAGCAACATTCATTCATTTCCAATTTCCCTCCTCTTTCTTCTTCTTTTTATTTTAAATTAGTCAACAGGTCGAAGCATGCGAATTCAAGTATTTTAACATCAAAAAATAATTAGATGGTGATATTTAACCAAAAATATAATCAGGATGAATTTTAAAACCCTTTAATTTAGTTCAAGATAAGTTTAATAGAAGAGTTGATTGACTATCAATGTATATCAATGTATTGCACTCATATCAAAATAAATTAAGAATTTTAGAACTCATCCTAACCAAACTTTGCTCAATATTTCCTGAACTATTTTTTCTTCATCAAAATCATTCAAAGAATGAGTAAATATATTGAGTCAATATTCAACGATTGAATCAGTTTATATGAAAAATATAGCTCATAGCCATGAAAAAACAAAATAAAAATCAAATAATAGTTTTGTGGGCTCCGAAAATTCGGCCCCGGCCTCCACTCGCTTTTCTTATATTCGGCGAGGGAGTTTTAATTGAATAAAGTTCCGAGGTAAATTTTGGAAGGCAGATGGGTTTGTAGATAAGACACTACCCAGAGATTTCGCCCTCATTTTGTGAGGACTTTATGATCTGAGTTCTGGTTTCCTATAGGTGCAAGCCCCTATAGTTAATTACCCCTCCCGATCACGAGAGAGAACTTTCGATTAAGGCTAGTCATCAATCAGATACGTATAGAGATACGTGTTATCTGGCATATAGTAGCAGCATAGGTTTGGATATTTGAGATTGGAGAACTAGATTTGGATTTGGGAATTTGGAGGGTTTGAAAAGTTTGGATATTTGGATATAGTTGATATTTAAAACAGATATGGCACCATCTTGCACTTAAACCGGATGGTGGGGGAATGGATGATAGACCCGATCAAGATCCCATGGTTCCGTCGTCCCGGGCCATCGTGGTCCCTGGTCTACTTAGTCAGAGGAGGTAGTCGACCCAACCTGACAAAAAGATCCTTGTCGGCAGCCATGGGTTGCTTCGTCCAAGGGGACCTTGTAGACCGGGGTTGAATGTTTGTCTAAGGGGACAAATTTGAATCCACCTTAGCTTACAGAGGGCTTTGTGCCCTATCGATCATATCCTATTGATTCATATCTCAAGGATTTAACGCCATTAAGGAACGTATTGGCTCTGGCCATAACCGCTATCTGTGGTGCCATTTGGTGGCAAAACCACTCGGTTCAGAGGGCCACGGGTCATAACCGTTTACCTGCAGTGCCATTTGGCGGCGAAACTGCCGGTTAGAGGACACGTACCACGTCCTTACTGGCAAGAGATTATTTGAGAATAGATCCTAGTGATATTTTCGACTAGGCATTTCGCTCTTTGTGAGTTGAAGTTGATTTTAATTTGTCCACCTCGACAAACTGTTGCGGAGGGTGGATGAATTTTGCTTTAAGTACGGATGGATGATTTCAAATTTAAATATTTTTGGGTTTTTGAGATTTTAAAATTTTTGTGAATTTTTCTGGAATTTTAGGATTTTTGTGGGTATTTGGGTGGAGTTATGAAATTTTTGAAATAAACTTTGGATATTTGGGAGATGTTTGAAAATATTTGGGAACCCCGGTTGAGATCTGCATTCAACACGGCCATCATCGGGGTGTGGGGTATTTTCATTTGTAGTTTGAACCTTGTCAACTCTGTCTGGATGTCGACAGAGGATCGGGTTTCGTATGCTTTATATCTTTGTGAGTGAATTCTATTGATTATACGCCTTGAAGGCCTAATATGAGTGTATTAAAATAAATACACCGGTCCCCATAACCGTATATTTATTTGGTGGTCCGAACACTGTCGACTTCTATTGATCCGTATAGAAGGATCGGATTCAGACTTGAATTCACTTGTTGACCCGAGCAGCATCCCTAGGTGTCACGTGTGTACCAATAACACGCTCGCCGGGGCCCATGCGGGTTAAGATTATATACCCCATTAGTGTACCTATGTGTATACAAACTATTGTGCATGTACGGGGGTATTCTTGGAATAGACGCCTTCTGTCTGCTTGTACGAATGTTGCAGATTCGGTGGCGTATTGTAGCAGCTTCTGGATCGGTGGTTTGCTGCTTCGTACAGGTAGACTGTCGTGCACGATTTACTTTCAGTAGGTGGATCATAGTGCACTAACTAATCTCCTGCCTTGGGTTGTAGAAGCTCGTAGGAACTTGTATTCTTTATGCATTATGCTGTGATTTTGGCTTTTACAATACATCCACCATTGCTGGAGGTAGATATATTCATCCTTAGATTGAAGTTGACTATAAGATACTGCACTTACTGTAGTCTTTATGCATCTACCCTTGAGTGGATGTTGTGGCACATACATTTGTATTCGTAGAGAAATTGTATGTGTTGCAGATCTTTTGGTTGTTATATATGAGGAGTCGTACACCTTACAACTGTTCATTTCTATAGTGTATTGACTTGGTGGGGATTGTCGTATCTACTACGAGCTCCTAGGAGTGTTTGTAGAAGAACCATTACTCCTGCATCAAATCCACCTTTTCACCAATCTCAGGTGGTTTAATTGTACTTGTTTGACCTCGTAGGGATCGTAATAGAAGATACTTGTACTCGTGCCCACAGTGGTTTGTTATTCATATGACATATACACTGTTGTTATCCACAAGTATTCATTTGTTGTGAATCAGTCGTATTCGCTACGACCTCCTAGTAGTATTCGTAGGGGAGCCCTTGCTTTTGCATTGAAACCACCTTTCACCAATCTCAGGTGGGTTTGTTGTTGGGTTGCATTTGTTTGTAGAAATGGGTCCTCCATCATTGGTCTCCCGTATCGCCATCTCAATCAATAGGCATTTATAGGGATTGTCGTAGGAGTTCATACAGATGTTCTTGTAGTTTGAATTTTCTCGTGTATGATACAAGTTTTGTTCTTTGCATATGTTTGAGTCCGGATTAAGTCTCATTTAGACTCGAGTTCATCGAATCCACAACTCTCACTTGATGTTGTATAGCATGAGTTCAAGAACGGATTTAAGTTCTTTGGCCAGATTAAGTGCAATTCTTATCTGGATTCCTTGTTCCCCTCTTAATTTCTGACTCCATTCAAACTCAAACTGATTGTTCAGGGTCCTTTGAAATTCTTTGCAAGTTCATTTGGATGTTCATTTTCTTTTTGTTCAAAGTCCTCTGGAGTCTTTATATGTCCAATTTCATGTTCAGATTGACTTGAATTTGGTTCAAATTTGATTTCACTTTTTTATTTGGATTTGAACTTTATGAATCATTTAAATTCTGTTCAGGTCCTCTGCACATGTTCAATCAAGTTCAAAAGTCCACTGCTCTTTCTCGTTTGGTCCAAATATTTTGTTCTTTTGAGTTCAAAACAGGTCCAAGTGTAGTAGTATTTCACCCGAAATTTTGACAGCCTCCCGGTGTCTCCCCCGTTTAGGGGAAAACTACGAGAAAACTGGACCTTCCCACCACGGCCAATAAAGGTGTGCATGGTAGGTGCCCTCTTTCGAGGACACCTCGGCCGTGATTTTTCTTCCCACCACGCGCAATAAAGGCGTGCATGGGGTTCTTTGACGGTACCTGTTACAAGAAAAAACAGTTGCTTTCCCCCCGCCCGGGGGTATTTATAAATGGTTCCGGCCGCGCAAAGAAAAGGGTACACCAGGCTCACCTGGCCTCGCCGTGTGCGTCGAACCGGTTTCCCTCCTACCACGCTCACTAAAGGCGTGCTTAGGTGGTTTGTCGGTCTGACACGCATGTCGAGACAGGAGGGCGAGGCTCGCTCGCTTACCTCAACATAGGTGTCGTGCCGGTTGCCCCTCCTACCACGCTCAATAAAGGCGTGTATAGGTAGACCGCCGGTCCGACACGTTAGTCGAGATAAGAGGGCGAGGGTTGCTCGCTTACCTTATCGTAGGTGTCGAGTCAGTTGCCCTTCCCACCACGCTAAGAAAAGCGTGCATAGGTGGACCACTGACTCGCCACGCATGACGAGGTAAGAGAGCGAGAGGGGAGGCGACTGTCCGCCTCGTCGTAGGCGTCAGACCGGGGTCCCATCCCACCACGCGCAATAAAGGCGTGTATAGGCGGTTTTCCGATCCGTCGTACACGTCGAGGACGGAAGCCTGAGTTTAGGGGGTTATACCTTTGGGGTCGGTGGACCGGCGGCGGCTCGTGGACCGAGGTAGGGGATGGGCGCATACAATTCATTATTATTCTTTATTATAATTTATATTAATTATAATAATAATAATTAAATAATTATTATTGATAATTAATTATTAATTAACAATTAATTAGAATTAATAAATTAATTATAATTATAATTAATCAACGACTAATCATAATTAATAATTAATTAATAATTACTAACTAATTATAATTAGATAATTAATTATTATAATAATTAAGTAATTATTAAATATAATTAATAAGAATTATAATAAAAATAGTAATAGATTAAAAAAAAATGAATTATAGAGGAAAAATCCTCTGTTTGGCGGATTTATGGGATTTGGCCGTGGAAGCACGCTTAAGGGAGAAAGTTATCTTCACAGCCGGCTAGCTCCCGTGTTGCTTCCGATCAGACTGGGAGGGAAAGCCGTCGAGTGAGCAAAGTCGAGCGGCTACGAGGGGTCGAAGAAGCAACGAAAGGGAGAAAGTTAACTTCACGCCAGCGAGCTCTGGTTCGGGCGTCCGATCAAAATGTCGTAACTTCCGATCCTACGGGCAGGGAGAGTCGTCGAAGGAGCTTCGTCGAACAGCCAGGAAGGAGTCGGAGAAACGCACGGAAGGGAGAAAGTTATCTTCACAGCCGAGCGAGCTCCTGTTCTAGTTCCGATCAAAATGTCGTACATTCTGGTCCGACTGGAAGGGAAAGTCGACGGAGTGGGGTCGGACTACACGAAGGAGTCGGAGAGGAAACTTCACAGCGAGCGAGCTCCAACGTCGCTTCCGATCGAAATGTCATAACTTCCGATCCTGCAGGAAGGGACGCCGTCGAAGGAGGAGTTTTGGCGTCGGGTAAAGGCCAGAGGTGGGCTGTGAGGTCAGAAGAGGGAATTCGCGTAGAGAGCAAGGGGAGATTGGGAGAAGAGGTCGGGAGGTGTCCGTGAAAGGAGAAGAGCTCATCTCCCTCTTATAGACGCAAATGGGAGGCGATCGAAGCCATCGTCGCAAGATTCTCGGAGAAGCGACGCGAACGGCGCCGAATCGGCGCGATTTGCGACAGAATTCGCGGGATTTTAGTCCGAGGTACGTACAGATTTTTGCGATTTTTGTTTCTTTGTATAGAGGTTAACAAGTTTAGATTTGGCAGTTATAAGGATAAAATTAAGAAGTTAATCAGCAGACATACCTAGAAAATTCAAGCGAAGCGCCTTCATGCAAAGGCAAGATAGAACCACATCCTCCGAATTTATCATTAGCACAACCATAATAAACTTCCCTAATACCTATTAAATGAGAAGTTATTTAAACTAAAAATGCTTAATCCGATAACAGATGAGTAATTAAATACGCTAGACTCACCAATAATTGATAATGCTGCTGCACACATTATACACGGTTCACATGTCACATAGAGATCACATGTGGAAAATCTCTGTGCAACTTGTTCGAAATCCAGCCCTTCCATCTGCCATTGCTCCATCAGTATATCAATGGCTTCCATTTCTGCATGCCTGGTAGCCTAATCCGATGAAGGAATAAGAGAAAAAGGTTCTGCAAAAGGAACTCAAGAAGAAGACATGCAATGTATATAGACATATAACTATCCTAAGACATTTCTGTTCGATGAATTGATTCATAAGGAATCCCCTAGTTTTGTGATTAGCCTTCTCATGGGAATGTAGAAATTAGAAATATTTGCTTCAGCCGATGCTATTCCTACTACTTTGTACTGCTAATACTCCCGCTATACTTTGTCGATGTTTCTACCACCATCGTGTCCCACTATCTACTAATACCGAATTCTGTTTCCATGGATTCCTACTACTACTACTGCCCTACTATGGCTACTTTCCTACTACCACTGCTTCCCTGCTACAAAACTTTCTGATGCAGCTTTTCTTATCTAGTTCTCGTCATCTGGCACCATAAAGTATGGAAACTTTTTGGACTCTTATGGTAAAATCAAGAGCAATTTTAACTAGACTTCTATAACAAACAGCGAAGATTTAACTTAGATCAATTTGGTTTTCAAATCGAGCAGAGATTGATATGGAAATCCCTAGTTCCCTTCTGTGACTGCACTACTCATGCGCCTACATCAATTAATGGGGGGTTGTTTGGGCTGATATTTCCCAACTAAAAGTCTTCCTTGATGCATCAAAGCATAACCTGGCACTAGAAAATTGCCAAAGGCCTTGCAATTACATCTACGGAATTGTAAAATTGACACCTTTTGTCACACATGAAGGAAAGATGTTTGAATGAACAACACCCGAACAGAAGCCCTCTACGCAAGTAAAAGAGAAAAAGAAAGACGAGAAAATGAACTTTGGCACACAAAAAAACAGAAGAAAAACTGCGCATTTCAATAAAATACCAAGAACCCCATATACTGAACTTAGAAAGCATGTCTAGATAATGCTCGTCACTCAACAAACCTAATCAATTAGCTAGACCATAGCTGTTTGCAAGCAACTATTGCACTAGCATTGGCAACAGTTGCTGCACTAGCACTGCTAGTCACATAAAATGTGGGAAAAGAAAAAAATATGTACACTGTTTGAATTTAAATGTTCAATTTCACCCAAAAAAATTAATGGAGAAATCCCTTCCATTTGGATTTACAGGAAAAAAAAATGAACACTTTTTATCACAAAAGGCACCACAAAGCATTACATAGAAATGTCAACTATTAAACTTGCCAAAGAAAGTCATGTTATATAAATTAACAAATCATTTAAGTGTTAGACCGGTCAGTCCACACGGGACCGGCTCAGACGGACAAAGGCGGAACTCTTCCGCCTCTCCTATATACCGCTAGAAACCGTCGAGTCCAAGGGAGCTTTTTGAGTAGGATTTTTGGGAGAGTTAAGAGGGAAATTTGAATGTATGAACTGTTTAGAGATTTCCTTTTGGATTGTATGCATTAAATTGTTGGTTTTCCTAGGGTTAGGGCATCTTGAATTTGGCTGAAATTTGAGATCTCATGGGTTTTCTTTGGGCTCTAGCGGCATCTAGAGATTTGGGAGAGATCGATCCTCCTCTCGAATAGAGGATCAGTTGTATCTTGTTATTTTCTTCCGTAGTTTGTTTTCTTGCGATAAAATTACTGTTTTTCACTGGTTTTTCATTGGAATCGTGGAGAATTCTCACTGTTATTACTCTCTTGATAGGATTTACTTAAGATCTTCAAGTGTTTCCTATCATTAAGATATTCACAAATAAAATTTAAGTTCCTTATTATTATTTTATTGTCAGCCATGCTATCTTTTAACAATTTGTACAAGTTTATCATTAGTATTAGATAAGAAATTTTAATAAAAGTTATTTTTGGAAAATTGTAAAATAATTAACCAAGGAAAAATATAACTTGCAAACAAATCATAATAGTCAATCCAGTCCTCACCACTCCTTATTGCAAGGTCTTCTTCAGTTGATCATCACTCAAGAGAGTGAAGATTTTATTGATAAAGATAGCATGTACTGGGCCATGTATTAAGCGATGAAAAATTCTAAAATCATATGAATACCACGATAAATCAGGCATGCTAAAGCACAAAGAGGAGTAAACTATCTTCATGGTAAATAAACTATTTATGTTCCCAATCACGTCAAGATTGGTACATTTTAGAGCATGGAGCATAGGAATTCATCATCTGCAAGGAAAACCACACGGAATAATGTTCCCAAACATGTCGGGAATTTTAGTCGTTGTAAAGATCTTTGAGCAAACGGATCCATAGTACTAATGACGAAAATAAAGTTCTTCCACACAAATATAAGCCGAACTCATGATTACCCTCAAAACTCAGAAGCAATCTACTCAAAACCATGATAGGAGATGTTGCCAATTAGATACATCGTAATAAACACTAGCCACATTAAAAGTTCAGTCGCATGGAATCTTAGATCATGTGTAGTTAGATCTTGCGTACACAACACATGCTTCTTGTTAATACATTTAGCATGTCTAGTACAGGAGGAAAGGAATAGCAACATAGCTGAATACTAATGTCAATTGGATAGAGATAATCAAATTTTGTCAACACATAAGATGGTATGGCATGAAATTAATGGTTTACATCACTTGCTCAAAAGAAGCAATGTAAGAAAGTAGGAAGGCACATACTAGAAGTGGATATAATTACAAATAATTAGACTGTCAGCATTAGTTTAGAACCATACGTTCCTTGTCTCAGAAGTTCGGTTGCTCCCAGAGGCAATCACCATGCCATTCTCTACAATCACACAGCTAGTAGGCAATAAGAATCGTAAGGAGAACAGATACATAATGTCCACAGCAGATATGAGTATATTCAAACATTAAATAACTATCAAACTCTAAACCCTAAAAGTAGTAAAGGTTGTATGAATTGCATCTAAATTGCTAAAAAAAATAAAATAATAAAATAAAATAATGCATTTAAATTACTAGAATAAAAATAAAAATAAATTACATCAAAATTGCAACTAACAAGTGAATTGTTTGATTTTTGGAGACAATTGGAATCTATGTAAATTTTACATAGCAATGAAAAGGGGAAATTATTATTTGCCTACCCTGAAATTTCATAAATATCAACCACCTCCCCTATACTAAGTCCAATTTTTATTAATTGAATATCAAAATGATGCTTTTGCCCTTAAAAAGGATATTTGAAATTTTATCTAATAAAATACAGAGAACATAGATACCTATCACTTTCATATAACTTGGAGTTTCTTTATACTTGTTTAAAATTGGGTGACCCTTATATGATTAATATCATATTAATCTAAGTCTTTTTCTTATATTTTTCCAGGGAAAAAGAGTCAATTTATTATTAGATTGATTAAAATTATAGAAAAGTAACAAAAAGGAGGCATTTGATATTTTGCCAAACAGCAGGGGGCTATATAACATTTTGCAAAACCTGATGAGGTAAATGATAATTACCCAATTAAAATAGGGAGTGTTACTATAAGCCCATCATCCAATGATGAATAAAATGGAGAGAAAAAGATTGAACATTGTGGATGTATTAACAGAAACCAATATTTAGTTAGCAACATCGTAATTGAATAACTGCACAATTAGTTATGAAGAAGTTCAGGAAAATACATGCGTTCCAATGGGTGGGTTAATAAATAATTGGTCATAACAAGTGAGTATATGTATTCATGCAAAATTTGCATGGATGAGTATCTAACAGCCTGCATAGTTTATTAACTTTAAATGTAAGCATTTCAAAATACATGAAGCTATGGGCCTTATATAACTGAAAGCTTTAAGCAACAATACCCCTGAACAAACGTCTCATAAATGCATCCCATATTATCTACTTATTTGACAACTTTTGAATTTAAAAAATATTCAGATAATTAATTATCATAATATGTTCAGTAATCAAAATAATTAACAGCCTCGTATCCAATTAACTAATTATAACATTGCCAAATATGTCAAAGTTGCTCTAAGATTTCCTTCCCTAAGTTCATAAAAGATAAACTATAAAGATAATCTATTAGAGGAAGAAAAATCAAACATACCCAACAGGAACTTCTAGTCTGTCCAAAGCCAGCTTAGCCTGTTAAGATAATTAGTGCTGTTAGAAAATATGCAGAAAGCTTTCTACATTTGCATAATAATCATATATTTTGGCAACATTCTATAAATGATCTCATTCTATAAATGATCTGATATATTCCTTCAAAATTATGCATGATTCTCAAAGCATACATGATATGCTTCCAAAATGGATATAAACCATGCTTTTTAACTCCTACGATCTAAGCACATCTGTATCGCCATTTAAATAGCATGCATCTAAGCAGCTCCGATTATATTTTACAATTAAAAAAATGGATGACTTAGTTTGACATGATTAAGAGAAAAATAATGGAAGACCTTATTGGAAATGGATAGGTTGTATTTCCCATCTCATTTAGATAGCTTTGTTTATTTGAATGAAATTTTACATAATATTCACCGCCATAACCTTACAGGTTTGGCGAAACCATGATAAGCATCCATGATGCATAACCATACATTCAAAGCTTCAACATCATAGTTACTGTAAGAGAGAGCAATAAGACATGGAAAACTGATCCAAGAAAGATTAATCTTGTACATGTTCATCAGTTCTTTAAACTAGCAACTTTATTTTAGTTCATTTACTAAAAAGTTCTCTTGATTACACTTATCTTGAATCACAATCCACCCCCTTTTCTATCTTTCTCTCATCATTGAATTCACCACTCATATATTTACAACATAAACAAACCATGGCCTCTCCTACTGCTCCTTATTCCACTTTGGAGAAAAAGCCAAAAAAAATCCCCCACCATTCTTAAGGGGCCAGCTTAATCTCAAAGTATCACATTTCTCCAATTTAATCTCTTAACTATACGGAAATTGATCACAAATAGTCTCTCAAATAAAAAGTAACAGGAATTGTGAAAAGTTGATGGTTAAAGTTAACATCAAGGGTACTTCAGTTATTGCAAGTATTTAGAAAGCTCAATTTTAATTCCAATTTTACTTAAGGATTTTTTTAAATTGGGAAAGAGAATTAGCCCCATACAATTGAAATAAGCGCTCCCATGTCCAAAAGCTTGAAGTTGCTGACATGAAGATGAGGTGGTTTCAAAGCTTGTACTTGGATCTTCATTAGCAGCTTGACAGTGGAAATCATACCAAAGGGAGAAGAGTCTGATGTGCCACCAATTGCCAACCGAGTTGCAGGCTATCGTCTGTTCATGGAAAGGTGCTTCTTTGGCTTCATCTATAAACAGTGGAGAAAGAAATATATATATATATATATATATATATATATATATATATATATATATATATATATATATATATATATATATATATATATATATTTATTTATTTATTTATTTATTTATTTATTTGGTTGACTGTGCCTGAGATCATGTTCATGAAATAGATATAGAAGGGCTTGATTTGCTAATGTTATAATCTCCTTGGAAAGCTTTCTGGCTGAAAGAAGTTATCTAATTGAAGTTATTTTAACAAGAAAATTAGTGTGTTTGGCCATATATATATATATATATATATATATATATATATATATATATATTTGAATATGATGCGCATCATTTATTTGAATATGATGCGCATATTTGATGATATATATGCCTCTCATCGGTGATTGTGTGGTGGCGTTCCAGCGGCAAGCACAAAGCAAGAGTAAGTTTTATTTCATTTACTTATCCAAAAGAAGAGTTACTATAAAATAGATTTCATGGTATGTCACAAAAATTTAGCTGGAAATGATGTCTTCCAAACATCTAAATGAAAGCTCATACAAAAACTCAACCACCAATGACATCTTCCAAAGCTAATTTAGCCAACCTTCTTTCAATTAGAGATATAGGCTTGTTAAAAAAGCAAATATTTATATTAGCAACAACAAAATTGAATCGATCCTTTTCTTATGATTTTTTTTACATGCTAACATACAATTAGCTTTTTATTTGAGAATCCATGTGCGCGCACATCCAATATTGTGTTACGCCGGCCCATCCTGGGCCGGCTGGACCGGTCCACCCTGGACCGGTCTTGGCTTATAGCCGGCGGAAGAGAGCAGGCCAGGGAGGGGGCGGAAACATCAAGGGGGGCCCACTTGATGTAAATTGAATTTTGGGAGGGAAGATTTGAATGAGAAGGGTAATTAGGTAAATTGTAATCCTCCTTTCATGATAAATTAGGAGGAATAGGGGGAAGAGGGTTTTATCTTGAATTTGAATCTTTTTGAGATCTAGGGTTTGTGTTATTGGGCTCTAGGCTACGGCTAGAGATTTGGAGAGTTTTTCCTTCCTCTCGAATCGAATGAAAGTTGTACCTTGCAAGTGCTTTTCATCTCTCATTAAATAAAAGTGTTTGCTTTGTTTCCTCTTACGTTTTCTCCTTCGTTTTCTCTCCGAATCCACTGTTTTGAGCTGTTTTCTTGTGTGGACAGCAGTTTTCATCCTAGATCTACTTGGTTCTTGGTGTGAAACACTTGGAAATCCAAGTGTTTCCTATCAAATTGGTATCAGAGCATCGATTTGGGACCACCGGCGGCTGAAATTCTGAAATTTCAGCAAGTTTATCTTGTCCGGAAGAAGATTTTGGGAGATCCGTGAGGAGAGCAATGGCCGGAAAGAAGGTGGACGTCTTGGAAGGCGAGATCGGTCAATTGAAAACCGATTTGGAAGAAAAATTTTTTGAATTTCAAAATCAAATCACCACCAACAACGAAAGGTTGGAGGGGAAATTCACGGCCATGGAAGAGATGATGAAGAAATTACTTGAGATGAAGGCTAATCCGACGGCATCGGATGCAAGAGAGACTGTCGGTGACCATGGCGTAGGAGGAAATCCGAACCCGCCTCGGGGAAGGAGGATTCCGGCTGTGGAGATCCTTGAGGGAGACGACGACATGCCACCTCTAGAGCCACTTTCTAGAGAGGAGATGAGCTTGGGGAATGACCGTCGAGGTGCTGATTTTCAGCGTCGAGGTGCTGATTTTCAGCGTCGAGGTGCTGATTTTCAGCGTCAAGGTATGGATTTTGAAGGCCGGAGGGGAGAATATGAAGGAAGTGCAGATTTTGGTGAAAGAAGAGGAGAATATCAGCGTCGAGGTGCTGAATTTCAGCGTCGAGGTGCTGATTCTGAAAGGGGAAGAGGGGATTATGACGATGGAACCGGATACCAACGTGGGAGGGAGGACCGGGATACTTGGGGAACACCTCATCTTCGAGGCATGGGAGGTTATGGAGAGTACCGGGGTAACGGAAGGGATCCGAAGGTGAGGAAGTTGAAGATGCCCATCTTTGAGGGGGAAGATGGCCATGGCTGGATTTACAAGGTGGAACGGTATTTTGCAGTCAACGGGTTGACAGAGGAGGAGAAACTGACAGCGGCAGGACTGTGTTTGGAAGGGAAGGCACTGGCATGGTACCAGTGGCGGGACATGAGGCGACCTATCCGAAACTGGAGGGAGTTCAAGGATTGCCTACTAGAACGTTTCCGAACCAGCAGCGGAGGGGATTTCTACGAGCAGTTCTTTGCGCTGACACAGGAGGGGACAGTAGCAGAGTTTCGGGACCGGTTTGAGTACCTAGCTAGCAGGTTGGATCGTCTTTCTGATACCGTGCTTGAGGGGAACTTCATGAAGGGGCTCAAACCAGAAATCAGAGCAGCCGTTAGAGTGATGAGACCACACGACCTGGGAAGGCCATGGAGTTGGCACAGTTGGTCGAGGACCAGAAGCATCTAGAGAGGGGGAATCGAGGCAGCAGTTCTGGGGGATCCCACCGGATGACGACCACATTTTTAGCTTCCAAGGGAGCTGCACCGGGGGGTACACGAGAAGTACCAAAGGAGAGGACCGGAGGAGGAGGGCCTGGGGGAAACTTTAAAAAGCTTACTGATAAGGAGATGCAGGAGAAGAGGGCCAAGGGATTGTGCTTTAGATGTGACGAGAAGTACATGCCGGGACATAGGTGCAAGGACCGGACTCTTCAGGTTCTCCTGGTTTGCGAAGACGAGGAAGACGAAGAGGAAGGTGGGAGCAGGTCAGAAGTGGAGGAGGAGGAGAAGTTGCACCTGGATGTGGCAGAAGTCTCCCTAAACTCTGTAGTGGGATTCACTTCGAGTCACACTATGAAAGTAAAAGGGGTGATAGCTGACCACGAGGTGGTGGTTTTGATAGATAGTGGGGCAACCCACAATTTTATTTCCACCCGGCTTGTTGAGTTGCTTGGTATGGCACTAGTGGATACCGGTGGCTATGGGGTAATGATGGGCACGGGGAAGGTGGAAATGGGGAGAGGAGTTTGTAGAGGAGTGATGCTGACCATTCAGGAGATACAGGTGAGGGAGGATTTTCTTCCCTTAGAATTGGGAAGTACTTATGTGATTTTGGGAATGAAGTGGCTGCAGACTTTGGGGGAGACCAAGGTGAACTGGGGAGAACTGAGGATGGAACTGGTAGTGGAAGGGAGGAGAATGGTGATACAGGGAGATGTCGGCCTGTCTAGGACGGGGGTGTCTCTCAAGTCCATGATCCGAACCCTCCAGGAGGTTGGGGGTGGATATTTGGTGGAGCTGCAACGATTGGAAAAAGTTAGTGTGGGAAAAGAAGGAGACATTCCTCTTGTAGTTCAACCAGTCATCCAACAGTTCAGCGAGGTGTTCCAGCCACCTCAAGGGTTACCACCGGTCAGAGAACAGGAGCATGCAATTCTACTAAGGGAAGGGGTGTCACCGATTACTGTACGACCCTACCGCTATCCTCAGATTCAGAAAGATGAAATTGAAAGGTTGATTAGTGAAATGCTGGAGGCAAAGATCATCAGACCTAGTGTGAGTCCTTTCTCTAGCCCCGTATTACTGGTCAAAAAGAAAGATGGAAGCTGGAGATTTTGTGTGGATTATAGGGCTTTGAATAAAGAGACTATCCCAGACAAATTTCCCATTCCTGTGATTGATGAACTCTTGGATGAACTGTATGGAGCAGTGATATTCTCCAAACTGGATTTGAAGTCTGGATACCATCAGATCCGGATGAGGGAGGGAGACATCTCTAAGACGGCGTTCAGAACACATGAGGGGCATTATGAGTTTCTGGTGATGCCGTTTGGGCTTACCAATGCCCCTGCGACTTTCCAATCACTGATGAATAGAGTGTTCAGACCGTATCTCAGGAAGTTTGTGCTTGTGTTCTTTGATGACATCTTGGTTTACAGTAGAACTGAGAAGGAGCATATGAAGCATTTGAAGTTGGTATTGGAAATTCTACAGGAGCATCAGCTGAGAGCCAATCTGAAGAAGTGTTGCTTTGGCCAATCTAGGGTGGAATACTTGGGCCATGTAGTATCCAAGGAAGGGGTGGCAGCTGATCAGTCAAAGGTGGAGGCGATGTTGAGATGGCCATTGCCTAAGAATCTGAAGGAATTGAGAGGATTCTTAGGACTTACAGGATACTATAGGAGATTTGTTAAAGGGTACAGTACTATAGCTTGGCCACTAACAGAACAGCTAAAGAAAGATGGATTCTTATGGGAAGAGGCAGCCACAGCAGCATTTGAGACACTAAAGAAGGCTATGACCACGGTACCAGTCCTAGCTCTACCGGACTTCACTCAGACCTTCATAGTGGAGACTGATGCTTCAGGGTACGGATTGGGGGCGTCGACCCATTGCCTACTTCAGCCAGGTATTAGCAGCCAGAGCCAGGCTGAAGTCAATCTATGAGAGGGAATTAATGGCTATTGTCTTAGCCATCCAGAAGTGGCGACCCTACCTCTTAGGTAGGCATTTCATTGTCAGAACAGATCAGAGAAGTCTGAAGTACTTGTTGGAGCAGCGGATGGTGACGGAAGAGCATCAGCGATGGCTTTCAAAATTGCTGGGGTATGACTTTGAAATTCAGTACAGACCAGGCGGGGAAAACAAAGCTGCGGATGCTTTGTCCAGACGATTGGGTGAACTACAGACAGTGGTTGTGTCTGTTCCTTTGATGCTAGATTGGGAGGCAATCAAAGAAGAGAGCTCGAAGGATGAGGTGTTGGGAAAGATCAGGGCTGATTTATTAAGGGAAGTGGATAGCCACCCAGGGTACTCAGTAGAGGGGGACAGATTGCTTTATCAAAGAAGGTTCGTGATGCCCAGGACTTCTATCCACATCCCAAACATACTCCAAGAATTTCATGGGAGCGCGGTTGGGGGTCATTCTGGGGTGCAGAAGACCTACAGGAGGATTGCGGCTGAGCTTTACTGGAAGGGAATGCATAGAGATGTAGAGGAGATGGTGGCCAGATGTGAGATTTGTCAGAGGAACAAATACATGGCTATGTCACCAGGGGGGCTACTACAACCATTGGCGTTACCAGGAAGAGTATGGGAGGAAATATCCATGGACTTCATAGATGGGCTGCCCCGTTCAGAAGGCTTCACAGTGATCCTGGTGGTGGTGGATAGGCTGAGCAAGTATGCTCATTTTATCCCCCTCCGACATCCTTACACCGCAGTGACAGTGGCTTCAGCATTCATCAGAGAGGTGGTCAGGTTGCATGGGATACCAGAGGCAATAGTGTCCGATAGAGACAAGGTGTTCCTCAGTCACTTTTGGAGGGAGCTGTTCAAGTTACAAGGAACAGTTTTGAAAAGGAGCACCGCTTATCACCCACAGACAGATGGCCAAACGGAGGTGGTTAATAGGAGCTTAGAAACCTACTTAAGGTGTTTTGTGTCGGAGACACCTAAGCTTTGGGCCAAATGGTTACCTTGGGCAGAATACTGGTACAACACCTCTTTTCACTCAGCTTCACAGATGACGCCATTCAAAGTGCTGTACGGAAGGGATCCTCCACACTTGGTCCATTTTGGGAGTAGCAGCACTCCTGTTTCGTTAGTAGAAGAGTACTTAGAGGAGAGAGACCGAGTACTGGAAGAGCTAAAAAGGCATCTACTGAGAGCACAGCAAATTATGAAGAAGCAGGCGGATGGGCATAGGAAGGACATACAGTTTACAGCAGGGGAGAGGGTGTTTCTGAAGCTCCGACCATATAGACAGAAGACAGTTGCCAACAGAAGGAATGAAAAGCTGGCTCCAAGGTACTTTGGGCCCTATGAAGTACTGGAAAAGATTGGGGCAGTAGCATACAGATTGAAACTACCTCCATCGGCAACTATACATCCAGTGTTTCACGTGTCACAATTGAGGAGGGCCATTGGGGAGCACACCACCAATTCTGAGCTACCAACAACCCTGACTGAGGACTTAGAGGTGATTCTAGAACCTATGGAGCTCAAAGGGGTGCGCCAGAAAGAAGATAAAACTAAGGAAGTGTTGATCCAGTGGAAGAACCTTCCTGACTACGAGGCTACGTGGGAGCCATACTGGAGGATGAAGCAACAGTTCCCTGATTTTCACCTTGAGGACAAGGTGATTTTTTGGGAGGGCGGTAATGTTACGCCGGCCCATCCTGGGCCGGCTGGACCGGTCCACCCTGGACCGGTCTTGGCTTATAGCCGGCGGAAGAGAGCAGGCCAGGGAGGGGGCGGAAACATCAAGGGGGGCCCACTTGATGTAAATTGAATTTTGGGAGGGAAGATTTGAATGAGAAGGGTAATTAGGTAAATTGTAATCCTCCTTTCATGATAAATTAGGAGGAATAGGGGGAAGAGGGTTTTATCTTGAATTTGAATCTTTTTGAGATCTAGGGTTTGTGTTCTTGGGCTCTAGGCTACGGCTAGAGATTTGGAGAGTTTTTCCTTCCTCTCGAATCGAAGGAAAGTTGTACCTTGCAAGTGTTTTTCATCTCTCATTAAATAAAAGTGTTTGCTTTGTTTCCTCTTACGTTTTCTCCTTCGTTTTCTCTCCGAATCCACTGTTTTGGGCTGTTTTCTTGTGTGGACAGCAGTTTTCATCCTAGATCTACTTGGTTCTTGGTGTGAAACACTTGGAAATCCAAGTGTTTCCTATCATATTGGTGATATCTATGGGTTACATTATTGATCAAATTCTCTTGATTGAACCAAATAACCAAAAATTAATAATCATAAAGTGAGTACATTGTCCTTTTTTCAATGAACCCTGTATGCAGCTTGATTTAGAAATTCACTCCTATCGTTTGAATTTGTTACTTGAACTTGCATCTTATCTTGTGAGACTTGCATTCTGGATTAATCCTGACTTCATTCATAAATTTTTTAGCTATAATTATGGATGTCAAAGTCTTAGTATGATAATTCCATGAGCATTTATGCTCCTGCAATGATCTTATTTATCATGAATGACTTCCCTTCTTTAAAAAATATAACAGAGATGGATAATTCGGCCTAATGCAAATAACCCTAAACCTTCTGTCATAATTTTTCACATATTTTTTTCCCCCTAGTAATGGACTAATTCAGCAAAGCTTGTTTAAACTTTTCCTTATTGTTGAATAATATTCCTACTTCAAGCTTGGGACTCTAAAACTCTATCCTGGGATTAAATATTAGCCACTTTGCATTACTATCTTCATCACTATTATGAATACTAGCTTCATCACTAGAATTCAAGCTATCAATTTCACCATATATTTTTTTAAAGATTTCATTTAAGTTTTTATTGCACACCAATCTTCTCCTCGCCCTTATCTACAATACACATAAATTCAATAGAATGACCCACATTCTTCTCAAACAACTCAAATCTCATACTAGCTATCAACAAATTGTCATAATTATCAAATATGTTGTACTTGTTGTCCTCCTCATCATCACAACTACCCTTCCCAGTTATCTCCACAGCCTTAACATTATCATTTCCTGTTTCAACAATTGTTGTCTCAATCAAACCATCAAAGAGGTGAGCAATTTGAATCCTTAAGCCATTCGAAAACTACATGATATTTTCCATTATTATTTCATTTCATCACTATCTTCATAAGCTATGTTATTAAATCAAAACACATAAATATTATATTTTATACTAATAAAAACAAAAACTAGAAACATAACATGAACAAAAAAAAATCAAATGAGAAAATTTTTTCTCCTAGAACCATCATATTGATGCTCAATGACATTTCCTCTAGTCAAACATCTTCTACAATCTCTTTTCCCGAAAATGAAGCTTAGCTATAGAAAATTGGTCTTAATCCCTTCACTTTCAATACAACAACAACATCATCAACATCAAGCCTTTATCCCACTACGTGTGGTCGGCTACATGAATCTTTTTTCTCCATTTTGGCATGTTAAAAGTCATATTCTCAATTAAATCTAATAAAGAAATGTTATTTCTAATATTCTCTAACAAAGTCTTTTCAGGTCTACCTCTACCTTTCTTAACATAAGCAAAATCTAATGCATCTACTTTCCTAACCGAGTCACGAGAAGGCCGCCATTTTATGTGACCAAGCCATTTAAGGCGACTCTCTCTAATCTTATCTTCCACTGGAGCTACTCTAACATTTTCACATATATGCTCATTTTGTATTATGTCTCTAAGAGTAAAGCCACTCATCCACCTGAGCATCCTCATCTCTGCAACACTTAACTTAATAGTATGCTTCTATTTTAATGGACAACATTCTGCACCATAAAGCAATGCAGGTCCCACCATCTTATAGAATTTTCCCTTAAGTTTGAGGGGGACTTTTCTATCACACAACAAACCAGATGCACTCAACCACTTCAACCATCCAATTTGAATTCTGCTAATAATATCCCCATCTATTTCATCATCACTCCAAACAATAGACCCAAGATATATAAAACTCTGCTAATAGTCTTCAATGATAAAAAAAAAAAATAGAAAATATCACACTAGTGGTCAACCTCACTAAGCATAAACCATTGTAGTCAACGCTTCCTCCAATAAAGAGAAACTTCATAGTGTTCATCCTCACTAAAGGAGGCCTTCAAATTGATCCTCCATTGTATTACATTCACTACCACCTCAATTTCAACCCATTGTTTTATCCATGGGTTTTCATAGGTTCACTACTTTGGCCGCTCCTTTATTCTCCCTCGCGACTTTTATCGTTCAGCTTAATGTGCTCGCTCACTACTTAGACTAGGCTCTATTGTGCTCTCACTATTTTGGCCACTCTGCTTGTTGGGCTTGCTTTCTACTTCTACCCCACAGCTGCTTCAACTCTCTACAAGTTTTCTTTTTTGTTCAACTTTGTACATTAGTTCTAATAAAATGCCTAATAACTTTCCTCTTAATTAAAAAAACATTTATAAATTTTTAAATTTCCTAAAATACCCATCTCCCACAAATTATATTGTAGCATCCCACTTTACATCAATTAGAATAATGATTTTAACATAGGGATCAATATAGTCAAAGGATTAAATCTGAGAAATATGATACTCTGAGACTAAATTGACCACATAACAATGATGACTATTTTGAGGTTTTTCTCTTTATCTTTGTAGTAAACCAGAGAAATGTCTCTATTGTTATCAATCTGCTTTTTTCTCTTTCTCTTTGTATTATTTAAGCTTCTGCTCATAAATAATAATTTATCCCCAAAAAATATTGGGTTTTCCGTAATGAGATTTATTAAAATAAACTTTAAAACTTAGGAAGGAAGTATTAACGACGGATATTGAATTATGAAAAGGTATAACCAAGGTGAAGTCGTAACATAGAAGAATAACTATGGAAACTTTCTCTCAACTAGTATTTGGATGATAGCCTTGATATCTCATAACAACACTAGAGCACCTCAAAGTGTACCTCACTCCTAATGCAGAAAGTCTCATTTATGGATACCATAGAAACCTACTAATACAAAAAGTAAATCTCTTTGAATAACAAAAAAAATTAACAAAAACGTCATCTCCAAAGAAGTTCATAAAAAAATTCCAGTAAGCATTGCCAAGAAGACTATGTAATTCTTGTTTGACATTCTTGCATTGACTTCTTATTCAATTTCCACTCATCTTCTTCTCTATGTTAACAATCCTCCCATTATCTAAATTGTAGCATAAGCATCATAATATAACCCAAATTCTCAGAAAGCTTACCAAGCTTCGCTAAGAAACGATACAGGACACAACTAGGAGAAAAGGTTTCACTAAGTAATGTAATTTTGCTTTTGTTGGAGGGCCCTTACATGTTCTTTTATTATATACAATTGAGATATGCTACTGGTTCTTAAAAAAAAGCACATACATAAGTGAATAACTACATTAATATGTTTTTAGAAGAATTAAGCATTCATTGAAGAAGGCAAGCACATCATTTTTTCCCTAACATATGACCAAAAAGCATTTGCCTCCTAGGTGATTTTAGTTCATCTTTGTCTAGCTAGATCTAATCGAAAGCAAGTCATCATCATCTTCGTGTGAAATTATGGTATCATTAATTTCTTAAACTTAGGTTGCAAATCTATTTCATAACTTCTTATGGGTATAATGATTATTTCAAATAATATTAAAGGAGTTATCCTCATCAATGATATGATTATAATAATAATAATAATATGAATCACAAACATACACAATCAGCTCAAAAAAATTCACAGAATCGATTTCATCAATCTCATATTTGTCTAGAATTTATATACTACTATTATACTTATAATAAAGATGGATATTATGACCTTCAATTTTAATACATAAGTTTGTAATTTGTTCCATCACATCCTAACCAATGTTATGATTCATCAAAATGCATCAAGAACTTCATCAAAACAAATAACGTATCCCATCATCAAATGAATAGAACCTTGAAAACCCTTAATAAATTTAAAGAAGAATTTCATGAATGAGCATATTCTATACAACCTATGTGCAACACAAGCTGAAGCTCATAGAGCAGATGTGCCTTCTCTTGAAATTAATGATAATGATGTTCCATCAACTATTAAATAGGATACTTTGGCATAAGCTAATGAAGAACTTTATGATGTGGGCTCTCATGATCATGTGAGACAATATCTATTGGGACATTAAGTTGAATTTACTACTCAAAATTCACTTGCGATTATTTTGGATGTTCCGATCTATTTTAAATAACTATAGTTCGCTACTTTTACACCTAATAGCGATTGCATTTGTGTCACTACCACTATATTTGTCCCGTAATCTAATGTTGGCCAACATTGTAAAGATTGTACATGTGTATGAAGTTTGGAACTGCCCAGCACCAACTCCTTCAAATCTTTATGTTATTTGACATTTTTCATCTAATTACTTTTATATACTGAATGGATGCTTTAACATTAGACAGTAATGTCACTTTCTCCTCCACGCCCAACACCAAACTCTTCAGTAGAAGGGGTTTTTGTTGGTTGGGTGAACTGATGCAATACAAATGAGCTAATTTGGCTCAGGAAAAACAAAATTTTTGTAAGTCCATCAAAAAGAGAAGAAAAATACTACAAAGGAGTTAAATTAAACAATTTTCAATTCATTGGCCCACTTCTATTTCTGGCCGAATTTCTCTTATGCACAGCTTGATTTATTTTATTAAGTTAAAGTATCTTCTTTTGGATAATATTGGATTTAAATTTAAATGTTTATTAGGATTAGATAAAATTAAATTTGCTTTCAAATAATTTGCCTAATCCTCATAACCCTAATTATATAAATAAAGAAACATGGCCTGTAATTGAATGATACTGATTATTAATTGATAAATAAGGAAACGTTATAATTTGTGATCAATCCAGTACTCCTATTATAATATTTTCAAATTGTATAGAAAAAGTTATTTATCTACCCCATCCACCAAAAATCCATCAAAAGGTCTTCTCTTTACTTACATGCCTTTCAATTGGTTGGTTAGTTGTGCAGTACTCCTTATCAGAAGAAAAAAAAAGACATGTTAATCTTGCAGAGTTACACTATGCTGATTAGTTCCAAATATGACAAACAAAAGGTATATTTGGAAGATCTAATCGATTTATCTATAATGTGACCGACTAAATTTTGGTTATCGCTTAGCATAAAGCTTTTTGGTTTTCTTTCAATGATTCAATTCAATATTTCATTCTAACAAGATTAATCAGATTTCATCTCACGTTTGCTATATACAAGTTTGTAATCAGTAGCATCTATTATGATTGTCATATCAAGTAAACTGACAAAACGAGTAGAATACAAGTTTGCCTTACCTACTCAAGCTGTCAAGATTGACTTCTATAAATAAATGTCAAACAAGCTGCTGACTTGCAGCTAATAGACGTCGGTATTTTGAATCATATAAATGTTGCTCCAACAGCCAAATGAAGCATAAAGGAACTAACACTTTTGGTAAAACATGATTTGTGGCACAAGTATGTTTATATAAAAAAAAAAATTAAAAAAAAAAATCAATCTACCTGCTTTAAAGCAAGTTCCATGAATGAAAGTATGGACGCCGTATCTGACATGGTCTTAGTCCCTGAAATCTGAAAGGTACGGAGAATTAGGTAGAAAAATGTGTACATTTTACTAAATTGACGAAAAAAAAAGATTCTCAAAAAGGCAAAAAGCTATGGCATAGGCTTCTTCCGAGACCCTTTTTTTACTGCTTTGTGATAAGAAAAGAAAACAGCAAAATTCAGTTTCGGTTTGGATTAAAATATAAATATTTTTACATACTTTGGCCAAAATTTATTTTAAAAAATCTGTTTTGAGAAAATAAAATAGAAATTACATTCTGATAACAAAAGCAGAATAACATAAAATCCCTCAAATGAAGAAACGCAGTCATTTCAAGGAGATATGAGTGACTTTAATCTGATAATATTTCTGAACTTTCTTTTTGCAGTATTGTATTATTACAATAGTTGTTCATGCAGCCAAATATAGCAAACCGAACACTTTCTAATAAAATTGTGGTACTACTTATAGTTTCCCTGGCTACTTAAAGTTTCTGTTTCAATAATAAAATTAGTATATCCCATCCTTCAAAGAACACTATTTCACTTTAGTGAATAAAAATATTTTCTTCTTATGATGGGTATATGGTAAATAGCTATAGCTTTGGGGTTTTAGTGTCACAACCCATTTTAAGCCCTGTTGGTCAAACATGAAACAAAACAGAGATAGAAAATTCAATCAAATATATTTCCCACCAACACACATCTTGACCTTTGTTAATCATGATCGAGTGGATAAAAAATAAACCTTTCAAGATTATCAAAAAAATATACATTACTCTTTTATTAATCATCTAATAGATAAATCATGTTAATTAATACAATAATTTCATAATTTAACTCATCAAAATAAACTACAGAGATTCTAAAAAACTTCATAGAAAATTAACACATATCGGAAGTCTTTAATTTCTATTTTATACACATTCAACTTCTATGATATACCCTCAGCTGTACATTGAAATATCCAGTTGAAGGACAAAACTCCAACACCTTACGACAGCCCAATCTGCTACTTGCCCTTACCTAAAACAACAATCAAAGTACTATCTGATATGCTAGAAAGCTTAATAAGATAAATAGCTATAATACAAAATTCAACATATAAAAAAATAGATTAATATGCATAATGATCTTTTAAACTGATGTGAGTGTCAATACAAATAAATATAGCAAGATCAGTATATTAGACATCAAATTAAAACTTGATTTAATAATTTAATATGTTAAGAGACAGTCATGAGCAATAATCATGAGTTCATGACTGTCGACAAAGAATGAAATATAACTATCTAGAATCCAATCATTCAAGACATATATTAGTCAAATAGTAGTATCAAAATACAATTTTCTATTCTCATTCTTACTTGTCAAAGTCTTAGAAGATCATATAATATTTGTCAAAAAATTTGCACATTTAAATATCATATGATCATCATCTAACACATTGGCCCATTATCGTTGTTGATATGGGTTAAATTTACTCCAACATAACAATTATCAATAGCCCCTCAATAAAGATTAGACTGCTCCAAAATAGCAATTATCAAGAGTTAATAATCTCCTTTTGGCCTCTATCGAGGCTTATCTCAAAAAAAAATTCTCATCCTATACCGATACCCATAATCTATCAACATATCTCTCATGACATAATCTTTCATATATTTCCTCTTTAGCATCAATATCATAAGCATTTCAAATGTATGCAAAATTGTTATGAGCAAGCAATCATCAATTCTTATTAGCATGTGTCAACATGTGAAATAAGAATAAAAGCTTAAAATAGTCCATCGATTATTGGTAAATATCCAATTTAGTCTCATACTTTCATAATAACCCAATTTAAGCATCTGACTATTAAAAAATGTCTCAAATTTGATCTCAATGTCAAAAGTAACAGTTAAAATTAACCCCAATAATTAAAGATAATGGCATTTTATGTATAATGGTGCATGTGAAAATATATTTTTTTTTATATTATTTGTTATTTATCATAATAAAAAAAATATAAAAATCATAATAGAAATTAACAAATTAAATAATAAGAGTGAATAATTAATAAATGTGATTAACATTTATTATAATTTTTATATTTATTTTAATATGAAAAATAATAAAATATATAAAAATAATAATATTATCTCACATACACTTCAATACCCAAAATGCCCTCATATTTAACTGTTAGGGTTAACTTTAACTGTTACTTTTAGTCTTGGGACCAAATTAAGATATTTTCTAATAGTCAGGGAACTAAATTGGGACATTATGAAAGCATGGAACTAAATTAGACATTTACTATTAGTCGGGGATTATTTTGGGCTCTGTGAAATAATATATGATTACTTGAATATGCATGATAAGTCATAAACTTATACAAATTGAAAGTGACATGTAATTATCTTAAATATATGATTATTTGACTTCTAAATAATATCATATATTATATATACAAACACAAAAAAAAACCAATGTAATGTATAAATTTCCTTGCACCCATCACCCTAAAACCTTCATCTTTTATAAACTACCTTTAAAAAACAATTTTCCTAATTTCAATCAATTCCTAATGTTATAACTCAAAATTAAATCAAATAACCTCAAAATAATAGTTTTCCTCAAAAAGATTTATTCTCATTTAAGCCCTTAAGCCCTTAAGCCTGCTAACCTTAAACTAAACGCAATTTGTAAGTGAAATTAAGAAAAACAAATTTTTTACCTAAAACCCAAGCTTCCACTTCTTTTCTTCTCCTCTTCTCCCCACAGCCTGCTTGTTGTAGCCCTCTTTTCACTATGTTCAAGGTTACAAGAACGAGCAATCTACTTGGGCTTAAAGAGTGTGTGTATGTATGTATGTGTGTGTGTATATACAATTATACATACATACATATATATACATACATACATAAGCGTGTACAAAAAAAATATTTATAGATTTATGTAATCAAGATAGTTATAATATTTTCATCTCATGTTATTTTATTGATATCTTTAAAGAGATAAAATAATCAAAGCACTAATTTATGTGAATGTCTCTAAAACCAAGTTAACCAGGTCTTGCATATCACAGTGAACCAATTTCAAAGAAAGTAAGTAGATAAATATAATTAATTTGCCATCAAAATCAAGTCATCTAAACGCATAATGAACTTGCAGCTAAGTTCAAGCCACTAAAGCTGCTCGACATATTTCTTATGTACTCAACGAACCCTCATTCAACGTCAAGATCACTTCAAGTCATAAAAGCTACCTGCCCAAATCTCAAAGCTATTTCACAACTCAAAATTAAGTAGTCGAAGCCATCATTAAAACTTGACCATTACTTGGAACGTATCTGGAGTTCTCTATGTATATTAAAAACTACAAGCTAACAAGAATTATTATGTTATTTAAAATATATATTAAGAATTGCTACATAAGTTTACTTGTTCAAATGTAATCTTTCATAGAGCAATGTGCCTTAACTCAAACCTAAAGATGGGGAGACAAAAGAAGAGCCTAATGCATTTGATCAATCACATTGAACTTTCTGTTTCTAGCAATCTAGTGAAATCACGGAGGTTTTCTATATGTTATCTTTCTCCCTCATCTCTTATCTCTTGTTTTTCATTTATCTTTGTTAGTAAGGTTGTTATTATCTTGTTCGGATGCAGGACTTAGCCTAAATCCTTCCAAATAGCAAAAGTGACAATTTTAAATCCTACAAAATCTTAGGGGCTGTTCGGTATCAGCGGATTTATGGGATTTGGCTGAAGAAGCGCGCGAAAGGTAGAAAGTTACCTTCACAGCCAGCGAGCTCCCGTTGTTGCTTCCGATCAAAATGTCGTAACTTCCGATCCGACAGGACGGGAAAGTCGTCGAAGGAGCGAAGTCGAACAGCCACGAAGGAGCCGACGAAGCAACGCGTGCAATCTCTACACCTTGCGAAGCAACGAAGCCGAACAGGAAAATAGAAGATGAAAGTCAAACCCTCGACGCATCTAAGTTACTATTGATTAACTTAATTAATATAATTTAAATATTAATAATTAAGTAAATTAATAGTATAATTAGTACATAATTAATAATCTAATTTAACTTAATTGAATAAGTAATAATATAATTAGTAATTTAATATTAATATAATAAGCTTAATTAATATAACTTAAAATATATATTATAAAATATATAATTATTATTAAATCATAATTAATGAGTAACTTTTATTTAACATGTCATTAAATTCATAACATTTTATTTATTTATTTATAAATATCTTCTTTACATTTAAATTCCTAACAATCATAAATTTTAAAATATATTATCAAATAGTTTCTCATGATTTAACATTCGTCATATCAAATAGTTTCATGATTTAACATCCTCATGATTTACTAAATTTAAATTTATAGGAAATACTAAATCCCACTAAAATTAAATCCCACTAAAATTAAATCCCACTTATTGTCAAATAGACTCTTAAATTCTGTTACTTCTCTGTTTAATCTCAAATCTCAGTTTAGTAAATCAGATAGTTCGAAAATAATTAACTGCATAAATTAGATTAATAATATACTTCAAAAATTCATCCAATTTTTTTAATTTAAAATTTTTATATTAAAAAATTATGTTATAAAATAGGGAAATTTACATACATACCACTATATACTTATTATTTTACATATTTAACACCTCATACATTAATATTACACATATACTACTCAAATCCCTAATTCATATCATTTCTACCACTTTGTGTAACGCCTACCTCACGACGTCTATTTTTCCGCGCACCTGTGACGGACGTCTTTACTCCCGCCGAAATCCCCATTGCCGATACAGCTCGCAAATTACCTTTGTCGGACGTCTCGCCATTTTCCTTCATCTGAGGCCGATACAACTCCTGATTGTATTGTCCTAATTGCTAGTAGTTGCCATTAGATCCCCATTTTCTTCGCACCTCACGGTATTGTCTTCCGCCTCCTGGCTGCTACAAGTTGTTGTTAGATATCAAACATCCTAAACCGTATTTTCTTCATGGCTGCTATAAGTTGCCAAACAGTGGAAGACAATAAGATGTGTCTTCTAGCTCATCCACCCATTTAAAGTAACTGCAGTCGTCCTCACTTCTATTATAAATACACCTATAGAATTGTCTTCCACTGTTTGGTCCTCGGTGGCAGGTAAACAATACACATTTTAGATGACAATGGCAGTACACCTTAGAATATTGCGGCCTTTTTTTCACAACGGATGAACTCGAAGAACTCATTAAAACGTTTGCAAAACCTGAAAATATGCACAATAGCAGCAGATTTATACATAAGCAAATAGCAATTTATATGTTAATAAGAAAGAAAATTTCATAAATCTGTAATTATAAAAAGTTTATAAAAATCTGGATGTTTATAAAAAATCTGGATGTTTAGCAAATAACAGCAGATTCATCACTACGGTATCTTCTTTACTAGCTACAAAATCATTTTGAAGTCTGCCAAAGAACTTTCCTAGGAAAAGCTGAACAAGGTGTGGAAATATTTGAAGATACAGTCCAGCAGATTCATACACCTTAGAATGAATACCGACAAACCTTAGAATGAAGACGGACAAACCTATCCACCATATTCATACAGCTTAGAATGAAGACCGGAAAACCTGAAGGAGGTCCGTGTAAAGATCATTTTTGCTCCCAGGTTCGTCCGGACGAAGTCGGATCGTCCGGGACGATCGGTACAGGTTGTGCAGGAAAATCATGTTTGGCTGAAGGGTTCGTCTGGACGAAATTTGGATCGTCTGGATGAAAAATTTCCAGAGCCCCTTCGTCTGAGGACGATATTTAATTTTCGTCTGGACAAAATTCTTCTCTTCATGGATCGTCCGGGACGAAGTGCGATCGTCCAGGACGATCCGTCTGGATATATATAGAAATGAGATATTTTGAAGAGAGAGAAAAGCCCAGGAGAGAGAAAAACGAAGGAAAAAGAAGGAAAAGTGATTTTTGGGCGACGCCGGTCTGTTTTCGTCCGCTGTGACAGTTGAGGATATTGCTGTACGCAAGGTAAGGCACAATCCGACTTTCTCAATTTTCAGAACCGTCGTGTTTGGCGGTATTATCTGTCCGAAATTAAGTTTTGTTCGTGATTTTTCGTCCGTAATTTCCGACTGGTTTAGTTTTTACCGTGTAACTTTCTGTATTCTGTTGAAGTGCCGAGTGTGCACATTTTGGTTATTTTCCGAATATTTTTGTCCGGGTATTTTTGATTCGACTGGATTTTTCTGTGAAATTGCAAATTATCTGTGCAGTAGAATAAATGTTCTGAAATGTGGTTATCTATATTCTGTGCAAATTTGGTAAATTGTTATTTTCAGGAAAAATTGTGTAAATTCTGTGTGCTGCCCGATTTTTGAGTAATTTCTGATTTATCCGGATTTCTTCTGAATTGATATGCTATCTGTATATGCTATACAAAGAGAGTTATAAGGGGCCTGGATCCTATGAGATTTAGTTAGTGTCTGGGAAATTCTGGAATGAGCTCAATATGAAATCTGATATATGTTATGTTCCGGATCCGAGGAAATCTGTTTAGGTGCTATAAGCACTATATATGTATTCTGGTGCTATAAGTACATCTGTTCTGGTGCTGTGAGCACAAAGGGAGGCATAAGGGGCCTGGATCCTATGAGATTCAGTCAGTGTCAGGGAAATTAGCTATGAATTAAATAATATCTGATATCTGATTTGATATGATTCTGATACGATTTGTTCTGTTCCGATATGATCTGAACTTCTGATTTCTGTAGGATTTTGATCCGGTTGATCTGATAAGTCTGATCTATTCTGTTTCTGATTTGATACGACTTCTATTTCCGTACAGTTCTGTTTGATTTGATATCTGTCCGATTCCGTTCTGATTTATGTACGGATTTGTCTGATGTGTTGGTTTTGAGATTCTGAGGATTTTGATTGGAGGTTTGTTGCTTTGCTGAGCTGTTGAGCTCACCCTTGCTTTCTGGTGGTTTTCAGGTTCTGGGAAAGGGAAGGAAGTCCAGGATTAGTTCAGAGTCTGATCAGTATAGGTATTGTTTTGTACCTTTTGATTTTTGTACAGTCATGGCTTTTCTGTTCTGTCTTTTTTTCTGTCTAAAGCGATGTACTGTATTTGTAGATGATTGTTTTGAGGAAAAGAAAAGAAAAGATAGATGTTTTGTTCCGCTGCATTTGATGTTTTTAGTAGCTCTGTGTTCGTCTGTTTTGAGTTGAATGTTTGGAAGAATCAGTTCTGAACCAAATTCCAAAGCTAGATCCCGGTTAGCTTTTCCGTCGCGGCCCGGTGCGAACGGGATCCGTCTCGGGTCGGGTCGGGTCGTGACAGTCCGGCTAACACCAGGTAGGTTTCGGACAAGAAGCTAGTCTTTGAGCAAACAAATCATTTTGAAAAAAAATTGAGAGAATGCATCAGAAATACCCTAATTGACTATCTCATATTCGCGTCCCCTTTTGCGAGCTCAGATTCGGACAAAAATGAGAGAATGCATGAGAACTTACCTTCCTCCTCTTTTGCGAGCTCCGACTTACCTTCCTCCTCTTTTGCGAGCTCCGACTCCTGTTCAATTCTGCCCTAACTGACTATCTCAGAATCGCGTCCAACAAAATGGCAGAGCACGTCGTGAGGAAGGCAGAAAACGTCGTGAGGCAGGTGTTACACGAAGTGGTAGAAACGATATAAATTAAGAATTTGAGTGGTATATGTGTAATATTAATGTATTAGATGTTAAATATGTAAAATAATAAATATATAGTGGTATGTATGTAAATTTCCCTATAAAATAATAAGAAAATTATCCTTAAAAAAAGTACCCCACCCCAAATAGATGATAAGGGCCTCACGTGACTTCTTACTCGACGGGACACACGACCCGGTTCGTTCCAAGTATCCTCGGTCTATTCTCCAACCAGTCATTAATTAAGGAACAAAAATTAGATAAACCTTGACTTTCTTTTAATATCAAAATTGCCATCGTTCTTGCACCCGATGTTTATGATAGATAATTCAAAGATCCATGGCGCAGCCTGTAATTTCTCTGAGCACCTCGAGGTTTTCTGCCAATTCATCATGTCCGTTTACTTCGGAGTCGACTTTCCTTCCATTTTTTTTCTTTAACAATTTGTTTATTTCTGACTCTGTCCTCCCTTTCCACACGCGGTGGTAGGATTTTCTATTTTTTAGGAAAATCTCACTGATTCCTGCAACAGTGGAAGAGAAGGGAGTAGTGTTTTGGCTTCAAAAAAACACCAATCGCCCTCTGATGCCAGGTCAGTCTCCATAGTTCTTCTGTAATCCTTTCAAATTTTAATACAAGTTGGGAACTTGAATCTGTTTTCGCTGGCTGGAAGGCACTTGATTCCGTATGAAATTTCTTGAAATCTCAGCTTCTGGTGTGAAATCGTCAATGGAATCCCACAAAATCACGCCCTCTTTGGTTCAAAATCTGTGTTTCCTCTTCTTCTTGATGTTCGTCAATGTTAAATCTAAATTGAGCGCTTTTGCTGAGTCGCAAGACCCATATGTATCCCACTACTACACTCGATTCACTGAGGTGGAGAAAGCATGCAAGCCTGTGCTTTCTCACTCATCTTCAAGTTTGAATTTTGATGTCAAAAGAGCAAATAGCATTAAGGCTGAGCTATCCTTCATCAAGGGAGATTGGAGACAAGAACTCGGCGAATCACCTTTAATGCCTTTTGATGACAGTGATCTGCTGCAGAATTCCTCGATCCATTCTGATCCCCTTCGGCTCGTGACATTCAATTTGACGCATTTTGATCCCGATAGCCATGGAAGGCCAATTAATATTAGGGGAGCTTTGTCTATAGGCTTATCAAGAAGAGGCACTGTTCCCGTTGGCGGCCCGTTGGTGTTTCCAGGCTTTCGCATATGGCCGGGGGCTTCTGAGCTGGTTATTGTTTTCGAAGGAGTTTATACTGAATCAGAGGAGAATGGCGGAGAAAGGGTTTTATGTCTTTTGGGACATTCGAAACTTCCTTCTCGTCAACAAGATTCAGTTGATCCATGGGATTGGGCAAAGAAATCTAATTCAAGCAATATTCAGCCACAACTTGTGCAAGACGACAACATCCTCCTTAATCTTCGCTACCCTAAGACTTTCATGCTGACAAGTAGAGCCATTCGTGGAGAATTGCGCAGCTTGAATGATAAGTCCAGTCGCAAATACTTTGATGATGTTCATCTAACTTCTCAGCTAGGTGCTTATTCAAACTACCAATTTGCATCTGAAAAGTTCATTTACAAGGCCTGTGATAACCACTACCCAAATCAAACTGAATCCATTAACGGAAAGATTGAGGTCTACAAAGGTGATAGGTTCTGTGAGCGTCTTGATAGCCTTGTCTCTGGGGAATTTCTTAATGTTGTACCAAATTGGAATTGTAACTCCACTGATGAGTACTGCAGCAAGCTAGGGCCTTTTGAATCTAACCGGGAGATCAAGGCATCTGATGGTGGTTTCGCTAATGTTGGACTCTTGATGCAGGATGTCCGGTGTGAGCAGATAATCAGTGCAAAAAAGTCTTTATATGCTAGAGTTTCTGCTGTGTTTAGGGTGGTTCCTCCGTTGCAGAATCACTACTGGGTTTCACAGAGGAGTGGGGTTGATGGATCGACACTTTCAGCTGAGGGGATATGGAATTCTAGCACCGGACAGCTTTGCATGGTTGGTTGTCTTGGTCTTGCTAAAGATGGATGCCATTCTCGCATATTTTTATATGTTCCTACCTCCTTTTCGATCAGGCGGCCAAATTTATTGTACGGGAAGATTTCGAGCATCAATGAGACTAACAGCTTGTATTATCCCTTGACATTTGAATTGCCTGTTCGTCCTTCGCAACTTTCCATGAAGTTTAGTAGATTCCCTCCGCCTGCATATATTTACTCAAAGATCAAATTTGCTGGTGCCTTTTTGGAGAGGAGTGAACCTTTTGAATTCAGTACAATTATCAAGAAATCACTTTTAAGCTACCCAAAGAAAGGAGATGAGAGTGATGAGAGTATCAGCCTTTCAAACCTCGCAGATGATCTCACACTCTATGTCTATGTCATTCCTGATCCGTTGCCTCAGAATCGGGTTGCAAAGTCATTTCTTCAGCTGGAAATACTCACAATTGGATCATTTTTTCATCGCTTTTGGGCATATCAGAATGCATCTACTTTGGAAGGATTAGATCAGTCCTTTGACAAAACTTCTACGACTGAAAAACAGCTTCTTCTAAATGTTTCAGCAGAGCTTTCTCTTTCTGAGAAACCATATAGCAATGTTTCATTGCTTTATCTGGAGGGACTTTATAACCCAATTGATGGTAAAATGTATCTAATCGGCTGCAGAGATGCTCGCGCTTCATGGAAAATCATGTTTGATAGCATGGATCTGGAAGATGGTTTGGATTGCTTGATCGAAGTGAAAGTTGAATACCCGCCAACAACGGCAAGGTGGTTTATGAATCCAATGGCAAAAGTCTTCATCACCAGTAAAAGAAATGATGATGACCCTCTACATTTTAGCCCGATTAAGCTTCGAAGTACTCTTCCAATCTGGTATCAAAAACAGAAGGAAGACATACTTTCACGTAGAGCTGTTGAGGGAATTCTTTGCATCCTTACATTGTCCATGGTGATAGCTTTCATATTGAGCCAGTTATTTTATATTCGATATAGCAGCAGTGTTCTTCCTTATATCTCTCTTATCATGCTTGGTGTTCAGGCTCTGGGTTATAGCATTCCTTTGATCACCGGAGCTGAGACACTTTTTGCAAGAATTGCAAATGATTCTTATGAGAGACCATCCCAAGGTTTTGAAAAGAATGAGAGATTTCAAATATTTGATTACATGGTAAAGATTCTTGTACTCTCTGCATTTCTTCTTACAGTAAGGCTTGGTCAGAAAGTCTGGAAATCACGTAGCAGGTTACTTACACATTCTCCATTGGAACCAAGAAGAGTACCGAGTGATAGAAATGTTTTTCTCATTAGCTTTATTATACATTTCATTGGATTTCTTGTAGTTTTTATTGTGCATAGAATCAATGACTCCAAGAGAGCAACCAGTACAGAAACTTACATAGAAGCAAATGGAAACCGCCAAAAATCGGTTGTTCAAATTGAGGAGTATATTGGACTTGTTCAAGATTTCTTCCTTCTCCCCCAAATAATTGGAAACTATTTGTGGAGGGGAAACTGCAAACCTCTCAGGAAAGCTTACTATGTTGGTATCACTTTGGTTAGAATTCTTCCCCATATTTATGACTATTTAAGAGGCCCTGTCTTCAACCCTTACCTTCCACAGGATTATGAGTTTGTAAATCCAAGCTTAGATTTCTATTCCAAATTTGGAGATATTGCGATACCTGTTGCAGCTATTGTGTTTGCAGTCATTATTTTCATTCAGCAGAGATGGAGATGTGAAAAGCACAGAGAAGGAGTTCATTCAAGCCAAACGCTACATTCTGGAGTTTATGAGAAGCTTCCTTCTATCGCATTTGAAACTGAGCTTGTTTCATGTGCCAATGAAGCGCCAATGGAGGATACATTGTCCAAGGATGGAAACTAATCTGATACCTCTGGTGCCATTTGCCTTCTTTCTTGTTTCTTATTAGATACTGGAATGAAATGTATTAGTCCTGTATGATGTTTCAGAGGTCAAATGAGAAACAAATTCATCCTTTTGTCTTCTTTTTGTTCTATAATGATGAAAATGTAAGGAAACATATTGAACAAAATAATACTAATTATGCTGGTTTATAAATAAATCTTGAAATCCAAATGAGTATAAAAAAGATGAATATGTAATGATAAGCTCGGTCATGAACAAAATGCATCAAAGTAATAACTGTTTCACATTAGGGTTTGTGGTTCATTCAAAATTCTTATATATATATATATATATTCAATTCACATACATATAAATCATATATTTAAAATTGAAGATATTTTATCATTCTAAAGAGATATATTATATAAGAATTTAGAAACTAACTGTTATGCGGGTGTTCAAAATAATGAAATGCAAATGAAAATCAAATCAAATCTTTTTGAGGTTTAGAGCATACTTACAACGATTTATGTGGTTCTACAAAGATTCATATGTCCATGAGGAGGGGGTGATTTCATTATATTCAAGAAAATAAGTTTATAATTGACTCTCTTTTGTGCATTCATTACAACAACCCTTAAATCTCTATTTATTGATTTGAAACAAAACAAAATAAGGAAGACTAATTAATGAAAATCTAATCATAACAATTAGATCTTCATATCATTACAAATTAAATCGCCCAATTTTGGCAGTAATCAAGGCTCCTAATCAGGGCAATAATCAATAAAAAAATCTTTCCTAATCTCTGTCAAATTATATAAGGAAAATTTTCTACAACAATAGGAGCATCCATTAATAAAAGGATCACCCTAAGATGACCATCTCATGGCTTTGAAGAACGAATCAAATCAAATGATTCTATTTATCAATATTTCTGACTTGCTCCTACATAAGCATTTTGATATCGGCCCTTACAAGGTTCATCTTTTCAATAATTCTCTATCTCCTTTTTTCTTTAGTCTAACTTGGTAAGGAGAAAATCTTATTTCCTAACTTGGTAAGGAGAAAATCTTATTTCCTATTTAGATAGATCTTTGTAATATATGATTTATAGAAAAGAGGGGACCCTTTACCTTTGTATATAAATAGACTATGTTATTTGTATAGATATGATAGAGGGGCATGTCCAATCACTATAGAAAATTTAGCTTTTTGTGGCTAAAAAATCTACTACAAAAATAAGAGAAATCCATTGCAAAGTATTTGCGATGGAAAGCATCCATCGCAAATATTTTGCTTTCCATCGCAAATACTTTGCGGAGGATTTACGACAAAATAAAACCAGATAAAATGACGGTTTCATTTTAGTAGACCGCCACAAGTTTCGTCGCAAATTACAGGGAATTTGCGATAGAAAATCAACCGTAAATGGCTGCGACATATCCATCGTAAATTGTGACAATTCATCGCAAATCCGCTACAATTTGTGATAGATATTTCCATCACAAACAACAATACTAGATCGTCATATAAACAGTTGCGACGATTTTTTTTTCCACAAATTCGCCAAAAACCTGTAGCATTAATAAAATAATAGTTCATGCTATCTATTAGTGAGCTTTCCAACTATAAGAATCCAAATAATTTAAAAGAAATAATTGATGCAGTAATAAAATGCAATAACAATCCAACAGTAATATTCCAATTGCTCAAATAAACAATCACATTTCATAAAATTCTATAATTATTATAACACTGTTAAAGTTTCAATAGTTCATACACATCAAAAGAAATAGAATGCAAGAAAAACCCCTACACAGATAATCTAGGTGGAATTTATTTCCTCGCTCTCCTGCTCGGCCAATGTAGGTACAAGTTAATTCTGCCAATATGCTCTCTCAATCTCTTTAGCTCATTTTGTATCTTAATGTTCATGTCCGCTTGTGTTTTTCATTTAGTATCTGGAACCAAGTGCGGTAGTCAAAAATATATGTGGAACCCTCAGAGGATCACTATCCAACTGCAACCTACCTCACACTCGAAGCTATGTATACACATCATACAAAATATAACATAAGATTAATCATCATTTAATCATCACTTATAATATTTATGTAAATATAATATCAATGTATACTTACATATGTTGTCCTCACTCGCTCATCCATCCATTGTTGGTCCTCTTAGCACTTATGAGTGTGATTGTGTAACTCAATTACAATGGGTTCTCTAGCAAGCATCTCCTTCTGCAATAAACTTAGATTGGCATGCATAAACAAAAAAATATTAAAATTTATTAAAATTCTTATCAATCATCATCCATGCTTAGTGTGTTTAAGTGAGCTCCTAGTATGGAGGGAGCTACCCAGGGCCCCGATGTCAAAAGCTTAGTTATGTCTGTTCTGCTCCTTCCTTGTTGTAAAATTTGGACTACCCCAAACACTACTGAGCTCAGCCCTTACACCCTCTCCAATTCAAAGCGCTCGCACGCATGTCCTCTTAATGCGAGTGAACATGTCTCACAGGCAAGTTGCTCCGCATTTCTAAAAAATTGTTTTAATTTGAGTACCATGCTCAGACAACTAATATAAATATCGTTGTATACAATAAATTAAAAAAAAAAAAATTTGTGAGTAACTCAAGTGTTTCCTCCTACAAGTGTCCTTCAAATTCATCCTAGTTTTATATTATCTTTAGGTTTACCCTTGATGTCAATCATTGGATTGAATACATTATCCAAAACATTTTTCTCTATATGAATCACATCCAAATTATTTCTGATCAAGTTTGTTCTCTGATTTGGAAAAGATAAAAAAATGCTCTATTTTGTCCAATTGTGAGTAACTCCATACCCGGGCACTTCATAAATAATTAATGATGGAGAATCAATTATCGTGGGTATAAAATTTACTCTTTTAAACATTTTCTCACTTAGAGGAGGATGTGTCATCTCCACTCTATTTTTAGTGAAAACATCCTTATTTTGCCTGAATGGATGGTTTGCACTTAAGAATATACAATGACAGACAAACCAAGTGCTTTAACCTCCATGCTTTAAAGTGAACAATTTAGTATTTTTCATGCAATATGGGCAAGCTTGCTTGCATGTAGTACTCCAACTAGAAAGCATATTGTATGCTGGAAAGTCATCAATTAATCAAAGCAACGGTGCCCTCAATGTAATTTTTTTTGAAGGAGATATTATATGTAGTAACTCTTTTATTCCACTTAAATTTAAGTTATTGATGAAAGGTTGCAAGTACACATCTATCTTTGTCTTTGTATTGTGTGAGACTGGAATGATAAGTGTTTAAAATATGTAGAGTGTAGTCATACACAACTCTGGAGGAAAATTATAGGGGAAAGTATCATGGGCCAGCATGAGTAAACTGAGGAAGATTAGCTAAATGGAGTAAAATCATCTACGCATAAACCTAATCTTATATTCATTGGTTCTATGACAAATGTATGAAGTGTACGGTCAAAGTGTTTTCATGCTTCTGTTTTTGCTGGATGTGTTAGAACACCTACTTATGAGTTATGTTCCTTATGACATCTCATATGTGCAGCAGAGGTTATAGATGTATATAAATATTACAATATGAGAATGATGGTAAGTAGAATAATCGACTGACTGACACATCCTTCTATTTTTTTTCCTAGAATTTGGTTTAAACCTTATCATGTTACAATGATGATATGCAATCTCTGGCAAATTATCCTTGTAGTATAACATGCATCCGTTAACACAATAATATATTTTTATAACTTTCAAACCAGGTTTGAAAACTAATTTTTTTAGTCCAGCATAAAAATGTTGAAATTATATTATCTGTCAGGTTGATCTCCTTAAGTAAGATAATAAATTAATTAAAATATTCTTTAGATACATCACATTATATATTTATGCATAACATATTCACAACAACAGATAACTCTGAATGAGTAGTGCAACTATTTCAAATTAGTTGTTATGCAGTGTACAACAAATCATATATTTTATGCCTCCTTATTTTGGGATTCTTCTATACATTGTTGAAATTGTGACCCAATCACATCATAAATCAAGTCCTCAAATATCCTAACTCTATCTTCCTTATCTATGTTAAAACTTGTTGATGGGCCACACTGAGAGTCAAAATAAGGTTCGTACTCACCATGTGATGTCCAATATCAATATTCTGAAATGAATCCTCTGTGATATAGATCAACAGTAATCTCATCTGGTGTGAGGTAAGACATGATTTTTGTGTTACGAATATGAACACCAAAATGTTCCCACTGATATAAAGAAAGGTAATTGATAACATACCTGAATGAAATAATTTACTCTATTAAAAAATTCATATGTTAATTTCTTTTGTCCATGCAGCATTCAGTTATACATCGAACTTCTATAGTTTCGAATATCTATAACACACTTGGGTTATAAATTCCTACAACCAGGGGCGGAGCCAGGATTTTGTTCATGTGGGGGCACAAAATATTGAAGTTAAAAAAAAACCCTAAACCTTTTTCATTCGGGCTTGGGACCGGCATTGGCGGTTTTAAATTTTTTTTTTTAAAACATTAGATTCATTATAAAAACATAAAATATATAGTAAAGCAAAAAACTTACAATTGAGAACATAGTCTTGATATTCTTCTTCTATGTTATCTATAATTTCTCCCGTCGAGTCTTCATTTTTTGAAATCGTTGTACAATCAAGTCATTGTCAATACAACTAAAAATATCTTTTTCAATATAAGTAAGTAAACAGTCATTCATCCAAGAGTCTCCCATGCGATTGCGTAAACGATTCTTTATAATTTTCATTAAAGACGGTATGTGGCTTCCTAGTAAAGTAGTAATTATTTATTTAATGCATAGACACCAGAATAGGAATAGGAATAGCCGAATATTACATTACTAATAGGAATAGCCCAATTATCTATTTATTGTATAGAGACCGGAACAAATCCAGTGGGGGCCACTGCCCCCATGGCCCCCACACTGCCTCCGCCCATGCCTACAACTAAACAATGAGATTTGTATCAATTTCAAAAGAAATTAAATTATATGTGCAATAGTGGTCATTTTATGAGTTTGCATAGATAATTGTGCTCCTCCATCACACACTCATTGTATATTTGACAATAAAAAAGTGTGTCAATTAGTGCAATACACTAATAGATCTAATTTCTCAACCGAGTCATCGAAGGTTATCATTATATGTGATCAAACCATCTAATACTACTCTCTCTAATCTCTTATCTTCCATTGGAGCTACTCCAAAATTTTCATGTATATGCTCATTTTGTATCATGTCGCTAAAAGTAAAGCCACTCATCAACCTAAGCATCCTCATCTCTGCAACACTTAATATTAGATTTCTCTTCTGATGACAAACATTCTACATCATAATGAAGCATTGCATGTCTCACCACCATTTTTTTAGAATTCTCTCTTATGTTTTAGAGGAACTTTTCTATCATACAATAAACCCGATGCGTCCCTCCACTTCAACCATCCAACATGAATTATGTATCAATTTAACCCCTTAATATTTTTTTTATTTGCAAACAACAACAATAACAACAATACTAAGCCTTTGTTCCACTACTTGTGGTCGGCAACAAGAATTATTTTTCTCCATTGTATTATGTTAAGAGTCAAATTCTTATTTACATCTAATAAAATAAAGTTCATTAATTTTAATAATTTCTAACTATGTTTTTTTAGGTCTGCCACTACCTTTTTTAATATAGGACAAATATGATACATCTCCTCTCCTAATCAGCTTATTGGAAGGTCAACAATTCACGTGACCAATTAACATTCTAAGACGACTATCTCTTATCTTATTTTCTAGTGGAGCTACTCCAACCTTTTCACATATATACTCATTTTGCATTGTATCTCTATTGTAAAGCCACACATTCACCCAAGGATTCTCATCTCTGCAACACTTCATATTATGTTTGAGGGGAATTTTCCTATCACACAATAAGCCCGATGCATTCTTCCGCTACAACCATACAACATGAATTTTGCTAATAATATTTTCATCTATTACATCATCACTATGAAGAATAGACTTATGATAAGGAAGAAAGATGGATACCTTCTCAACAAGCAAGTATACTTCTGATAGAAAAGAAAGTCGTCGAATGAGGCGATAAGAAGGAACATCGTCGAAGGAGGCTAGACAGTCATGGTGAGAGGGGAGACTGCTCTGAATGGCGAGGAAGTGCGACTTCGGATGCTACAGGAAGGAACGCCACTGAAGGGGGCAGCTGAAAGTCATCGAAGGAGTCGAGAGATCTAAACTATGAGGAATTTAGATGCTGCATGAAGGAACGTCATCGAAGGAGCCGAGAGATTTGAACGACGAGGAAGTGTGACTTCGGATGCTAGAAAGGAACGTCGTCAAAGGAGACAGGGGGTCATCGAAAGCGGTCCACAACGAGACGAGCGAATGAAAGAAATGGCCCTGTCATCCAGTTTAGATAAGGTTGTTTGCATTGGATTTGTGGCGGATTTGTGAAAGATTTGCAGTGGACACAAATAATTCAACGAAAATTTTCATCACAAATCCGTCATAATTTCAGAGATCAAATATTCTGTCGCAAAGTCTGCAGCAAATTGTCAACTTTCCTGTAGTGAATTTTTCTCTATCCATCAGTTTTCGGTTGTTCAGTGTGGAGTAGAACAGTTTTGCAAGGAGCTAGGCGAGAAGAAACTCTCATGTCCAACTCTGTAATAGAGATGGAATTCAAAAACAACCATCAATTATGTATAATGCATTAGCTGCACCACAAATAGTGGAAGCAACAAATGCAGGTGTTGCAGGTGGACCAAGCGAAATAGGAGGGAACCAACCCCCCTACCCATCTCAAATGTTGAAGGCAAATAATGATTGGAAATTGAAGCCAAAAACTTTCCTGCAATCCTCCCAGTCTTGTCAAGTATATTAGGCTATGTATGATATATTTTCCTTTTAGACTGTTGCATTTTATTATTCTTCTGGTATAGTGATCCAAACTCTAAATATTTAAGCACTTTTTTTGGACTTCTGATGCAGTGCTAATAGTTAGATGCTACTGTTATTTCTGAAATGCTATATGTTTGGTTCAATATAAAATATATCGAAAACATCATTAACATATTTTTAATCTAAATATGTCATCAATTGAAATTAGCAAATAAGTTAATGTATGTAAGAAAATCAGACACCCCCTTAGCATTTTTTCATTGATGAAGTAAATTGTATCAAAATCTTTATTTGTTTTGTACTTTTGTTCTATCATTTTGATGAAGGAATTCTTAAAAAAAAAAAGTCCGCATTTCTTTTGAATACCTTTCATTATTATACAACACAGCTTATTGTGACATGAGCGTTGTGACTATCCTGGTGGGCAACACATGCAAGCGATCTCAATGATTCTAGGGAAGTAAACATAGTCAAGCTCTCGTCCAAACACATGGTCACTTCTTCACAAAGGTGGAACTGTGTACTGCTGGAGAAATTATTGTGTGCGGAATTCGAATGCATTCGGAGACGGATTCGGATGCGCTACGTCACTGAATGCACTGGGCCCTGATAACATGGCATACCGCCTGACAAGTCTAATGTCGTAGCCACCTTTGGAACAATAGTAAAGGAGATGCATGACATTCTAAGCAGAAAGGTTTTCTAGTATGGAGAAATCAACCAGGTTGAGAGCTCACTTGGTAGCCGGAGGTCGGTTATCTTACAAGAAGATGTACGGGTGTCAATTTCGGGCACTATTTATGTCAACTCAAACCCGAACCGTTTCTGCAAACGGGTCGAGTTTTTGTAACGGGTCCAATATTGACACCTGAAGATGGCAGTAAAACTGTTCAAGCAGCTACAGGGATATTGGTGCTGTTCTTCCTGATAAGAACATTTTCTTTTGAAGTTCATCGTATTTTGTCTTTTTCATTCATATATAATCTATCTTTATAATAAAATAATCTATCATTTCAGAATATATATATATAATAAAACATTAAAACCAACAACTAAATTTTTTTTGACGTTTAACCTTCAATGAGAAGGCTGAATGGAGATTTTCAGTATAGTGAATTATGAGAAAAAATATAGCGAGCTGTTCGTAATCTCTCTTGACTTCGATTTTATAAAACAAATTAAACTTCTTAGGAAATATTTAAATTTATTACAGCATAATAAACACTATAAAATAAATTAAGCGGACAAATATTCTCTATTTTTTCTTTTTCTTTTTTATATGTGTACTGTGTATACAAGTCTAACACTGTTCTGTTAGGTCTCAAGTCTGAAATGAGAAAAATGAAGTAGAGCATTATTAGGGGTGGAATTAATCTCTTTTAATGGTGGATAATTGTGAAATGTATTATCTCATATAGGAAATAGAAAAAAAAAAAATTTCTTGAAATTTATCAACTGCATTTATTGAAAGTGGTCAAAATATTTAATTATCTTGAAAAAATATTCAAGATGGGCAATTGCTCACTATGAGCTCTTCGTTGATTCTACCCCTGAGCATTGTGTTAGATAATCGATATATAATATAAAACTTATCGAATAATCATGACATGAATAACCGACTACATATAATAAGATATGGATTAGATATCTAAAATTTATAATAGGATTTATATCATGAAAAAAAAAATTAAATAATCTTACACTAATAAAAATGATGAAGAAAACGAAAACATTACTGTTGATATGTCATCTCAAAATAATCTTGATCGGGCACGAATCTCGAGACAAAAGCTAGTTGGAAACTTCAAAAATTAATTTCGGGAGCATATGAACTCCGATTTCAGCGAGCTTACAGTCAAACTGAGTGTCTCGGAAATACGAACCCAACGACACCAAGATCAACCTAATCCGAGCCCAAATGAGTCCGAATCAAGGGTTCAAAGCGCTGTTGGAAGGTTTAAACCGCAATTTGAGTTACCAAACGGTCTCCGATTTTGACGAGCTTATACTCGAATCGAACGGCTCGACGAGACGAATCCAACGAGCTCAAAATAATCAAATTCCGACATCATTAAGGCCTTCAAATATCCAACGAACAGTGCATGATCAAATGATTCGATATCGGTCGTCCATTCAAACCACTCCCTATTCGCCCTTGATCTCACGCCTATTTACGAGCTATGCCACTCCAGAAAAACTATAAATAGAGCCCTCATTCTACACCAAAGGGAAAAAAAAAGGGAAGAGAGAGAAGAAGAAGAGAAGGAGAAGGAGAAAGGGGAAAAGGAGATTCCTCACCTCCTCGACCACCGCCGCCGGAGCTCTTCCTGCCGCCTGAAGACGCCGGAACTCTGCCGGATTTTCAGGAAACTCCAGGAATTCGCAGAATTTTGTAAATCTCGTGGAAGAAACAAATTGTACTTGGATTATCCCAACTTGTAGGACGAAATCTGTCATTTGTAATCTACGAAAACACAAGTGGAATTTTGCAACTGGGCAAGGCCCCGTGGTTTTTTCCCTCTTTTGGGTTTTCCACGTAAAAACCCTCGTGTTCACTTTATCTTTTCTGTTTGTGTGCGGAATACTCGTGCAACGCTAGGACGCAAATTTACAAACTCTACCGCCGCGTATATTCTCGCACGGAATAGTTTGACGCTGTCTGTGGGAATCACAATCCTACTACTTTGAGTACTGCTACGATGGTGAATAGGCGCAGCAGTCGTTTAGTTGGAGCTTCTCGCTCCAACTCTCATTAGTCCAGAAATCTGTCTATTAACCATAGACGACCAATGTCAGCATCTTTTCATCCTGGAGGGCAGAATGCTGCCAGAGAAGGGATCTCGGGACCTTCTTTAGAAGAAAGAATTCGGAAGATGGAAGAATCTCAGAACGAGATCCTTCAACTCCTACGAGATGATCTACAGCCGACGTTAGAGGAGGTCCTTCGCCCTTGGGATCCACCAAGGATTGAAGATGTTCAATTCGAGCATCGTCAAGAAGAAATTCACGTTCCTCCACCTAGGAGACATCCTCAATCACGACAGGAAGATGAACTTGCGGATACAGCAAGTTCAACACATCCTCGCATTTTTTCGGATCTCCTAGAAGGCTCTCCCCAACCACACATTGCAGAACTCCCTCAGAATGTCCTGCGTCGCGAATTACGAAAATTTGTACGGGAAGAGTTCCCCCGAGGAGATATGAGGCATGCTCTCCGACAGAGGAATTTCTATGAGTCATCACCTCTAACTGAAGCAATTCTTCAGCACCCCATTCTGGTCGGATTCAAAGTGCCAAACGTTGAATCCAACGACGGGACGACCGACCCGTATGAGCATGTTGACTACTATAGAACTATCATGCATATTCAACGAGCATCAGACGCGCTCCACTGCCAGGTCTTTCCCGCCACCCTTAAAGGACAGGCCCGAACGTGGTTCTACTCGCTTCCACCTGGAACGATCCCATCTTTTGTCAAATTGGCCAAAATATTCGTCGAACAATTTGTGGCCAATCGAAGAATTGTTAAGGATTCTTCCCACCTCTCCGGGATTCGCCAAAATGAGGGAGAATCGTTGAAGGAGTATTTTCAACGATTTTCCACTGAAGCACGACAGATTCCAAGAGTAGACCCTGAATTACTCAGATGAGTCTTTTTGGGAGGTCTTCGTCTTGGCCCATTCTATTCGGGGCCTTATGCGAGACACCGTCCATTCATACACTGACTTGATCCATCACGTGGAGGCACAAATCTCTGCGGATGAAGCTATAAATGCTCACAGGAAACAATTTGAGCAAATCAGCGGGAAGCGCAAAGGTGCACCTGGGATGGATAATTCTTTCTCACAGCAGAAAAAGCATGGAAAGAATAATCTACCTCATAGGTCTCCGTCACCACGACGAGAACCTCGCCAAGAAAAGGAGTACACACCACTTAATACATCCCAAGCAAATATATTAATGGCCATCCGGGATCAGGAGAACGTGAAATGGCCACACCCTTTGAAGCCCAATGTCGGAAACCAAGAGCAATATTGCCACTTCCACCGTAGTCGTGGGCACACTACTGAAGCATGTTGGCAGCTTAAGGAAGAAATTGAGATACTGATCCGACAAGGATATCTCCGACAATTCATCAAGAATACACCAGCCCGAGATGAAGTTGGTCTGACTGGGGGGCAGAATCAACAACAAAGGCAGTCGGTAAACAATCGCCAAATAGTGGGGGAAATTGGAACCATTATTGGGGGCCTATCAACTCCTTACCAAGTTTTAATTGCGTAGAGCACAGTAGTGCTACTTGTTAAGTATCGTATGTCTTTAGTATTGTATGACTTCAGTACTGTCTGTCTTTAATTTTGAACGTTGTTTGTAGTGTTTGTAGCTTCTCCCTCCTTAAGCTGTCTTAGGGAGCTATGCTTTTGTTTAATACAGTAAGACTTTATTTTCTTATCTTCTTTGAGTAAAATTGTATTGATAAATTTGCCAAAATTGTGAACTTTAATATCCTTAACTCGAATAAATACATAATCGTTATTGTAGCTCAATCACCAGATGAACAATCATTGGTGGATTCTCTCGACCTCATACACACATGTTAACGTCGTCGAGCAGGGCTCCGACATACAACCTCGGATAGGTCTTACATCCTTGGTGGATTCTCCCGACCTCTTCCATACAGGTTAACGCCGTCGAGCAGGGCTCCGGCATACAACCTCGGATAGGTCTTACATCCTTGGTGGATTCTCTCGACCTCATCCACACAGGTTAACGTCGTCGAGCAGGGCTCCGACATACAACCTCGGATAGGTCTTACATCCTTGGTGGATTCTCTCGACCTCATCCACACAGGTTAACGTCGTCGAGCAGGGCTCCGACATACAACCTCGGATAGGTCTTACATCCTTGGTGGATTCTCCCGACCTCTTTCACACAAGTTAACGTCGTCGAGCATGGTTCCGGCATACAACCTCGGAAAGGTCTTACATCCTTAGTGGATTCTCCTGACCTCATCCATACAGGTTAACGTCGTCAAGCAGGACTCCGACATACAACCTCGGATAGGTCTTACTTCCTTGGTGGATTCTCCTGACCTCATCCACACAGATTAACGTCGTCGAGCAGGGATCCGACATACAACCTCGTATAGGTCTTACATCCTTGGTGGATTCTCTCGACCTCTTCCACACAGTTTAATGTCATCGAACAAATGTTCTGACATACAACCTCAGATAGGTCTTCTATTCAACGTCGGACTTCTCTATATCATCCAACTTCTGCACGTCAGCAGACTTCTACTCTTCGTCGGACTTCTGCTCGTCGTCGGATTATTGCTCGTCGACGAATCTTCGTCGGTCTTCTACCCAACGTTGAACTTCTACCCGACGTTAGAAGACTCTTACGCATCGTCGGACTTCTACTCGTCGTCGGATTTCTGCTCGTCGACGAATTTTCGTCGATCTTCTGCCCAAGGCCGTACTTCTACCCGATGTCAAACTTCTCCTTGTCGTCAGACTTCTCCTCGTCGGCAGACTGCTACTCGTTATCGGCTTCTCGCTTGAATGCTACTTGCAACGCACCCTCGAACTCTCTCCTTTGGCTTCACGCTCGATCGTTAACTGCTAATGGGCTTCAACTCGATCGTCCATCGCTAGCAAACTGCCGCTCAAATGGCATTCAAATCCCGTAACTCCTGCGCACGAGGAGGGGTGCTAATTCGAGCAAGAGAAGTTTCCCACTCGCAAATAGCGGAAGCCTCAACCGCTAGAGAGCCGTGGGGGAAGAAAGAAAAATCCCGTAACTCCTGCACGCGAGGAGGGGCGCTAATTCGAGCAGGGGAAAATTTTCGCTCGCAAATAGCGAAAGCCTCAACCGCCAGAGAGCCGTGGGGGAAGAAAGAAAAATCCCGTAACTCCTGCACGTGAGGAGGGGCGCAAATTCGAGCAGGGGAAATTTCCCGCTCGTAAATAGCGAAAGCCTCAGCCACCAGAGAGCCGTTGGGGAAGAAAGAAAAATCACGTAACTCCTGCGCGAGGAGGGGCGCTAATTCGAGCAGGGAAAATTTCCCGCTCGCAAATAGCGGAAGCCTCAGCCGCCAGAGAGCCGTGGGGGAGGAGAAGAAATCCCGTAACTCCTGCGCGCGAGGAGGGGCGCTAATTCGAGCAGGGGAAATTTCCCGCTCGCAAATAGCGGAAGCCTCAGCCGCCAGAGAGCCGTGGGGGAGGAGAAAAAATCACATAACTCCTGCGCGCGAGGAGGGGCGCTAATTCGAGCAGGGGAAGTTTTTCGCTCGCAAATAGCGGAGGCCTCAGCCACCAGAGAGCCAGAGGGAGAAAGAAAAAGAAGTTGAAATTTTTCTAAAGACCTAGGAGGCCTATTTATAGGTTTTGGAAAGAAAAGGGGGAAGTTATTACAAATTTTGGAATTACCTTTTTTTTTTAAAAAAAATTAGGAATTTTTTGGACCAAAAAATAGCAAAAAAAATGCCATTTTTCACGAAATGGGGCCCACTAGGTCCGTGCAGCCATCGGCCACACCCCTTGGGCGCGACCAGCGGAGCAATCCTCGACTCCTGCGCGTGGATTGCAGCCAGCCACGCGCGGCTGGCAGAGTAGGCCGCTGCCGACCCAGGCGGGCCGCGGAGCAGGGCTGGCGGGCCGGCAAGCGGTGCAGTAGAGCGGGCCAAGCGGGCCAGGTGAGGCCCACGGAGCGGGCTAGGCGCGGCCCGCGCGGAGCGGGCAAGCGGGCCAGGCGCGGCCCGCAGTGCGGGCCAGGCGCGCCGCGCGCGATTCGGGCGCGCGTCCCTTCGCCGCCGGCGGGCGGCGGCAGTGGCCAGCGCTGGCGGCCGACCAGTTCGGCCGCCCAGTCTATTTCGAGCCCAAATTTCATCCCGAAAACATCAAATCGGACATTTTTGGGGTCCCCATGACCGTTTTTCGACATTCCAGATTCAATTTCGACACTTTCGGAACTCAATGGGGCATCTACAATCAAGTTTGAGCAAATGTTCAACTTTTGGAACGTAATTTTTACGATTCGGCCGATGTGAAAGTTCGGAACAAGTATTTTCGGACTCCTGGAGTTTCGATGTCCTGAAATAGGGGGGCAACTGATACGTAATCTCAAAATAATCTTGATCGGGCACGAATCTCGAGACAAAAGCTAGTTGGAAACTTCAAAAATTAATTTCATGAGCATATGAACTCCGATTTCAGCGAGCTTACAGTCAAACTAAGCGTCTCAAAAATACGAACCCAACAACACCAAGATCAACCTAATCCGAGCCCAAATGAGTCTGAATCAAGGGTTCAAAGCGCTATTGGAAGAGTCAAACCGCAATTTGAGTTACCAAACGGTCTCCGATTTTGACGAGCTTATACTCGAATCGAATGGCTCGACGAGACAAATCCAACGAGCCCAAAATAATCAAATTCTGACATTATTAAGGCCTTCAAATTTCCAACGAACGGTGCATGATCAAAGGATTCGATATCGGCCGTCCATTCAAACCACTCCCTGTTCGCCCTTGATCTCACGCCTATTTACGGGCTATGCCACTCCAGAAAAACTATAAATAGAGCCCTCATTCTACACCAAAGGGAAAAAAAGTGAAGAGAGAGAAGAAGAAGAGAAGGAGAAGGAGAAGGAGAAATAGGAAAAGGAGATTCCTCACCTTCTCGACCACCGCCGCCGGAGCTCTTCCTGCCGCCTTAAGACGCCGGAACTCTGCCAGATTTTTATGAAACGCCAGGAATTCACAGAATTTTGTAAATCTCGTGGAAGAAATAAATTTTAGTTGAATTATCCCAACTTGTGGGATGAAATCCTCCATTTGTAATCTACGAAAATACTAGTGGAATTTTGCAACTGGGCAAGGCCCCGTCGTTTTTTCCCTTTTTTAGGTTTTCCACGTAAAAACCCTCGTGTTCACTTTATCTTTTCTGTTTGTGTACGGAATACTCGTGCAACGCTAGGACGCAAATTTACAAACTCTACCGCCGCGTATATTCTCGCACGCAACAACTGTCAAGAGAATGAACAGATAGCTAGTGCACAACATGAAGAACTTATCACTTTTCTTATTTGATTTAGGCTTCGTTTGAGACGACTTTCTATTTCTTTTTTAAATAGTTTTTTAGTACAAAAATTAAAATTTTTGCACTAAAAAACTGTTTTTAGAAGAAGTAAGAAAGCCATCCCAAACGAAATCTTAGGCTTCATTCGGGACAACTTTTTTATTTTTATTTTTTAAAAAAAGTGCTTTTTAAAAAGCAGTTTTAGGCCGTCCCAAATGAAGCCTTAAATTAAAGTATCTTGTTTTGCTAAATGTTACGAGACATTATATATTTGAAGAAAAAGCTCTAATAAATTTTGACTTTTCAAAGTAAGGCGGACAATATGGTTGATAAAGCGAGGGAGAAAACTCATGGGTAGGTATCCGTCTAAGATTATCAAAAGAGAGCTTAAAAATGAGAAGAAAGAGATTCATTACCACTGTTCAGGTCAAGAAAAGATTAAAAGTCCAGCGAAATAAAAAGTCTGTTGAAAAGATTAAAGCTTGCCGAATGAAGAGAAGCTGAGCTACGTTAAAAGAACTCCCCAAAATTCTAACTAGATGCAGTAATTAGTGCTAAGAGTTTAATAGCTTTAGAGATGAAATTTATTGGTCTGGCTTTGTGGTGAGGTATTGGATATCCGCCATCAGAAGACCAAATGTGAGGTGTTGGAAGAGCTTCAGAAGAAAAACTGTTGATAAGATCTGATTAGGGGTGCAAACGAGTCAAGCCGCCTCGCAAGCCGGTTCGGACTCGGCTCGGTAATAGGTTCGACCGGTCGAGCTTATCGAGCTCGCAAGTCGAGCTCGAACACGATTTTGAGCTCGACGGCTTATCGAGCTCGAACAGGCCGTTGCTCGACTCGACAGCTCGTGGAGCAGCTAGACGGCAGAGCTCGGGGCGGCAAATCCAAAACGCGAACGGGAAATCCAAAATGTGAGTGGTAAAACGACGGCGGATGCAACTACGAGCTCGAGACGACGACAGTTGACGATTACGCTCGGGACAATGATGGTCGACAGTTACGCTCGGGACGATGGATCTCGACGGCGGAGCTCAAGAAGACGACGAACGAGCTCAGGACGATGATTCTTGACAGTGGACGTGACTACAAGCTCGACAACGAATCTCGACAACGGAGCTCAATAACAGAGCTCGACGAGCCGCTTGACATGAAGACGAGTTGAGCTTGAGCTCAGATTTTGAGCTCGACTCGAATACCTCCTGGCTCGAACTCGACTCGACTCATTTTCCCCCCTAGATCTAATAGGCCAAGAGAAGAATATTGATTACATTGAAGATGAATATATATAATCTTCTAAGAAAATTGTTAGTGAAGATGCATTCGATAAATTTTCTTTTGAATATTGTATGAAAGATTGTGGAAACCCGCCCGAGCGCCCCCCCCCCCCCCCCCTAAGACCCAAAACCTGCAGTCCAGACTTTCTTGGGTACTGTCCAGACCTCACGAGTTGTTGTTCAAGACTCCTAAGACCCAAAACCTGCAGTCCAGACTTTCTTGGGTACTGTCCAGACCTCACGAGTTGTTGTTCAAGACTCCTAGGACTCAAAAACTGCTGCTCAGACTTTTTTGAGGTGCTGTCTAGAAATCTTGGCTTGCTATTCAGGACATTCCAGCAAAGTATAGTGCCCCAACTGCTGTCCAAAACTCCCTAGCCATTTCAGATTGCTGTCCTAACTTGGAGACTAAGGAGGTTTCTGATCTGAGGCTTCCAATGACTGCCTAATGCTCGATAATGATGAACTATTTCAGTAATCTCTTATATTCCTAGTTATCCTACTATGTGGCTTAATCGATTCATAAGAAGCTTGTTAATTACTCTCCGCTAAAGCCTTAGAAATTAGAGAGTTGATTGAGCAGACTCGAACATAGTGACTAGTTTTTGTTGTTAAGAAAGGATTTTCTTTTGGAACCAATCATGTATGCAACGTCACATTAATTGACTAGTTTACAGTCTTAACTTTCACGCATGTGATTTGGCCAAAGCTTATTTTATCACCTTATCGTTTTATCTTAGCGTTTAAATCAGCATAAGTTATATTTAATATTGTTATCTAAACATTAAGCGTGCAAATTTCTTAATCTAATCATCCTTGCATGTACGTTTCACATCAGTTTCCACAGTGGTTTGTGTAGGATTTACAACATCACAACATTGAGCTCCTTGTCAAGCTTGATTGACACATTTAGGTCTGAGTCAATAGTACAACCTGATCGATCAACATAATTAAATTCGACATAAAACTAACAACTATAGTAACAATAATTTGTGATTTTTATAGTACATCTCTTAAACATCATTGAACTTAAAGGATGTTTTATAAATGCTAGAGTATAAATAGTGTAATATATAATGAACTTCATATATATATATATATATATATATATATATATATATATATATATATATATATATATATATATATATATATATATATATATATATATATATATATATATATATATATATATATATGAATGAATGGGATAGGAAACACTTGTAGATTTCCAACATTACATATCAATCTTGGAAAATCAGCGAGAAAACTCCACCAAACTCCAAGAAAAAAAATAATAGATATTTTTGTATTATTGGATGAAAGGAATGGGAAAATACCAAGATATAATTGATCCTCAATTCAAGAGGAGGATCTATCTCTCCCAATTCTCTAGACGCCGCTAGAGCCCAAGAATGTCAAGCACCAAAAAAGAAATCAATCACCAAAAGGATGCCCTAACCATAATACAAACTTCTACTTAAAGCAAATAAAAAAATAATACAAAAGGACTAAACAACCCTTCTTTATAATCCTTTAAGAAGTGGACCCCACCCCAATAGGGGGGTTTTGAGGCCGGCGACAACAACAAGCTTGCTCCTTTTGTAAGTTTATATGAATACCCCGCTCTCAAAGAACCACCTTGTCCTCAAGGTAGAAAGATGGGAACTGATGTCTCACCCTCTCGTAAGCCTCTCATGTGGCTTCGTAGTCTGATAGCTCCTTCCATTAAATCAGAACCTCCTTAATCCCCTCTCCTCCCTGACAAACCCCCATCAACTCCAATGGTTTTAATATTACCTCAAAGTCTTCTGTCAGTGTCTCTGGTAGCTTAGAACTAGCTGCTTGATCCCTGATTGCTCTCCTCAGCTGTAATACATGGAATATTGGATGTATAGTTGCCATTGGGGGTAGTTTGAAATGATATGCTACCGCTCCAATCTTCTCCAAAATCTCATATGGGTCAAAGTACCTTGGGGAAAGCTTCTCATTCCTCCTATTGGCGACCGTCCTCTTCCTGTAGGGTCATAATTTTAAGAACACCCTCTCCCCTATGTTGAACTGGATGCCCTTCCTATGCCCATCCGCCTGCTTCTTCATAATCTATTGTGCCCTCAACAGGTGCCTTTTTAGTTCTTCCAACACCTTATCTCTCTACTCTATGTATTGTTTTACTAACGAGACGAATGTGCTATGTTGCCCAAAATGCACCAAGTGTGATGGATCTCGTCTGTACAACACTTTGAATGGGACCATCTGAGATGCCGAATGATACGAAATGTTGTACCAATACTCCGTCCATGCTAGCCACTAGCCCACATCTTAGGTGTCTCTGACACAAAATATCGTAGGTATGTCTTCAGGCTCCTATTTACCACCTCTATCTGTCCATCTGTCTGAGGGTGATAAGCTGTGCTCCTCTTCAGTACTGTCCCCTGCATTCTGAACAGCTCCCTCCAAAAGTGGCTAAGGAACACCTTAGCCCGGTTAGATACTATAAACTCGGGTATCCCATGAAATCTGACCACCTCTCTGATGAATGTTGCTGCAACTGTCACTACAATGTAAGGGTGTCGTAGGGGAATGAAGTGAGCATACTTGCTCAATCTATCCATCACCACTAGAATCACAGTAAACCCTTCATATGAGGTAACCTGTTGACCTCTGTGTAAAACACAAAAGAAACAAAAAAAAAAAGAAAAAAAAAAATCAAACCTCGTATCCGGTCCTCTGCCAAATCCCGCGAATCCTGCTGAAGATCCGACGAGGTACTGTACATCAGCACCGAATCAGTCACTTCTCCCGCGATTCCTGTTGAAATTCGGCTCTCGATCGCTACCCCATCCTCGTTGTTAAATAGCGACGCCAAACAGGCGTTCGTTCGCTGCTCTCCCCGACTCCCTCAAACGTGAATCCATTGCTCTCGATCTCTCCCGTCCCCCTTCACTGCTCCGACCAAATCCCGACCACCTCCTCTGTCGAAGCCAAGCGTCCACCTTCCCTGAGCCCGTCGGCCTCTTCTCCTCACCCGTCCGATCCACTCAATCCAGAGAGAGAGAGAGAGAGAGAGAGAGAGAGAGAGAGAGAGAGAGAGAGAGAAGAGAGTTTGCTCCATACCTTTCCCTTGACCGACTCCTGCTCCTACCCGACGCCAGCAATAGTGTCGATCCCCTCTTCATCTCTTTATCTTATGAAGAGAGAGAGAGAGAGGTTTGGCCAAAATACCTGAAGCCCCCACTCATCCCGTCGCCCTCTCTACCTAAAGAAAGCTAGCCTCAAACGCTAAGGTGATTAAGGGAGATTATATTAATATCAATGAGGGTTTTATTTCTATTAAAGATCATGTTTGTTGTTATTGTTTTATTTTATTATTATTGTTATTTATTTTTTTATAATTAATCAGTTTAAATTAGGAATTAATATTAATTAAATTTAGTTATGATTAATTATATTAATTATAATTAAGATTTGATTGAACATAATTAACTTAAGTTAATTAGGTTCAATTAGACTTAATTATAATTATTAATTAATTAATCATGAATTAATTTTAATTAATTAGAATTAGTTATAATTAATTATCTTTAAATAATAATTAATTATTATTCATCATTAATTAATCATAATTAATTTGATTTAATTATGTTTAATTATATTAATAATTAATTATTAATTAAACATATATTAATTATAATTAATTAAACCTAACTTATTCTAATTAATTATTATTAATAATAAATAATTATAATAATAATAAAAATAAAACAAAAATCCCCTCCACTCTCTTTCCTCGACATTCATGTCGGACCGGCAAACCACCTAAGCACGCCTTTGTTGGCCGTGGTAGGAGGGAACCCGGTGCGACACCTACGACGAGGTAGGTGAGTGACCCCTCGATCCATGTGTCATCCACGACTACCCCGCGGAGGTATGAATCTTTATAAACTCAAAACCCTACTTCAATATTCGTGGCAAATCGGAGAACTGTCCTATGCACGCCTTTGTTGGCCGTGGTAGGATGGGACCCCGGTGCGGCACGTACGGCGAAGCGGGGTCACTTATAAGTACCCCCGGACGGGGGGAAAGCAAAACTGTATCTTTTCATAAAATACTTTTTTTAAAAAAAAAACCCCATGCACGCCTTTGTTGGCCGTGGTGGGAGAAAAAAAAAATACTGCCGCGGTGTCTCAACAACACCAACCGTGCACGTCTTTGTTGACGTGGCGGGTAGGCGGTCTCTTGGTTTTTTCCCCTAAACGGGGGAGACCCCGGGAGGCTGCCGAAATTTTGTCTAAAATACAGACAAGGACTTGGAGCAAAAATGGGACTTGTGGATTTGTTTCAATTGATCTAAATGAACTTGAACCCAATTGAATTCAGTTCTAAATGAATATGAACTTGGACTCTCATTCGAACATGAACAATGATTCATTTTGAGCTCAAACGAACTCGATGGACAACATGGGACATGCACTTGAACACTGAACTCATCATGAACTTGCAAATGAAGTACAAAAAAGACTTGAACTCAAAGCAAGAATTTGTGAACATTGAATTTGAGTTGAACAACATCAAGTAGAACTTGAAATTGAACTTGAGATTGGATATGATTAATGAATAAAACTAAAGGAACCAAATTTGAGACATGTGCAAGAGAACTTGAATTCAGGTTTGAACTAAGTGCACTTGAAGGGAAACTTGAACTCGATATGATGTGGACAAATTGGACTCAAGTTCAAATAAACCAGATCATGTTTGGACATTGAACATGAATACAAACAAAGAACTTGCATATTTAATTTGTTTGCAAGTGATAAGAAGATGGTGGAAAGTACAAAACAATCATGCTTGAGGAAGGGAAAGGGATGATTGTAATGAACATCCTGACATATTCATGAAGAAAATATAAAGACTACACAATGAATGCAATCGATCCATAAGCAAAGGTTAAATGGAGAGTACAATAATATGATTGCAATCAAAACATGAGATTTCATTGAGATATCAATATGTCGTCACATTAATTATGATGAACATGATATTAAACAAGTTTGCTACACAACTTTTGAACCATCTTCGCATGGAAGTGGAAGATGTATGATGTTCAACATGGCTCGTCCATCATTAACATTCAACAATGGTTGTAAAGAATACGATGACCTACTTGCGGACAATAATAATTAGCATACGATGAGTATAGTAGTTTCCCAACACTTAATAATCAGTTAACCCACAAACAAAGGTTGACGAAGAACTAGAAAAAGCAAATGATTCCACCACGAAGAAGGAAGGAGTTTTAGATGAATACACAAACATCAAGTTCAAAGTGACACATAATCCTTCCACAATCGATATCAGTCAGTATGCAAGTAAATATTTCGGTCTCCTACAAAATTGGGAGGACTGGTGTGCAGCAAACATATATATATATATATACGATAGTGATAATCAACAGTAGATAACAAATGTTGCAATATGGCAGCAGTCGATAATCAATCAATGGTTGAAAGATACACTGATCCGCTGTAAGCAAAGACGAAAAATATGTAGTGAATGTCGACTCCTACGAGTCATCGTAGAAGATCATGTCATACACCCGATGTGATGTTCACAAACAAATGTCAAAAGATCATAGCAAATGCAAGAACCTACGAGAACGGCAGGAGATTAGTTAGTGCACTATGATCGGCCTACAAAAATCAACAAATAGTGCACGACAGTCTACCTGTACGAAGCAGCGAACAATTCTATCTAGAAGCTGCTACGCCACCCCACCGGATGTGCAACATTCGTATAAGCAGACAGAAGACGTCTACAATTATTTCAAAGTACCCCTGCACGTGCACTATAAATTGTATACACATAGGTACACTAAAGGGGGTAAAAATAATTATAAAACCCGCATGGGCCCCGACGAGCGTGTTATTGGTACACACGTGACGTCTAGGGATGTTGCGCGGGTTGACAAGTGAATTCAGGTTCGAAACCAATCCTTCTATACGGGTCAATAGAAGTCGACAGGGTTCAAACCATTAAGCAAATATAAAGTTGTGGCGACCAGTATATTTGCTTTAAAACATTCATATTAGGCCATCAAGGCCTACAACAATATGAATTCACTAATAAATGCACGAAGCCTATAAAACCCGATCCTCTGTCGACAGCCCGATAGAGTTGACAAGGTTCAATCCATAAAAAGAAACGACCCCCAAATACCCCGATGATGGCCGTGTTGATTTCTTATCTCAACCGGAGGGGTTCACAAATATTTTTCAAATGCCATCCCAAATACTCAAAATTCCACCCAAATATCCATTCAAAACCCAAAACTCCACAAAATCCAAAAATCCACAAATCCCAAAATTCCAAAAATATTTAAAATTTGAAATTCAACCATCAAACGCTTAAAGCAAAATTCATCCACCCTCCGCAACAGTCTGTCGGGGTGGACAAATTCAAATAAACTCTAGCTCACAAAGAGCCAAATGCCTAGTCAAAAATATCACTAGGATCCATTCTCAAACAATCTTTTGCCAGTAAGGACGTGGTACGTGTCCTCTAACCGGCAGTTTCGCCGCCAAATGGCACTACATGTAAACGGTTATGACCCGGGGCCCTCTGAATCGAGTGGTTTTGCCGTCAAATGGCACCATAGATAGCGGTTATGGCCAGAGCCAATACGCTCCTTAATGGCGTTAAATCCTTGAGATATGAATCAATAGGATATGATCGATAGGGCATAAAGCCCTCTGTTAGCTAAGGTGGATTCAAATTTGTCCCCTTAGACAAACATCCAACCCCGGTCTACAAGTTCCCCTTGGACGAAGCAACCCATGGCTGCCGACAAGGATCCTTCTGTCAGGTTGGGTCGACTACCTCCTCTGACTAAGTAGACCAGGGACCACGATGACCCGGGACGACGGAACCATGGGATCTTGATCGGGTCTATCATCCATTCCCCCACCATCCGCTTTAAGTGCACGATGGTGAAATTTCTATTTTTAAATATCAAATTTCAACTCTCCAAATCTTTCAATCCTCTAGATTTCCAAATTCTCCAACCATTCCAAAAATCTATGCTGCTACTATATGCCAGATAACACGTATGTTCTACGTATCTGATTGACGACTAGCCTTAATCGAAAGTTCTCTCTTGTTATCGGGAGGGGTAATTAACTATAGGGTCTTGCGCCTATAGGAAACCAGAACTCAGATCATAAAGTCCTCGCAAAATGAGGGCGAAATCTCTGGGTAGTGTCTTATCTACAAACCCATCTGTCTTCCAAAATTTACCCCGGAACTAATCAGTTAAAACTCCCTCGCCGAATAAAAAGAAAAGCGCGGGCGGAGGCCGGGGCCGAATTTTCGGAGCCCACATAACCCATCTATAAAATCCATTAAGATCTCCTCCCACACACGATCTGGTAGAGCTAAGGGCTACAACAATCCTCCTATAGTCATGGCCATGTACTTATTCCTCTGACAGATCTCACAACTGGCTATCAACTCCTCAACATCCTTGTGCATCCCCTTCCAATAGAACCCTACAGTGAGTCTCATGTATGTCTTCAGCATCCCTGAATGACCCTCAACATACAACACTCCCATGGAACTTCAAAAGCAGGTGTGGAATATGGACTGATATCCTGGGCACCATAAATATCCCCTGGTACAAAGTCTCTCCCTTTCTAGAGAATAGCCCGGGTGACTAATCTCAACCTTCAATAAATCTACCCTAATCCTCCCTAGCTCTTCATCCCGCACACTCTCCTCCTTAATGGTCCCCAAATCCAGCATAAGTGGTATCGACACAGCCATGTCCTGTAGCTCCCCTATACATGTAGACAAAGCATCCACTGCCTTATCCTCTATCCTTGGCCTATACTGAATTTCAAAGTCATGTCTCAATAACTTTGATAGCCATATATGATGCTCTTTTGTCACTATCCCTAGTTCCAATGAGAGAAAATCCTCCCTCACCTGAACCCTCTGTATAGTCAGCACTACTCCCCTACAGATCCCTCGGCCCGTCTCCACTTTTCCCGTATCCATCATAACTCCATAGCACACTGTCTCCACCAATATCACCCCTAATTGGTCCATGACTTGGTTGAAGATGAAATTATGGGTAGCCCCACTATCAATAAACACCACCACCTCTATATTTGTTATTTCCCCCTTCACCTTCATGGTATGACTCAGAGTGAATCCTACCACTGAGTTCAAGAAGACCTCCGCCATATCAAGATGCAGCTTGTCCTCCTCTGCTACTTCTATCTCACTCCCACCTCCTTCCTCAGTTTCCTCATCATCACGAATGGTGAGAACCTGAAGAATTCGGTTCCTGTACATGTGTCATGGAGCATACTTCTCATTACATTAGAAGCATAATCCCTTCACCCCCTTCTCCTACATCTCTCTCTCATCAACCTTTTGAAGTTCCCCCCACTTCCTTCTCCTACAGGCTTCTCCCTTGGGGTCTCACGAAGGTTTCCCGGTGTAGGCCTCTTAGGTGCTAAGAGAGTAGTAGTTATCCTGTACGAGCCACCTGAACTGCTGCCTCTGGCTTCGCTCTCCCGGTACTTCTAATCATCCACCAGTTGGGCTAACTCCATAGCCTCTCCCTAAGTCATGAGGTCTCATGACTCTCATTGTTTCTCGTATCTCTAAATTTGAGCCCCTTCATGAAATTCTCCTCAAAAGCGGTCTTAGACAGCCGATCCAATCAACTCGCTAGATACTCAAATCGTTCGCGATATTTTGCTATTGAGCCTTCATATACTAGGGAAAAGAATTGCTCATAGAAGTCCCCACTCATGCTAGTTCGGAAACGTTTAATAAGCATTCTTTGAACTCCCTCCAGCTTCGTATGGGCCTCCTCATGTCTATCCACTGGTAACAACCCAACATCTTTCCTTCTAAACATAGGCCAGCTGCCATTAATTTCTCCTCTTCCGTCAACCCATTGACAGCGAAGTATCTCTCTACCTTGTAAATCCACTCATGTGCGTCCTCCCTTCAAATATAGGCATCTTTAGTTTCTAGACCTTTTGCCCCCCCCCCCCCCCCCCCCCCCAATTTCCCCTGAATCCTCCATAATTTTTCCTTCCCCAAGTAGACTGCCCTCCCCAAGTGTCCTGATCCTCCCTTCCGCGTTCATACACAAACCCTCCTTCCATTTCCCCCCTCCTTCCATCAAAATCAGCACCTCTCCGGCCATAACCCCCCTCTTTCCTTTCCCAATCAGCACCTCTTTGCCCATTCCCCACCTTTCCCCATTTCTTCCACCTCTCTCCTCCCTTTGGAAATGTTCAAAATGTGGTCTTCTTCCTTCTCCATCTATGATCTCTACCTCATTTTCATCCCTACGAATGTCAGAATTCATATTTTTTCCTTCCGGCCCTCTTGTCTCTGGTGCCGTCATTTGGTTGTAGAGATCTAACATTTTTTTCAGCATGTCCCGTAAATCCGAGAATTGTTCTTCAATGGAGGAAATTCTATCATCCACTATTACTTTGATTTGATTCATCTCCCCCTCAATACATTCTTCTATAGCATCCACCTTCTTAGCTGCCATCATTACCCGGATCTTTGTTTGCCTAAAAAATTATGAGTTCGTCCCCAAAAATAGCAAAAATACCCATTTGAATTGAAAAAACTGCTGCAGGAATTTGCCAAAACAGCCCCAAAATACAGCCCGGACCTCACTCTGATACCAATTTGATAGAAAATGCTTGTAGATTCAAGTGTTACATATCAGTCTTGGGAAATCAGCGAGAAAATTCCACCAAACTCCAAGAAAAACTAGAAAACAGTAGATATTTTTGTATTATTGGATGAAAGGAATAGGAAAATACCAAGATACAATTGATCCTCTATTCGAGAGGAGTATCTATCTCTCCCAATTCTCTAGACGCCGCTAGAGCCCAAGAATGCCAAGCACAAAACATAAATCAATCGCCAAAAAGATGTCTTAACCCTGAATATGATACAAACTTCTACTTAAAGTAAATAACAAAATAATGCAAAAGGACTAAACATACATTCTTCAGAATCTTAAGAAGTGGACCCCACCCCAATAGGAGGGGATTTGAGGCTGGCAGCAACAGCAGGCTTGTGCCTGTTGTAATTAGTGGGCCGGCCCAAGGGTTGGGCCGGATGGACCAGTCCCTCTTGTGTGTATATCAGAATGTATATGTATACATATATACATATGAAGAGAGAGAGAGAGAGAGATTATCTATTCGAGTCGAGCATAATCAAACAAGCTCTTGTTCATGTTTGACTTATTTAGTAAATGAGTTGAAAATTTATGTTTATTCTTTGCACATTAATTAAATGAGCCTAACTCTAACTAGTTATCAAACAAGCTTTTGTTCATGTTTGACTTTTTTTAGTAAATGAGTTGAAATTTTATGATAAAGCTCATCACATTAATTAATTAGCCGAACTCTAAATAGTTATTGAGTTATTCAATCAACATCAAGTTTTTTTTTACATCTCTACTCCTGAATATGATACAACTTCTATGGTTTGCTGAAAACTATAAGACCTCGATGCCAATTGAGTACCATATGAAGTTTTCAAATTAAACTAAATAATAAAAAATTGAAACTCTTTTATTTGTTAAATAAAAATTTTGCAAGAAATTCCATATCGGGTCTTCTTAATGAGGACAACTTCTGCCTAATTGCCTAAGCATAATAAATATTTACATATCCCAAATCTTGATCACAACATCTCTAAATACTTCTTAATAATTGTGCCGCAGATTCTTCCTGGGTCAACAGAATCATTAGGGGTGACCATCTTGAAGTCTCGTGGAACCTTTACAGAAGCAAAATGGTATTGGATAGGTTTTGGAGCATTGATTGGCTTCATATTCCTTTTTAATTTTCTTTTCACGGTGGCTCTTACCTTTGTAAAACGTAGGTATCATTCCAACTAAGTATCCACATAAACGTACCATACAATCTTAACATTATGTAAATTAAAGTAGATGAACCATTCCTCCATATCATTGTAGCATTTGGAAAATCCCAGCCAATCATATCTGAGGAGACGTTGAAGGAGAAACAAGCAAATATTACTGGAGAGATAACTGAAATATCATCAACAGCAAAGAGCTCTGAAGGTTTTTCCACATCCAAAAGTAGACGTATTGTTAAAGATTTGATGATTTATATCTTCTGTTAGCTATCTCTTCTTGTTTTAACAAACCAACTTGTAACTGGAACAGGGAATGAGAACAGGATTGGAACAAAAAATGAAGAAGCCATTGCAGAATCCAAATTGAACAAGAAAGGAATGGTTCTTCCTTTTGCACCACTTTTAATGACATTTCAAAATATAAGATACTCAGTGGACATGCCACAGGTAATCTATAAATCGTATATATGTGTTGTACCTTGATGTAGTATGCCAATTCATCTAACATACCTAGTCAAAACCTACACTTAACAGGAGATAAAGGCACAAGGTGCTCAGGAAAACCGATTAGAACTTCTAAGAGGTGTAAGTGGATGTTTTAGACCAGGTGTGCTCACAGCTCTAATGGGTGTAACTGGAGCAGGTAAGACTACATTGTTGGATGTCTTGGCTGGGAGAAAAACTGGAGGATATGTAGAGGGGAGCATAATGATAAATGGGTATCCAAAGAAACAAATAACATTTGCTCGAGTGTCAGGATACTGCGAACAGAATGATATACATTCCCCTCTCGTAACAGTTTATGAATCCCTAGTCTATTCTGCATGGCTCAGATTGCCGGTTGAAGTAGATTCTTCAACAAGAAAGGTTTGTGAAGAAACATTCCTTATTTCCTCAGCAACTTTCTTTCACGTGTTTTGCATGGACTAAGATAAATTTTATTGGCCATAGATGTTTATAGAAGAGGTTATGGAGCTTTTGGAACTTGCTCCGTTGAGAGGGGCACTAATAGGATTGCCATGAGTGAATGGCTTAACAAGGGAGCAACGAAAGAGGCTAACAATTTCTGTTGAGCTTGTTTCTAATCCGACAATTATATTCATGGATGAGCCTACCTCTGGGCTTGATGCAAGGGCTGCTGCAATAGTTATGCGAACTGTGAGGAATATTGTAGACACAGGAAGAACAGTGGTGTGCACAATCCATCAGCCTAGCATTGATATATTTGAAGCTTTTGATGAGGTAAGGAATCAATAATTTAATTAATTCATTCATTATTATCATAATCATTATTAGTCTTATCCCAACCATTAGTGATCGATTTTATGAATCCTTATTTTTCAATCCTTCCAATTGATTGTTATCTAGGATGTTAAACCTCTTCTTCGCAAGTGCTTTTGAATAACTTCAATCAGAATTTCCTTATGTCTACCACTTCTACTTCTTAATATGCTAACACTAATCAGTACATTAGCTAATATAAGTTTTTGTATTGTAAATTATTAATGTCTTTTAATTGAATTCAGCTCTTTCTAATGAAGAGAGGTGGCCAAGAAATTTATGTAGGGCCATTAGGTCATCATTCTTGTCATATTATTGAGTACTTTGAGGTAAGGCCCTTAAGGCTCATGTTTCCTCTATTTTTTTTTCTAAAACCTATGAAACATGAGTAAATCTAGGATTCCACTTTAGCAGAGATTTGAAGGAGTGGGAAAGATAAAAGATGGCTATAATCCCGCAACATGGATGTTAGAGGTGACTACAAGGGCTCAAGAAGAAAGGTTGGGCATTGATTTCAGTGATTCCTACAAGAACTCTGCGCTATTTCAGTGAGTGGAATTCGTAGTCTTTAATATTTATGATTTGCTTTGAGAAAGGATCTATTGTAATCTTACATAAGATTTCATGTTATAATGCAGAAAGAATAAGTCTTTGATCGCGGAGCTGAGCGTACCTCCTCCTGAATCAAGTGATCTTTACTTCTCAACCAAGTACTCACAATCTCTCTCTTCACAATGTATTATTTGCTTATGGAAACAACACCTTTCATACTGGAGAAATCTTCCATACACTGCAATGAGGTATTTATACACATCGGGCATAGCCTTGCTCTTTGGAACAATTTTCTGGGATCTTGGTAGTAAAATGTAAGTTAATATTTATTCAATTGCATCTAAATACTGGTATCCTATTTCCATTCTCTCATATATCAATTATGAACTTATGCATTCTAATGACGAATGGCTTACAATAGGAGAAAACAACAAGACTTATTCAATGCAATGGGCTCAATGTATGCTGCTGTTTTATTCATCGGGGTGTCAAATTCCTCCTCTGTTCAACCAGTGGTGTCAGTTGAGCGAACAGTCTTTTATAGGGAAAGAGCAGCAGGAATGTACTCAAGTTTACCATATGCATTTGGACAGGTGATTTTTCTTACACTACCAGTTATGCTATGAGCACAGTAAATAGATACCAAAAGTCCCAAATGTCACTAAACTACTTGTTGACCTATATATAATAACCAGAAGAACAAAAAAAATCTGCACACCTCGGACTGTCGAAGGATCCCCGAAATCATGCATGAAATCCTACGAGCTGCTCTGATCTACGATCAAATCCCGCAAATCCCGCTGTGCTCGCGTCTCATCCCGGGATTTTTGCGTAAAACCAGCGACGATGGACTCGATCCCACTCACATTTGCGCCTATAAGAAGGAGACGAAATCTCTGCTTCGACTCCCTCTCCACGCTCGACTCCAAGCTCCCTCCGATCCCTCTTCTTCTCCGATCCACTGCTGCCGATCGCTGGCTCTCCTCCGATCTCCATCCAGCCCCAATTTCCTATCCCGACCTCCAACCCTCTCCTCTGTCCGACTCCACACAAAAAACCCGTCGCTCCTCCTCCGACTGCTTGTGTCGGTCCCTTGCGCAAGCCGAGAGAAAGAGAGAGAGAGAGAGAGAGAGAGAGAGAGAGAGGACTTACCTTCCTTCTTCCTCCCATAGCCGAACCCGAGCTCCCATTGCCGATCTCCTCTCTGCCTTGTCCGACTCCCCTTCTTGTAAGGATCAGGAGTTACGACATTATTAATTGGAAGCAACAACAGGAGCTTGCGGGTTGTGAAGGTAACTTTCCCTCTTTCCTGTGCTTCATTCGGCCAAATCCTGTAAAACCCCAAGCTGAGAACAGTGAAAGGGGAGAGAGTTTTATTATTCTTATTTATTATTAATTAATTTTAATTTATTATAATTAGCTAATAGTAATTATAATTAATTGTAATTATTTGTTAATATTGATGAATAATTATCTTAATTAGTTATAATTAATTTTTATTAATAATAATTAATTAATTTTATTTTTTAATTAATTATAATTAATTTTATTAATTATAATTAATTATTTAGTTAATTTTAATTAATTTTTATTAATACCTATTAATTATTTTTAATTAATCTTAATTAATCTCTAATATTAATAATTAATTGTTCCAAATTATTATTAATTATAATTAATTTCTAAATAATTATAATTTATTATTTTATTAATTATAATTAATTCCTATTAGTTATAATTAATAATTTATAATTAATTATAATTTTTCTTAATTAATTATAATTAGTTTTCTTAATTAATTATAATTACTTTTATTATAATTAATGATGAATAAACAAAAATAATCCTCCCCTCCACTCTCTTACCTCGACATTCGTGTCAGACCGGCAAACCACCTAAGCACGCCTTTGTTGGCCGTGGTAGGAGGGAACCCGGTGTGACACCTACGACGAGGTAGGCGAGTGACCCCTCGATCTATGTGCCAACCACAACTACTCCGCGAAGGTATAAAATTTTCTAAACTCAAAACCCTGCTTCAATATTCGTGGCAAATCGGAGAACTGTTCTATGCACGCCTTTGTTGGCCGTTGTAGGATGGAACCTCGGTGCGGCACGTACGGCGAAGTGGGGTCGCTCATAAGTACCCCCGGGCGGGGGGAAATGTCAAAAAATTGCTATCTTTTCATAAAAATATTTTTTAAAACCTCATGCACGCCTTTGTTGGCTGTGGTGGGAGAAAAAAAATAATACAACTGCCGCGGTGTCTCAACAACACCAACCGTGCACGTCTTTGTTGACGTGGTGGGTAGGCGGTCTCTTGATTTTTCCCCTTAACGGGGGAGACGCCGGGAGGCTGCCGAAATTTGGATTAAAAAATCCAAGGACTTGGAACAATTTGGGGCCTGACTTGATTGAACTGAAAGGACATGCAAGAGCTATATTGAACAAAGATCCGGACTTGAACATTGGTTGGACCAAATCTACTTAATTGAACTCAAAACTGAATGGATCATAACTTAAGCATAATGAACATGGAGGGCTTGTGTAAGACTTGAGCTGAACTTGAACTCAAACGAACTCGGTGAAGAGGACAATTGAACTCGGACTTATACATTGAAAGAAATTGAACTATGAAATATTTGAGCCTAAATCAAACTTGAATCCGATTTTTGACTTGGCTATAACTTGCAAGTGAACATAAAAGACTTGGACAATTATCAAAGACTTAACTTGAACATGAGCTAGGACATTTGAGCTCTACAAGAACAACAGAAGACTTGATTGAACTCAGAATGGAAGAGGCTCACTTCGAGTCTGAAACTATGCTTGAACAAAACTTTGCACACAAAGAAACTTTTTACATCAAAGTTAATATACAAGTTGGCTATATGGGACTATGCTCAGAATTTGAATCAAGTGGAAAAAGGCATGAACACTTGAACCCCAAATTTGAATGAATCATAAAAATGATTGATCAGACGTAAAAATGCAAGTGCTAAATTCCAAATTATTTGATCATGAACTAATAATCACAAGTGGCTTAAACTTGAAGTTAGAGTGATTAGGAGGAAGAGCCACGAACTAAACTATGAAATGTTGAGTCTCACTCGCAACATGCAAATGGGGTCATGATTCTCAAAATGCATTAGAAGATGCATGATTCTCAAATATATGAAATTATTCATTCATGAATAGTGGAGTGAAATACTCATGAACCAAACTTTAGAGATCTAACAACATCTCTATAATGAGTATGGTGAACATAGAAGCCTGCAATAGTTTTTCATATCACATGTGCTAATACCGTGACAGGTATACATTCCCATTCCCTACAAGCATAAAGGAAATGATCATCGCAATATCCTAGCAGTCAACTTCGACTGGCTAGTGAATGAAGAATGAAAATCCCTTACAAACAACTAGGGGATACTTGTGATCATTCATGAACGATAATGGCATGCATCCAAATGAGTATCAATCAACACCTCATGGTTGGCATTAATACATAGTCATTTGTATGAAGTCTTTCTATTAACGACAATCAATTTGCAAGCACAATGGTCCATCAAAGAAAGGTAACATCAAGTGATTTGGAATCATTGCAATAAGGTCGAATATGGATGTGAGAAGTTCGTTATAAGTGCAATAAAATATTTACAAGCGATGATTGTTGGCAAAACAGTGAATAATATAGTGTTCTAGAGCCAACAATTTCTAATATACAAGCACTTGCAACGATCCCCGCATATATTGAAATGCATATAATAGAATGCATTTATTCTTTGATCAAAACACATATGGAATACCAATGATGAATGCAACAACATCTTGCAATCAATCACCACTCATTATCAAGCAAGCACAATGGTCATATGCAAACAAAGATTGATAGCTACAACAAATGCAAGTACCTACAGGCAAGGCAGGAGATTTGTTAGTGCACTATGATCCACCTGCAGAAAGCAACTGTGAGAAAATAAAATCATCTAACTAACTTTATTTTTATTAATTATTTTAAATATAATTCTTTTATGTAGGAGTTTAATTTAATAGAATATAATAGAATTTATACTATATAATAAATTTATATATAATTTAAATAGAGAAAGAGAAGGAGAGAAAAATAGATTTTTAAAATAACTTTTTAAATAAAATTTATCCTATTTTATTTATGAAAAAAATAATCTGCTTTATTTATATTTTTGAATATTCTCTTTCAATTGAATTTGTATAGTCGAATATCAGACCGCCTCGAAAGACAGACTGATATCCTTCTATTAATTCTAAATAAAGAGAACAGACAATTCGCTTTCCTAATCGGGTATGACATAGGGAATATACAAATCACCCGAAAGGACGATCCGTATTTTCCCTAATTACCTAATTAGATTAGTGAATCGTCGATTCATTCCTAAAATTAAGTATACAGACGATATTTGATTTACTTATAAAAGTAAATCGAATATCTATCTATTTCTTGATTATAATGAATGAATCTAAACAAAAGTATAGATAAGACAGGGTTTTCTATTTAAAAATATGAATTTTATCTTCTCACATGATTTGCTTTATTTATTTTTAGGATATATTTCTCCCGATTAAATCTACATAGTCGGATGTTATACTGCCCCAAAAGACAGACTAATATCCTTTTATTGATTTTAAAGGGAGAAGCAGTACAATTCTTTCTCCTAATCAGGTGTAGTATAGAAAATATTCAAATCATCCTGAAGGGGTGACGAGTATATTCTCTAATCGACCTAATTAGATTAACGAATTGTAAGTTCATTTCTATAATTAAATATATAAGATATTTGATTTGTTAGTAAAAAACAAACCAACTATCTATCTATTTATTAATTATAGAAATAACTCCTAAACGTGAACAAAGTCTAATCTACTTCCACAGATCTTTCCCCTACCTTAGAAAGGAACTTAGGTAGAGTTTAGATTATTCTGGGATCTAGACTCCCTACAGGGGCAAGCCCCTGTAGTTAATTACATCTCCTAAGAGAACACTCTCGATTTAAACGAAGACTAATTGATTCCAAAATTATATATAAATTTAATTAAATATTTGGGCTAATTTAAATTTTCACGATCAGGCTTTAGATTATATAATTGAATTTAGAAGAGTTAGAATTGATTAGAAGGAGGAATGTGTAGAGAGAAGTGTATACGATCTGGACTTACCACCTGCCTAGAGTGGGCTGCCAGCTAACAATCCTAATCACAACAATTCGCCGATGATGCAAGAATTAAGGTAGCTCTATCCTAGGAATCAAGGAGTTTATTAAAGAATCTGAAAATAAATGCAAGGAGATATGCTTACAAAAAACCAAAAATCTACTCGTATACGAATGATGTATGAAACAGTTATATATGAAAGAGCTGGTTTTTATTAATATAATTTTTATCGGTTACACCCCAGAATTTGCAGTAAAGTAATGGTGGCCAGGATCCACCGACAACAAACCTGGGTTCTAAACCTACGAGAAAATAGAATTAAATATAACTACTTATGGTCTTCAGGCTCCGAGTCTTCTATGGAATTCCAAAAAAAGGAACGTCCTTCTAAAGGAGGACATTACTTTTTGGAGCCCCATTTGTATATTTATAAGCAGTTATCTTTAATTCTTTTACAGACTCCAGACGTTGTACATACTCAATCTATATACAACAATTCTAGGAAATGAAAAGCAGTACATCAGATCCTAAAAACATTCTACTGTTGCAGTAATATAAAAGACGGGAAATAAAGCAGTTATATAATGATGCATGTTATGAGTGTGTTGTGTACAGTTATAAATGCAGGAAAGTAAAGACAGAAAAGTAAAGTACACGGCCCTCACTTTATTCACTCCGCTCTCCGGTGTACAGACAGAAAAGTAGATATGCATGCTAATGCAGTACATAAAAGTAAGCAATCACACATAGGTGCCTTCTAGGCAAGACACCCGCAAGCAAACCACAACAATCCACCGGCCTAACTTAGGCTAGAGTTGGTTGTCCTAGCAAGCATCTAAGTGTGTGAAGAAAGCTGTGTGGCTTAGATAGGTCCTAATAGGTTTATTTGTTTAAATTACATGTATTATTAGGATTGATTTATTATAGGTCAAAGGAATTTAATTAAAATTTAAGTAAAGTATATTTGAATTTATTAAGAATTATTCCAATTTTAAATGTTGGAGTTATTTAATTTAGTTATAAAGAATCTATAGATTGATAATTCCCTAAGTGCAGGAAATCTTCAATTTATAAATCCTAGGACTTTCAGAATAAATACCCGTCTTAGACAGAAGATAGGTATTTATTTTGAGAATCCTTATAATTTATTAAGGAGAAAGAAAGGGACCTTATAAATGTAATACAACGTGCCCTCCCGAAGGAATCTAGCATGTCGTGTAAGGTCAGTGGTTTATTATTCTTTATTTGAAGATCTCCAAATCCAAATGGATTAGTGCCTTCCTAAAAGGAGTCCAGCACAATCCATAGGAGATCTCTTTGTTATTTAAATGTTTTAAGGATCTTTAAAAGTCAAAACACCCAAAGTCCTCCAAAAGGAATCAAACTTTAGGTGTAGAAGATCCGAATTCGTTTAATCTAAATCAATTATCAAATTTGATTGATTAAGATAAATCTTAATCAATCAAATTATCTAATTAATTTAAATTAAAGGAATGTATAATTTAATTGAATAAATTAATAGATTTTAATTAATAGAATTCAGAAATTATTAAGAATTAAAGGTTTATTGATTTATTAAGGATTTGAGATTGACTTAGAGATTTGATTTTTAATGATTGGTTGGATACCACCTTTGTTTCACACCGAGGCCGTGAAGTTTATTTCATCTTCCTTGGGGCTAAGCTAATAGCCTCGTAGGCCTGGGTTACCCAGTGGTACCCGGTATAGTTAAGTAGCTTAAGTTTATTAATAATTAGGAGTTAAAGATTTTTATTAGAAATGTGTTAGATTGATTACAGTGATTTGAGGTTGATTTAGATTTTTGAAGATTTTTATTAGATTTATTTGAGTTTATTAAAACAAGAGAGGAGAGAGTCCTTAATCTATTAGTTGTTATAAGGTTGATTAGTGTCAAATCAAGGTGAATTTGGTTAAGAGGTCCATGAGACTATGTTTTCTATGTTGGAGTTTCATCCCAAAAGGAATGTTTGTAGAGTTCACCTAAATTGATCTAAGTTTACTAAGACTCCTCCTTAATTATTGTCATTAGTGTCACTAGGTTGTAGGATAGCAAATCAAGTTCTTCTAACCCTTTAAACACTAATTACAAGCACAACAAAACAAATCATGAACAAGTGTACTAGATCTAAGGAAATGAAATGAATGTAATGAAATTTGAAGGTTATTTTTAAAACATGTTTTGATTATGCTTGAAGATTCATTCAATAAGCAATCATATCCTTGGTTTAAATCAATGGTACTATGATGCATATAAGATGCCACATAGCACATCAAAGTATATTTGAAATCAAATCATTGAAGATTTAAAGGACAATCAAGAAGAATTAGAAAGTGATGATTTGAATAAATGCCCTCTAAATACTCAATGAAGACTAAATGCGCTTGGATATGATTACTCACTGATATCTTATAATACATGCATGGAATCATTGGAAAATCATTGAATTAATAATAAAATTTCTTTTAAAATACTTAGGTTAAATTATAACCTATTTAAAAGAAAATTCAAATAAAGATTTAATGAACTTCCAAATAATCTCACACAAAGATATCTAAGATGCGTATAAATCTCTCAATCATGCCATTTAAAACTGAATCATGCCAATTTAAAATAGGAAAGTGATTTAATTTGAAATTTAATTAAAATATAAAAATAAAATTAAAGAAAATAAGGGTCTAAAATATAATTTTTAAAATAATAAAAAACAGGTTCTAATTTTATTTTTAGAAAATAGGAAATTTAATTCCGAGAAAAACGAGTGGTTGTACAAAAATTTTGGCCAAGTATTTTATTTTTTATGATTTTTTGAAGTTCTGGCATTAAATATAATTAATATAAACCTTAAAACAGGATTTACACGCGGCGGCGTCTGATTGGTTCAGGAGGAAGGCGGCGGTCAAGTGGGCCAACTCACTTAAGTGAGTCAGCACCGATTGATGACCCTCAGATCAAACCACGGCTTCCATCCGATGGCAGGGATTGGATCCCGCATTTTGATCTCTGTTAAGAGATCGGACGGTCCCAGAGGTTTCCGCGGTTTGTGAGGGACGGACCAGATCGAGTTGGATGAAACTCCAACCATCCTGAACTAGAGCAGCTCTGGTCAGACGAATGAATGATGAAATCAAGACCGTTAAAATCAAATAGATTGAACTAACGGTCATGATTTTGTCTCTAAGCTCGGGAAACCGGAAACCCTAAACTCAAAAAAAAATTTTAAACTTCGTTTACATAGGATTAAATGGCATGAGGAATGAGATCCAGGCGACAGTCACTGAGAAGAAGAGTGGGGAATAATTTTCATGCTTTTAAACATCCTATATGAATGCCTATTTAGAAACCTAGATAAGAACCTAGGGTTTAGGATTTACCACTGTATAATGGATGGATTGGATTGTTTCAAACACGGATGAACTTGTAGACTGTCCACGTGTTGATCTCCTTCAAGCTTCGAGCTCGGAGGAAGCTTCTACACGGAGTAAGGATGGTTTGGACAAAGCTAGGTTCGATCCTTCCTTCTTCCCGCCGCCGGCAGTGTCCAATCGATCGAAAAAGGTCAGGGAAAGATGGAGGAAGCTCTAGGATTTCAAAATGAAATGCCCAAAGCTCTGGAGATGGACTGGGAAGAGATAGCTTAGAATGAGCTTCTCCCGTCACCTTTGCCCTACTCAAAGGTTTGGAGCCAAAAGCAACGGCTGGGATTGATTAGAGGGAGTGCTGGGATGATTGACATCTGGATCAAGTGGTTAGGAGGCAGAGGAGTGGAGTGTACGGGCTGAGGTGAGCTGGCCACTCCCTTGGCTTTGTCCTCACATGGGAGGGGACCACAGGCTGTTAAGGCTCGAACCAGGGCTTGGGCTGGGTCGAGTTGAGTCCAGGTAAGGTTCTGGAGTTGAGTCCAGGGGCTAATAGGACTCGATTCGAGCTGGCCGAAGCTTGGTGGGTTGGTTTGACCAAGGGAGCTCATTTGAGTTCTTGGTTGACTGTTTGACCAGTCAAAGATAGTCAAAGGCATAAGGTGGAGCCTAAACTATGCCTAAGACAGGTTTAGGCCATTTGATAGAATGGGAGTTGAGAGAGTAAGCTAGATGGAGAAGTTTGACCATATAAATGGTCTTTAAACATTGAGTTGACTGGATTTGACCAGTCAACCCGGTCAATGGTTGATGAGATGGGTCATGAGGAGTCCATAACATGCTGATTGAGTGAACTGGAAAGGGTTAAAAGGTCATTTGGATCAGAAGACCCATTTGGACCTTTAAAGGGCCATTGAGTCAAACCTGGTTGACTTAGTCAACCAGGTGGGTCCAGGGTTTAGGAATAGATTGAATAGTTTTAAAATGTCGTTTTGAGTCTATTGAATGTGGTCCCAGGGTCTGGGGAGATCAATTTGGTCAAAATCACCATTTGAACCCTTAAGGGACCTTTCGGGTCAACCATGTTGACTTGGTCAACCAGATTGACTCAGGGGTTGGAAATGGGTCCAACAGGTTCATCTGGACATTTGAAGCTTGTTGCAAGTGGTTGTATTGAGTTTGGAGCTCATTTGATTTGAAATCACTGTTTGGGCCCTATGGGGGTATTTTGGTCATTTTGACCCCTGGCTAAATAGGGGTCAAATTGAGCCAGCCCAAAGGTAGATTAATGTTCAGTGAATTTGGATTGAAGGTTTGAAAATGATTAGAGACTTTGGGGAGGTCTCTAAGGCCAGGGTCTAGTAAAGGGCAGGTCCAGTGGCATGGGCTGTAAATATTTGAAGGTTTTACAGCCTTTGGATTCCGATTTAGTAACTGGGGTTAGAGAGCTCAGAATGGGCTCAAATTTGGAGGGTTGATACTAGAGACATGCCCCATCAGTATGAAACTGACAGAGCTTGAATCTGAGTTCATTTCACTGGGTTTTGAAGTATTCAAAGATTTGCTGGAAAAGGCCTTTAGGACCAAACCTTAAGACCTCGGATTTGAGTCTGGAATTGAATGGGTTTGTATTGGTTTGAGTCTGGATTGGGTTTAGGAACTGGTTAAAGACCTCATATAAAAATGAGGTCAACAAATGGACCCCCAACATGTGTGATGAATTCAAAGAATAAATCACATATGTTGGCGTTGACCGAAGTGAATCAATGAAATTTAGAAACTGGAGATTTGACTGATGGATTGATTTTTATCAAATAAATAACTGGACCCAATTGAGAGATGGATTCTCAAAGGGATGAAATTGAATTTTAAATGGGAACTTGATTCCCGGATAAGCAGGCATCAGGACCCAACCGATAGATCGATTATCGGAAAGATTTGATTCTGAACTCTAACTGGAAGATCGATTTCCAGAAGAAGACAGAATCGGGATGGGAGATCGATTCCCAAAAGCAGGCATCAAGACCCAACCGATAGATCGACTATCGGAAAGGTTTGATTCTGAACTCTAACTGGAAGATCGATTTCCAGAAAAAGACAGAATCGGGATGGGAGATCGATTCCCAAAAGCAGGCATCAGGACCCAACCGATAGATCGACTATCGGAAAGGTTTGATTCTGAACTCTAACTGGAAGATCGATTTCCAGAAAAAGACAGAATCGGGATGGGAGATCGATTCCCAAAAGCAGGCATCAGGACCCAACCGATAGATCGATTATCGGAAAGGTTTGATTCTGAACTCTAACTGGAAGATCGATTTCCAGAAAAAAACAGAATCGGGATGGGAGATCGATTCCCAAAAGCAGGCATCAGGACCCAACCGATAGATCGACTATCGGAAAGGTTTGATTCTGAACTCTAACTGGAAGATCGATTTCCAGAAAAAAGACAGAATCGGGATGGGAGATTGATTCCCAAAAGCAGGCATCAGGACCCAACCGATAGATCGATTATCGGAAAGGTTTGATTCTGAACTCTAACTGGAAGATCGATTTCCAGAAAAAGACAGAATCGGGATGGGAGATCGATTCCCAAAGCAGGCATCAGGACCCAACCGATAGATCGACTATCGGAAAGGTTTGATTCTGAACTCTAACTGGAAGATGGATTTCCAGAAAAAAGACATAATCGGGATGGGAGATCGATTCCCAAAAGCAGGCATCAGGACCCAACCGATAGATCGACTATCGGAAAGGTTTGATTCTGAACTCTAACTGGAAGATCGATTTCCAGAAAAAGACAGAATTGGGATGGGAGAACGATTCCCAAAACCAGGCATCAGGACCTAACCGATAGATCGATTATCGGAAAGGTGAAATTTAAACTTTGACTGGAAGATCGATTTCCAGAAAAAGCAAATACCCAGACGAGAGAGCGATTCTCGAATGAGCGGATTTAGAACCTAACCGATAGATCGATTATCGGAAAGGTGAAATTTGAACTTTGACTGGAAGATCGATTTCCAGAAAAAGCAAATACCCAGATGAGAGAGCGATTCTCGAATGAGCGGATTTAGAACCTAACCGATAGATCGATTATCGGAAAGGTGAAATTTAAACTTTGACTGGAAGATCGATTTCCAGAAAAAGCAAATACCCAGACGAGAGAGTGATTTTCGAATGAGCGGATTTAGAACCTAACCGATAGATCGATTATCGGAAAGGTGAAATTTAAACTTTGACTGGAAGATCGATTTCCAGAAAAAGCAAATACCCAGACGAGAAAGCGATTCTCGAATGAGCGGATTTAGAACCTAACCGATAGATCGATTATCGGAAAGGTGAAATTTAAACTTTGACTGGAAGATCGATTTTCAGAAAAAGCAAATACCCAAACGAGAGATCGATTCTCGAATGAGCAGATTTAGAATCAAAGTGTTTGAATTCTGTTGAAGATCAGTTTGCAGACTTTGTTGTTGACTGTAAACCTTGAACTTTTCATCTTTATATATAACTTGAGGTTCAATTGAGCCTGCATATGCTTCTCTTTCGAACCTCCAAGCTCTTCTAATCTTGAGTTTAACATTCAGTTCTGAGATAGGATTGTAGTTTACTTCGACTTGTAGTGAAAGTGGCTATACTTCCAAAAGGATAATAGCCTTTACAACAATGATCAAAGCAAATAGCATATAGTAAGTTGGAGTTCTATATGTGGTTACGTATACCCACAAAGCTTCAACCAACTTCTTGTGCTATTAACACTTGTTGTCATTTAAAGTCTTCTTAAACTCGATACCAGAATTCATTGGAGTCCTCTACCAATCTATTTGTCCGAGGGTGATAGAAGGTCGAGTATCTCCAATTGATGTTGTGATATATAAAGAAATTATATATTCAGGATCTTCTGAATGAAGGACCATTATTTGGAATAATCCAGAAAGGACTACCGCATCGGTACACAACATTGTCTTTGAAAAGAGTGTTAGAACTTGATGAGCTTCGACTTTTTCTCAAAGGAAGCATTCATCTTTGGTGCAGATTAGTGTATAATACCCAATCTAGCATATACTTCTTCTATAGCCTTCTGTGCTTTTGTTTCATTTAGACACTTCTACCAAATCTGATCGGATGATCTTCTAGGCAGAGGGGAATTGATCGGAGTATAAGATAATATACATTTTTTTGATCTAATCTGGATTTGATTCTCTTGAGGGAGCTTGTTTTCTCGCAAGTATTCGATGAAGGGTTTTCTCCAATCCACTTCAACATCTACTGCTGAAACAATTTTCACCTCGGTTGGGGAATTTCTGTTTATCCATCCAGAATCAGGGAATTCTGGATAACGTCGCCATTGAAATTTATTTCGATAGATGAATGGCATAATGTTGATAAGGAATCAGGATATCTTTCACTACTTTGTAAATTCTAGCTACCTGATTAATCAGAAGCCAAGAATCTCCCAAGATTTTAGTGTATATTCGATCTAATTTAGAATTATCAAATCTAAACCAATTATTGTAGCCTCGTACTCAGCTTTGTCGTTTGTACATGGCATTGAAGTATGGTATGAGTAATACATCAAACTTTGATCAGGTATGATGAGTATTATACCAATTCTGGTTTATTCTGGGAAGACATCATCTAATTCTTCTTATCAACTGGAAGGATTACCATCAAAATATAGAATTCCCGGATGAACTTCTCATTCGACTTGAGTTTCATGAATTATACATTCGGTAGTTCCTCATTTATCAGGTAATTATCTAACACTGGAGAATATCATCTGATGTTGTTAACTGACTTGAAATAATGCCATCAAAAGAGAATTCCCAGATGAACTTCTCATTCAACTTGAGTTTTATGATTCATTCACTGGTAGTTCTTCATTTTTAGGCAATCGTCTTGAACTTGACGAATTGCTATGAGATCTGCTACGAAGTATCACTCCACTTCTCGTAAAAGAGTGAACGTGATGTCAAACTGCGAAGAAACCATTGACCAATTATTATGGACCCAGATTAACTTCCTTAGAAGTTAAAATGAAACCTCCTTTATGTTTTTAAATTAAAACTTATTTCAAAAGATCGAATTCAGGGAAAGAAAATTGATCTTTTTAGTTTCTTCCTTGATCTTTTATATCTAATAAGATATTAATGCATAGAAATAAATCTGATATCCAGATTTTCAAAAATCAAGTATCAAGAAAAATATCTGAAGAAAGTAGATTCTCTGAGATCTAGGATTTTGAAAAGGAAGCCCTTTACTTAATTTATTTTTCGATGTATACTTTGAGCATCTTTCGTTGCTTGGCATACTTTGGTGCATCTTTCCTCTTTTTCTTCTTCTTTCTTTCTTTTTTTTTTGGCGCACTTTGCGCATCTTTTATTTGGCACATTTGTATGCGTCTTTTCATTTTCGCGTACATTACGCGTCCCCTTTTTTATTATATATGTATACATATATATATAAATTTTTTAGCAAAGGGGCTTCCTTTTAGAACCCTAAGATGAACCTCAGTTGTAGGATTATCTTCTAAACACGAGAGAAGAATATATCGTTCTCTCATAAGGAGAAGAAGTATCCACAAAGCGAATCCAAATTTCCTTTGATATGAATGATAACTTGATAAGGAAAATTTTAGAATAGATCTATAAATATGCTAATGATACTTATAAGATACAAAATTGCATGAACTTTGAAAAGATTTTATTTCTAAGCTAAATTTACTTTTGATATAGGTTTGGATTTAAAATCAGTGTCGACCCTCGAGCGAGAGGGAGGAGGGAGGGAACATAGTCTCCTTTCTCTCTCTTTTTTTTTATATATATATTGGTCATCAATAACTTCTTATTCTTCTGAACACTTGTTGTAGTCAAACATAATTTCCTTCATTTGAAATCTAAGATAGCTGATACATCGTCTTTAGGAAAAGTAAATCAGATACTTTCTAACAAAATATAAACTCAGGTTCTCTCTTCTTACAGAGATGAAGAAGCATCAACCATGTTAACACAATCAGACGCTTCTCCATCCATTTCTTTATTCTCTGCAGCTTCTGCTTCATCGATCTGGCGGATACTTTCTTTCAGATGATCCGCCATCTCTTCTATTGTCTTCTCTTCCGTATTACATGGATGTACTTGTATATTCTCTCTGGAAGAAGAGATTTCAATAACAGATTTCAACTTCTTTGGTACTTCTTCCATCGTGTTATTCCTCTGATTCATCAGTATAGTTGGAGTTGGGACCATCCCGGGCTGCCAAATCCTCTCTCTTTTAGTTAAAGAGTTTGACTGATTTGCGAACTTCAGTCTCCTCTTATCAAAACTAGAGGATGATTCGCTACCCTGTGATCGGTGTCGGTCAACTCTTAAGGGGAGTTGATTTGAAGGATGACCAGAAGATCTTGCTGGAGAATTTCTAAACTGATGTGAATGTGGAGAAGATATGGGACCATACCCTCGACGGGCTGATGCTCCATATCCTAGGAATTTGACGGAAGTTTGCTGACTGTACTGTCGATTTGAGCTCTGATAATGATCGTGGTGTGAGAATCTCTCTGGTTTTCCAAAGCGATCTGCAGCAGCTGCTGGTCGACTTGGACCCGGTTCTTGAAATTGGGTTCTTCTCTTTGTAGGGGGAGATTCTTCTTGCCTTCCACTTGAATGTGGATGCATTTCAGCGGAGATCACATCCTTGACACTTCTAAGAAATTCTATCTTTGATTGCCCAAAATCAGTGGCACAATCCTGGACCAGACCATTGAATAAGGATTTGAATTTTCTCTTTCTTTCTGATATTGGAGTGAGGACGGGATCTCCACGAAATGGAGTTGGAGGAGAGTTTAATATTTGCAATTCATTTTTTTCCTCGGAAGTATCGCATAGTGGTCGAAATTCACTATCAACCAACTGTGAGGTATTAACATAAGTTTCAGACGTTTCAGAGCTCATCTTTTTTGCTGCTTCGGTTGCAGCAGCAATCAAAGCTTCTTCCTTTGACGACTTTTCTCTTTTTTCTCTATGCCTCATACGACGAATTATATTGCGGCGTTGAGACTTAGTCATCTCCCAGATTCCAGAAGATGACCCAGTCTCAAAGTTCTTGGTTGCGGGAGCTTCATTAACAATCGGGGATTTTCCCTTAGCCATGGCAGTTGACTGGGGATAATGCAAATGGGTGAAAACAGAGGGTCTAGGAACTGCAGGGGCAGCTACAGACCGTTCTTCGGTGTTGACTTGAATTGGACTTGATCTTCTGGATTCGGCAGAAGGTGCCACCACTTCGGGTTGTGGTGTACCAAATGTGATTTGTATATTTTCAAATTCGGACCCAAATCTAATTTGGTTGCCCTCAGCAGATTGGGCAGCAGTGATGTTGATGTTGAATACCAATCTTCTGGACATTTTCTGTAATTCAAAGGACCCTGAATCAACAATTGATCTCTTCTGAACCGGAAACTGAATATGGAAGTTGAGAGTTGTAGTGATTTGAATAGAACTGAAGTTTAAGATAAAGATTGGATAGATTGAAGATTTGAATATGAAATGGTCCAATTAAGGACCCATACTAAAGGGAATGTATTCATAGGGTGAAGATTTAGAATGAGATTTGATATTTGATTGAGAATTTGATAAGATAAGATCATTAGATTTAATGACGAGTTAAGGACCCTTGTTCTTAAACACGTTAAGATATAAGCGTAAGCAAACATAAGCATATACGATTAAGAAAGAGGAAAGAGTGAGATTTTATAATCTAAAGTCTGATCTCAACGCATCGAATAGAACCAAAACCGACACGAGTCTAAAGGTATGCAAATGACATACAACTGACATGCAAATGCAAGACGACAAACGGGCGGCATAACCCCTACCAGACCTAGGACCAAACCTCCGTTTTCGGGTGGACGTCCGCCAGGCTTTTAGGAAAAGCTCTGGTAACCATGGGTGATGGCCACTCGCGTGGCCATAAACATGCAAACAGTGTAAAGTAAACATGCAGATGTCATACAAATGACAAACAGGCTAGGCTGACTCAATTTACTTGGAATTCTTCAGTTTTATAATTCAGGTATAGATCTCAATCAAACTGAAAATAAAATACGGCTCGAAAACAACAAAGTCAAAACCAATCAGAAAGATCTATGAAAAGAATCGTAGTAGAAAAAGAAAGGCGGACCGAAAAGACCCAAATCTATAAAGGGTGAAGTCTGAAAGACCGTAGACTCGCTAAAGCTACTCAAAAATCAGAAGAGAAACGGGCAGCACTTCGGCAGGCTATGGGGCCCACACCGATGCTGACTGTTAACTCAACTGCTCAGCCTAATAGGAAAGGCTAAGGAGACTACGTCTATCGATGAAATCAAATAGCGGCGAGAAAACCAAGTATAAAACATTCGTCAGAACAACATCACAGAAGTACAGAAAGAATCCACAAGGACAGTGACAGACAGTAAAAAAACAAAAATTTAGATGAAAATTTAATTGCCCAAATATTTAATTAAATTATATATGATTTTTAGAAAGAATTTAATCTTCATTTGAAATGGAGAGAGAAGTCTATCCCCAGTGGAGTCGCCAGAAAAATCTGTGAGAAAATAAAATCATCTAACTAACTTTATTTTTATTAATTATTTTAAATATAATTCTTTTATGTAGGAGTTTAATTTAATAGAATATAATAGAATTTATACTATATAATAAATTTATATATAATTTAAATAGAGAAAGAGAAGGAGAGAAAAATAGATTTTTAAAATAACTTTTTAAATAAAATTTATCCTATTTTATTTACGAAAAAAATAATCTGCTTTATTTATATTTTTGAATATTCTCTTTCAATTGAATTTGTATAGTCGAATATTAGACCGCCTCGAAAGACAGACTGATATCCTTCTATTAATTCTAAATAAAGAGAACAGACAATTCGCTTTCCTAATCGGGTATGACATAGGGAATATACAAATCACCCGAAAGGACGATCCGTATTTTCCCTAATTACTTAATTAGATTAGTGAATCGTCGATTCATTCCTAAAATCAAGTATACAGACGATATTTGATTTACTTATAAAAGTAAATCGAATATCTATCTATTTCTTGATTATAATGAATGAATCTAAACAAAAGTATAGATAAGACAGGGTTTTCTATTTAAAAATATGAATTTTATCTTCTCACATGATTTGCTTTATTTATTTTTAGGATATATTTCTCCCGATTAAATCTACATAGTCGGATGTTATACTGCCCCAAAAGACAGACTAATATCCTCCTATTGATTTTAAAGGGAGAAGCAGTACAATTCTTTCTCCTAATCAGGTGTAGTATAGAAAATATTCAAATCATCCTGAAGGGGTGACGAGTATATTCTCTAATCGACCTAATTAGATTAACGAATTGTAAGTTCATTTCTATAATTAAATATATAAGATATTTGATTTGTTAGTAAAAAACAAACCAACTATCTATCTATTTATTAATTATAGAAATAACTCCTAAACGTGAACAAAGTCTAATCTACTTCCACAGATCTTTCCCCTACCTCAGAAAGGAACTTAGGTAGAGTTTAGATTATTCTGGGATCTAGACTCCCTACAGGGGCAAGCCCCTGTAGTTAATTACATCTCCTAAGAGAACACTCTCGATTTAAATGAAGACTAATTGATTCCAAAATTATATATAAATTTAATTAAATATTTGGGCTAATTTAAATTTTCACGATCAGGCTTTAGATTATATAATTGAATTTAGAAGAGTTAGAATTGATTAGAATGAGGAATGTGTAGAGAGAAGTGTATACGATCTGGACTTACCACCTGCCTAGAGTGGGCTGCCAGCTAACAATCCTAATCACAACAATTCGCCGATGATGCAAGAATTAAGGTAGCTCTATCCTAGGAATCAAGGAGTTTATTAAAGAATCTGAAAATAAATGCAAGGAGATATGCTTACAAAAAACCAAAAATCTACTCGTATGCGAATGATGTATGAAACAGTTATATATGAAAGAGCTGGTTTTTATTAATATAATTTTTATCGGTTACACCTCAGAATTTGCAGTAAAGTAATGGTGGCCAGGATCCACCGACAACAAACCTGGGTTCTAAACCTACGAGAAAATAGAATTAAATATAACTGCTTATGGTCTTCAGGCTCCGAGTCTTCTATGGAATTCCAAAAAAAGGAACGTCCTTCTAAAGGAGGACATTACTTTTTGGAGCCCCATTTGTATATTTATAAGCAGTTATCTTTAATTCTTTTACAGACTCCAGACGTTGTACATACTCAATCTATATACAACAATTCTAGGAAATGAAAAGCAGTACATCAGATCCTAAAAACATTCTACTGTTGCAGTAATATAAAAGACGGGAAATAAAGCAGTTATATAATGATGCATGTTATGAGTGTGTTGTGTACAGTTATAAATGCAGGAAAGTAAAGACAGAAAAGTAAAGTACACAGCCCTCACTTTATTCACTCCGCTCTCCGGTGTACAGACAGAAAAGTAGATATGCATGCTAATGCAGTACAGAAAAGTAAGCAATCACACATAGGTGCCTTCTAGGCAAGACACCCGCAAGCAAACCACAACAATCCACCGGCCTAACTTAGGCTAGAGTTGGTTGTCCTAGCAAGCATCTAAGTGTGTGAAGAAAGCTGTGTGGCTTAGATAGGTCCTAATAGGTTTATTTGTTTAAATTACATGTATTATTAGGATTGATTTATTATAGGTCAATGGAATTTAATTAAAATTTAAGTAAAGTATATTTGAATTTATTAAGAATTATTTCAATTTTAAATGTTGGAGTTATTTAATTTAGTTATAAAGAATCTATAGATTGATAATTCCCTAAGTGCAGGAAATCATCAATTTATAAATCCTAGGACTTTCAGAATAAATACCCGTCTTAGACAGAAGATAGGTATTTATTTTGAGAATCCTTATAATTTATTAAGGAGAAAGAAATGGACCTTATAAATGTAATACAACGTGCCCTCCCGAAGGAATCTAGCATGTCGTGTAAGGTCAGTGGTTTATTATTCTTTATTTGAAGATCTCCAAATCCAAATGGATTAGTGCCTTCCTAAAAGGAGTCAAGCACAATCCATAGGAGATCTCTTTGTTATTTAAATGTTTTAAGGATCTTTAAAAGTCAAAACACCCAAAGTCCTCCAAAAGGAATCAAACTTTAGGTGTAGAAGATCCGAATTCGTTTAATCTAAATCAATTATCAAATTTGATTGATTAAGATAAATCTTAATCAATCAAATTATCTAATTAATTTAAATTAAAGGAATGTATAATTTAATTGAATAAATTAATAGATTTTAATTAATAGAATTCAGAAATTATTAAGAATTAAAGGTTTATTGATTTATTAAGGATTTGAGATTGACTTAGAGATTTGATTTTTAATGATTGGTTGGATACCACCTTTGTTTCACACCGAGGCCGTGAAGTTTATTTCATCTTCCTTGGGGCTAAGCTAATAGCCTCGTAGGCCTGGGTTACCCAGTGGTACCCGGTATAGTTAAGTAGCTTAAGTTGATTAATAATTAGGAGTTAAAGATTTTTATTAGAAATGTGTTAGATTGATTACAGTGATTTGAGGTTGATTTAGATTTTTGAAGATTTTTATTAGATTTATTTGAGTTTATTAAAACAAGAGAGGAGAGAGTCCTTAATCTATTAGTTGTTATAAGGTTGATTAGTGTCAAATCAAGGTGAATTTGGTTAAGAGGTCCATGAGACTATGTTTTCTATGTTGGAGTTTCATCCCAAAAGGAATGTTTGTAGAGTTCACCTAAATTGATCTAAGTTTACTAAGACTCCTCCTTAATTATTGTCATTAGTGTCACTAGGTTGTAGGATAGCAAATCAAGTTCTTCTAACCCTTTAAACACTAATTACAAGCACAACAAAACAAATCATGAACAAGTGTACTAGATCTAAGGAAATGAAATGAATGTAATGAAATTTGAAGGTTATTTTTAAAACATGTTTTGATTATGCTTGAAGATTCATTCAATAAGCAATCATATCCTTGGTTTAAATCAATGGTACTATGATGCATATAAGATGCCACATAGCACATCAAAGTATATTTGAAATCAAATCATTGAAGATTTAAAGGACAATCAAGAAGAATTAGAAAGTGATGATTTGAATAAATGCCCTCTAAATACTCAATGAAGACTAAATGCGCTTGGATATGATTACTCACTGATATCTTATAATACATGCATGGAATCATTGGAAAATCATTGAATTAATAATAAAATTTCTTTTAAAATACTTAGGTTAAATTATAACCTATTTAAAAGAAAATTCAAATAAAGATTTAATGAACTTCCAAATAATCTCACACAAAGATATCTAAGATGCGTATAAATCTCTCAATCATGCCATTTAAAACTGAATCATGCCAATTTAAAATAGGAAAGTGATTTAATTTGAAATTTAATTAAAATATAAAAATAAAATTAAAGAAAATAAGGGTCTAAAATATAATTTTTAAAATAATAAAAAACAGGTTCTAATTTTATTTTTAGAAAATAGGAAATTTAATTCCGAGAAAAACGAGTGGTTGTACAAAAATTTTGGCCAAGTATTTTATTTTTATGATTTTTTGAAGTTCTGGCATTAAATATAATTAATATAAACCTTAAAACAGGATTTACACGCGGCGGCGTCTGATTGGTTCAGGAGGAAGGCGGCGGTCAAGTGGGCCAACTCACTTAAGTGAGTCAGCACCGATTGATGACCCTCAGATCAAACCACGGCTTCCATCCGATGGCAGGGATTGGATCCCGCATTTTGATCTCTGTTAAGAGATCGGACGGTCCCAGAGGTTTCCGCGGTTTGTGAGGGACGGACCAGATCGAGTTGGATGAAACTCCAACCATCCTGAACTAGAGCAGCTCTGGTCAGACGAATGAATGATGAAATCAAGACCGTTAAAATCAAATAGATTGAACTAACGGTCATGATTTTGTCTCTAAGCTCGGGAAACCGGAAACCCTAAACTCAAAAAAAAATTTTAAACTTCGTTTACATAGGATTAAATGGCATGAGGAATGAGATCCAGGCGACAGTCACTGAGAAGAAGAGTGGGGAATAATTTTCATGCTTTTAAACATCCTATATGAATGCCTATTTAGAAACCTAGATAAGAACCTAGGGTTTAGGATTTACCACTGTATAATGGATGGATTGGATTGTTTCAAACACGGATGAACTTGTAGACTGTCCACGTGTTGATCTCCTTCAAGCTTCGAGCTCGGAGGAAGCTTCTACACGGAGTAAGGATGGTTTGGACAAAGCTAGGTTCGATCCTTCCTTCTTCCCGCCGCCGGCAGTGTCCAATCGATCGAAAAAGGTCAGGGAAAGATGGAGGAAGCTCTAGGATTTCAAAATGAAATGCCCAAAGCTCTGGAGATGGACTGGGAAGAGATAGCTTAGAATGAGCTTCTCCCGTCACCTTTGCCCTACTCAAAGGTTTGGAGCCAAAAGCAACGGCTGGGATTGATTAGAGGGAGTGCTGGGATGATTGACATCTGGATCAAGTGGTTAGGAGGCAGAGGAGTGGAGTGTACGGGCTGAGGTGAGCTGGCCACTCCCTTGGCTTTGTCCTCACATGGGAGGGGACCACAGGCTGTTAAGGCTCGAACCAGGGCTTGGGCTGGGTCGAGTTGAGTCCAGGTAAGGTTCTGGAGTTGAGTCCAGGGGCTAATAGGACTCGATTCGAGCTGGCCGAAGCTTGGTGGGTTGGTTTGACCAAGGGAGCTCATTTGAGTTCTTGGTTGACTGTTTGACCAGTCAAAGATAGTCAAAGGCATAAGGTGGAGCCTAAACTATGCCTAGGACAGGTTTAGGCCATTTGATAGAATGGGAGTTGAGAGAGTAAGCTAGATGGAGAAGTTTGACCATATAAATGGTCTTTAAACATTGAGTTGACTGGATTTGACCAGTCAACACGGTCAATGGTTGATGAGATGGGTCATGAGGAGTCCATAACATGCTGATTGAGTGAACTGGAAAGGGTTAAAAGGTCATTTGGATCAGAAGACCCATTTGGACCTTTAAAGGGCCATTGAGTCAAACCTGGTTGACTTAGTCAACCAGGTTGGTCCAGGGTTTAGGAATAGATTGAATAGTTTTAAAATGTCGTTTTGAGTCTATTGAATGTGGTCCCAGGGTCTGGGGAGATCAATTTGGTCAAAATCACCATTTGAACCCTTAAGGGACCTTTCGGGTCAACCATGTTGACTTGGTCAACCAGATTGACTCAGGGGTTGGAAATGGGTCCAACAGGTTCATCTGGACATTTGAAGCTTGTTGCAAGTGGTTGTATTGAGTTTGGAGCTCATTTGATTTGAAATCACTGTTTGGGCCCTATGGGGGTATTTTGGTCATTTTGACCCCTGGCTAAATAGGGGTCAAATTGAGCCAGCCCAGAGGTAGATTAATGTTCAGTGAATTTGGATTGAAGGTTTGAAAATGATTAGAGACTTTGGGGAGGTCTCTAAGGCCAGGGTCTAGTAAAGGGCAGGTCCAGTGGCATGGGCTGTAAATATTTGAAGGTTTTACAGCCTTTGGATTCTGATTTAGTAACTGGGGTTAGAGACTCAGAATGGGCTCAAATTTGAAGGGTTGATACTAGAGACATGCCCCATCAGTATGAAACTGACAGAGCTTGAATATGAGTTCATTTCACTGGGTTTTGAAGTATTCAAAGATTTGCTGGAAAAGGCCTTTAGGACCAAACCTTAAGACCTCGGATTTGAGTCTGGAATTGAATGGGTTTGTATTGGTTTGAGTCTGGATTGGGTTTAGGAACTGGTTAAAGACCTCATATAAAAATGAGGTCAACAGCAACGAGTAGTGCACGACAATCTACCTGTACAAAGCAGCGAACAACTCTATTTAGAAGCTGCTACGCCACGCCACCGAATCTGCAATACTCATACAAGCAGACAGAAGGAGTCCACATGTTACAACGCCACGCCACCGGATCTGCAACATTAGTACAAGTAGACAGAAGGCGTCTATTCCAAAAATACCCCCGCACAAGTGCACTGTAGTTTGTATACACATAGGCACACTAAAGGGATAAAAACAATCTTAACCCGCATGGGCCCCGGCGAGCGTGTTATTGGTACACGTGACGTCTAGGGATGCTGCGCGGGTTGACAAGTGAATTCAGGTTCGAAACTGATCCTTCTATATGGGTCAAAAGAAGTCGACAGGGTTCGAACCATTAAGCAAATATAAAGTTGTGGTGACTGATATATTTGCTTCAAAATATTCATATTAGGCCTTCAAGGCCTACAACAATATGAATTCACTAATAAGGGCATAAAGCCTACAAAATCCAATCCTCTGTCGACGGCCCGACAGAGTTGACAGGATTCAATCAACAAAAAGAAATGACCCCCAAACACCCCGATGATGGCCGCGTTGATTGAAGATCTCAACCGGAGTGGTCCATTCCAAATATTTTTCAAATGTCTCCCAAAAGTCCATTCACAATCCATAACTCCACAAAATTCCAAAAAAACCCAAAATATTTAAAAATGAAACTATCCATCTCAAAATTTAAAGCAAAAATCCATCAGCCCTCCGCAACAGTTTGCCGAGGCGGACAAATTGAAATTTATTCTAGCTCACAAAGAGCCAAATGCCTAGTCAAAAATATCACTAGGATCCATTCTCAAACAATCTCTTGTCAGTAAGGACGTGGTACGTGTCCTCTAACCGGCAGTTTCGCCGCCAAATGGCACTGCAGGTAAACGGTTATGACCCGGGGCCCTCTGAACCGAGTGGTTTTGCCGCCAAATGGCACCACAGATAACGGTTATGGCCAGAGCCAATACGCTCCTTAATGGCGTTAAATCCTTGAGATATGAATCAATAGGATATGATCGATAGGGCACAAAGCCCTCTGTTAGCTAAGGTGAATTCAAATTTGTCCCCTTAGACAAACATTCAACCCCGGTCTACAAGGTCCCCTTGGACGAAGCAACCCATGGCTGCCGACAAGGATCCTTATGTCAGGTTGGGTTGACTATCTCCTCTGACTAAGTAGACCAAGGACCACGATGGCCCGGGACGACGGAACCATGGGATCTTGATCGGGTCCATCATCCATTCCCCCACTATCCGCTTTAAGTGCTAGATGGTGAAATTTCTATTTTTAAATATAAAATTTTCCTAAATATCTCAATCAAAATCTTCAAATCTTCCAAACCCAACTCTTCAATTTCCAACCATTTTCCAACATTCCAAACCTATTGCTGCTACTATATGCCAGATAACACGTATCTCTATACGTATCTGATTGACGACTAGCCTTAATCGAAAGTTCTCTCTCGTGATCGAGAGAGGTAATTAACTATAGGGGCTTGCGCCTATAGGAAACCAGAACTCATATCATAAAGTCCTCGCAAAATGAGGGCGAAATCTCTGGGTAGTGTCTTATCTACAAACTCATCTGCCTTCCAAAATTTACCCTGGAACTTAGTTCGTTAAAACTCCCTCGCCGAATAAGAAAAGCGAGTGGAGGCCGGGGCCGAATTTTCGGAGCCCACACTATTGTTGCATCTGCATGTGTAGGTCGCAATTGAGATCCCATATGTATTGGTTCAGGCTATCGTTTATGAGGCCATAGTCTATGCAATGATTGGATTTGAATGGACAATTGCCAAATTCTTTTGGTATTTGTTCATTATGTATTTCACGTTCTTATACTTCACATACTACGGAATGATGTGTGTGGGCTTCACACCCAATTTAAATGTGGGTACGATAGCATCTATATGGTTTTATTTATTATGGAATCTTTTCTCGGGTATGATAATTCCACGACCGGTAAGTTGTAATTTGCAGATAGTTTTGTTTAATTTAATGTGGATGGGACTAAGAACATTATTTTCAACAGAGGGTTCCGGTATGGTGGAGATGGTATTTCTGGGCATGCCCAGTTTCATGGATACTTTATGGATTGGTAGCTTCACAGTTTGGAGATATAGAAGACAAGCTTGACACTGGTGAGGTTGTCTCACATTTTTTGAGAAACTATTTTGGATTCAGACATGATTTCTTAGGAGTAGTTGCAGCTGCAATTGTTGGGTTTCCAACACTCTTTGCCTTCTTATTCGGATTTTCAATTAAAGCTCTGAATTTCCAAAGAAGATGAAGGCATCCATGAAGTTAACCAAGATGTCATGGAGGCAGGAATTTAAAATCTTTTTATGTTTTCACTATTCTTCCATCAAAAGAAACACATGTTCCACTGCATCGATGTATTCTCATCAACAATATGTTTTTAGGCAAAAAATAGGAGGCCTGGCAGCTTGTATCATATATGATTAAACATTAATTAAATAACTAAAAATTAGTTTTTTTAGACGATTCTAGATGCAAAATTAGGGGGTGGAGTTGGCATATTCAATTTATAAGCATTCTGATATTAATGAATGGAAAGATATATTCCTCCTTGATTAATGACTGGAGGATGATGCTCTTAAAGCTATTTCTCAATGCGTTTAGTTTGGGCATCATTTTTACTGTTGAGAAATTATAATTGATGTGTAAAGGAATTATTCTTTCTCATCATCAACTTACATATACCAGTGCAAATATATAACTTGAGTGACAAATATTAGGAAGAGGTTAACACCTATTCAAACTCAATTCATTTTATAGAATGAAATGTGAGCAAAATACATTTATTTTAGAATGGTTTTATATGGCAGCTTGGTTAGTGCAAGCGTTGCACTTATGAAGATATCCAATCGTTTCTTTCATAACAACTCCCGCTAAACATAATTATTTGTCTATATGACTTTGTTATAGCACTCAGGCCCTCCTCCATCCATAAGCACATGCATTTAAGAGAATGAAAATAACGGTTAGTAATCTTGTGAGTTCTTTGACCTTCTGACTTGAGTCACAAGTGTGCTTAGGTTACTCTTGATTTTCATGTGGTGTTTCTCGTATCTATTCTGGACTAGCAACTTCTCCAGTTAAGCGTACTTTTTAGTGGAAGTTTCTTTTGACAAGTCTTGAGATATCTTTGTATGATAAAAATTCATTAAATATAATATTTGTATTCCAAATAACTCTTTACCCTTTATCAATCTCAGGTTTTAATTTTGATATTGTGCCCTAATTTAGGTAATATCAGCTTGATGCCAAGTTAGAACCTCATTTTTAGCCTCTTTTTTTTTTTTTTGTCATTAAACATAATGAAGACAAAACTAAAGAGATTCAGGAGGAAGCTTCTTTTCTACCTATGATGGAAAGGAAGTGGATCCCGGAATTTAAGAGTAAACTTTTAGACAAGGGAGCCTCCTATCAATGGGGAGGCTAGTCTTGCCTGTTTAAATTTGCTTATCCACAAGGTCATACTATTGGCTTTTGGACTTATCTGGCTTATCCTTTTCATTATGCCTATAAGGAAATATTTTTTTTCTCTCTTAAGTCACTGTGTATTGCTGTATATTTTCATGATGCAAGCTTTATGGCAACCAGACATTACTGTTTTTGTTCATTTGAATTTTTTTTATGTTTTTTCAAAGCTGTGTATTGTTCATTTGAAAACCTTTTTACTCTTTTTTAAATTTTGTGGGAAATGTTATTTTTCTTTCTAAAGTCATTGTATATTGTTGTGTGTTGCTATGTATTATTGTGTATTGTTGTGTATTTCTGTGTACTATATATTGTTAGGTATTGTTGTATATTTAGCTAGGTATTGTTGGGTATTATAGTGTATTGTTGTGTATTGTTGCGTATTTAGCTGTATAATGTTGTGTATTGCTGTGTATTTACTGTGTATTTAGCTGGATATTATTGTGTATTGATGTGTATTGCTATGTATTTAGATGGATATTGTTGTGTATTGTTATGTATTGCTGTGTATTTAAGATTTTTCAGATGTGTATTTGAGAAATTTTGTTGTTGTGTATTGCTGACTATTTTGTAAATGCATGTTCCAAAGATTACTTATCGTTGCAAAACATTAAACTTAAGACTTATCTGCGATTATCTGGTACAAACTTTTTGCAAAGAATTTAAAGACAAATTAAAGAAATTAAAGTTATATCAATTCCTAAAGATCCCTGCATTCCAACAGAATATTTCCATCATATACATGTTGCTATCATTATGGGATATGTCAAAGCAATGCTTTATCATCAAAGGGCATGAGCTAGCATTCACTACAGATCATGTGGCTATGATTATAGGATTGCCAAACTGAGGAGCTGAATTCAAGTTAAAAAGTGAGGCAGTATCAGGAAAATCCTCAACCAATGTTAAGCATGAGATGCATAGCCTCACTTAGCCGACTACACTTTCCCTTGTTATAAATAAATTTATAATATTTTTGTTGTCTAATTTGCTTCCATTTCACACCTTTAGAATCCCGAGAAGGACCATTACTGTTGCAGGCAATCCAGATGAGTTCTCATCTTACAACTAGGCAATGGTCATTAGAGATTTCTTGATTGGATAGTTTGATGTGCTATATAAATGGATTTGTACATTTGTTATTTGTGAGTACAAACAGCATCCACGATTCTCTTTGATTACCAGTTCGTTTGATTTTTTTTGTGCCTAATGTTTCACTTAATTATATGCATTTTTGATTTATAGAGCACACATCAGTCCAATCACCCGTAGATATGAATGTAAGACACTATTTTCTTCGTTGGGGCAGTCACTTTTTTTATAACGATATAGAGGTGTCTAAAATATTTGCTGATATTCAGGATGGATAGGTACACATGCTTCCTCACACATTATACTCAAATAGGTAATTTGATTTGTTTGTGAGGTTATTGTGAAATCACAGCCACAACTGTGCAGATTTTCCATTCCCACTGAGGAGTTTACTCATGAAGGAAATAGTGTAAAAGAAGCCCAGCCACTTGGAACTTAAAGTTGCTATGTGAAGACTCTGTCGGAACATCTTCCTACGTATAAAACTGAGAAAATGGAAGATCCGACGAAGTCCTCACCATCAACTCCAGCAGCCCATAATGTCCAAATTCAAAACCCCTTGACCGCAGATCCTCGTAATGCCCCTTATGCCGATATCATAGATGAAAGCACTGGAATCATACTTCATCCTACTTTCACTTCTACTGCAAACCCTTATATTATTGATATCGATGACGACGATGATGACGATGACGTACCACTAGCACATTTTATCAAATCACCAAAAAAAAAAAACAATTACTCGTGCTCCAGTTGAAGGAGAAATTATTCTGTGTTGACTCCGGATGTAGCTCTACGTCCAAACTCCAATAAATAGCGAACATGTGGAATTTCTCTTCGGAGTTTCAAAGACCTGGTTAGGAGAGTAAATGTAGTAGATCTGGGCTATGTTAAAAGCTAGAGGTAGACATAAAAAGAATTGATTAGAAAGTATTAAAAATGATATTTTTTATTAGATTTAAATAAGAATTTAACTCTTAATAGGAAAATAAAAAAAGATTAATCCAGCCGACCCCACATAGTGAGATAAAGGCTTGATATTCTTGTTCTTTTTATATTGTTCATAATACTCATGTTAAATCGACTTAGCTAGCTACTGCACTAGTCCTGAATAGAATTTGTGAAGTGAGTATATCCGGAAATCAATCCCCTCCTAGTCTAGCCAAATGGAACCGTTTTAGCTCACATAATTGAATTGAATGTCAGACTTCTATTGAAATAAACCAAGCATAAGAAAAACCAAAAACAAGCCTTAAGTTATGCTTCAAAACTCATCATTAGAGTTATTCATCCCACCTTATTCCAAAATCATCTGCAGCAAATATTGTCACTTCAAAAATACTTCACAAATAACTAAAACTAAAGAACTAAGCTCCAGCACAAGAATATCTCCATTCACAGGGTGCCCTTCTCCTAATCAGCTAAAAGCTACCCGCTAAGAAAAATCTATGTTTCATACTGGCAAACTAAACTAATCAAACTCATCTAATTAAATAGAAGCAAATCCATTCAAATAAGACAAGAAAGTAGGATATGGTCATGTAACTCAGCTTCTGATTCATTCCTTGAAGTCATCCTTGTCATTGACTGAAATAGGCCTGTTCCTCCAGAAAACGGCAAGGGCGCTTCCACCGAGCTGCCAAAAGAAAGAGGCCTAGTTAGACCTTTTAAATATAAAGATGCTTATGTTATCAGGACCCAGAATTCATTTTTTCAAATATTCAATGATTCTGTACACCTTGTCCATCTTTAATGAAGAGAAAAAAAAATTGAAGCAGCTCAATGGTTTTCTAATTAAAAACAAAAAATAGAAAACATACTGCCATACACACAACACTGACAGCTGAAGGTACAGCTACCAAATGATTGGTGAAGTGCTTTTGGGCAAGCAGAAAGCCTAGCGCCGAGCTCTGCAGAAAGGAATTAAACAGATAATAGAAGCAATTTTGATGTACCTAATTTTGATTATTCAGAAGATTTATTGAGTTTGAAGATATAGATGAACTGATACCGCACACCTCAGCAACAGGTTTTCCTGGGAGGTTAGGTTTAGTTGAGAATACAATTCAAATTGAAGAATAGTAACAATGAAAGGGAATAATTACAATGATCTCCTGTGAAACTTAAGTTAGCCTGTAAGTTGAGAGCCTTCAACTAAATGTATAGTATTCAGTGAATCAATGGCAGAATGACATGAACAAACCAAAGCATTTTAAAAAGATCGTTAAGAGCCTCTCATAGGATAAGTTTGGAGCTGTAAAGAAAAATGCTCAAAGGAGATTAGATAGCCTGAAAACTACTTGCATTGATTTAAATATGCCTCTTTCTCTATACTGAAGGAAATAATGCTGTCATAAAATCCTATTACAAATATTTCATTGGATGAAACTGGATGCATGAATTTAATCAAAATGATTTGTGAAGATCAGCTATAAGATATTTTAACAGCATGTGAAGGATAGGCATGAACAAAACATTTTGTTTTAAAAGATGTCAAGTAAAACTCTCCCATCGTTAGATATGGAAGAGCCAGAAAACTTTTAAATTGCATATGCAAGGTAAAACACAATGTGAGTAACATCCTTGGCAAATCTGGACACTGAAGGTGATATAATTTGTCCTAAGAAATACTTGAGGTACTTCAAAGTTGTTAGGCTTCATGAACTAACATCATATGCATAAATTCATGTCTAAAGTACTAAAATCAATTATAACTTCTTCCGTAACTTTGAAGAGTTTTAGAGAAAACATTACCTGCATCCCACATTCTATGGAAATGGTACGAGAAGTCGATTCACCAAAAGTTGATAACCTAGAAAGCCAATAGCCAAGAGCAAATGCAGCAGCATGTAGGAGAGCTACAGGAACAATAAGCTGTGCCCCTTGGGACTTCAGCAATTCTGAAACTTGTCCAATCTTTACATGCAAGGAAAACAATAATTTTACAAAACCAATTAAGAGAAAACAAAGAGCTTTTGGATTTAGTGCTCGTTAAAATAAGTTGATGCTGATTTAAGGGGCTCATTTGGTTGCTTGCAGTTAAAAAAAGGTTCTGAAAATTAACGATTTAAATTCATTTTACGTGTAAAATTGAAATTATTATTTCAACGGAATTTATGTAGCTAATAACAGTTAGCTTGATCTAATATACATCTAACACAGTCTTTACTAGAGTACATAATGACCAGCTTACTGGGCTTGCACAAAGCAATGTAGTAAGTATGACTCCAATCAAAGGTGTAATTGTAATTATGCGCTCCGTAAACTTCGGAAAGTACTCATGCGCTAGCACTGCAACAAAAAATAATAATAATACCAATTAGACATTTCAAAAACCAAATAAACAAATACTTTTCCATCCAAAACAAAATAGAAAAAACCTATACCAACATTTGCCAGATATTCAAAATACTTTTTAGTTACCTCCAACAACTGTTGGCACTAAAACCACCTGAAAAGTACTAATAGCCAAACCCTGAAGAGAGAAATGTACGCATTCAGGTATAAAACAAAACTTGGCATAAAGATAATATGAGATCCCACCAAAGTAAATATGAAAGAATACAAATCCACGTATCATTACCGCTGCATCAACAGGAACAAGTTGACCAGCAAGGACCTTTGTAAGGAGTGGTGTCATAACAATAGCACCAATGGTTGAACAGCTGCACATTCAAAAGGAAAGAAGGGTGCGTTAGAAATCCACGTGGGAAATTATTATGTCATCCATGCAAGAAAAAATTAAGGCTTTGTTTGGGACGGCTTTCTTCATGCTTCTTAAAACAATTTTTAAGTACAAAAATTAAAATTTTTATACTAGAAAGCTGCTTTAAGAAGCAATAAAAAAAGTCATCACAAACAAAACCTAAAAAAAATAGAAAAAGCAATACTATAAGAGATTATAGATCACAGCTACAGGGTTTACTAGTTACTACAAGAGTAGAAAAGCAAGTACTCATTTCATTCTTGGGCAAAATTTTTTTTTTAAGGATCCTATATATAGATACTATAATGTATAGAAACTCTTTAAGAAAAATTAAAAGGAAACAATCACCTAATGATTGGTGCTTGTGTACCACCCCTAATAGCCAGATGACCGGGTGACTGGATGACTAGCAGCACTTGCATCAAATTCTTTTGTGGGCCCTAGTTGTTCAAACATTGGGGACTAAGGCTTTCAACAATGAATTTTTTTGCCACCTTTGCAATCCTAAATGTTGCATCCCTTCACCTCCCTCCCTATATTAACCCGTTCCAATCCCTTAACTCCCTCTCCTTCTCACAATACCTCTTTCAGTCCCTCTCTTTAAATCTATCCCAACAACTCTCATTTCACCCTCTCTAATTATCTCTCCTTATTATTTCCTTCACATCTTCTTCCTCTCTTTCAAGCCTTTCTTTTAACTTAACCTATGAAGACAAATTTCTAACAATTGCCAGCTATATTGCAAGTTTTTTTCATGAATTCACCCTTAGATGTCTAATAGCAATTACGTTTTAGACAAATTAACCTAGTATATAATTTCATGCATGTTTTTTTGGCAAATAATATATTTTTTGGTGAAATCATATTTCTCAATGCTAAATAATGTCTACAATAATCTAATCCATATATCATTTCTTTTTGCAATTAACAATTACTCAAAAACAATATGGTATTACTTTTCTTTACCAATTAAATGACCATTTTTTCACAATAAAAAAAATGGAATATCAATTATTTGTCAGAATGTTGTATCATAGAAGATATAAACCTATAACAACAACAACAACAATAAAAACAAGAAGTCTTTGTCCCACTATGTGGGGTCGGCTATATGAATCATTTTTCTTCATTGTATCATGTTAAAAGTCAAATTCTCATTTAAATATAATAAAGAAAGATCATTTTTAATAACTGTAGCATGAACTATAATAAATACTTACGTTGTCATGAGAACTGAGAGTGCAACATTTCCTTTTGATATGTAAGTTGCCACGTTAGAGGCTTGGCCACCGGGGCAGCATGATACCAAGATGAGACCGGTTGCAAGAGGAGCAGACAATTTGAGAGACTAAAAAACAGAAATACGAAGTCATATATATTCCTTGTGCCACAGACAATGCTCAAGGAATATCACTAAAGCAGTCCATCTAGTACTCTCAAATATCAAGCAGATGGATAAGTTCATTTTTTTACATTTCCATGGTAACAAAATATCATATGCATGATATGCTCCTTCAACATTTATTACTAATAAATATAAAAAATAGAAATCAATAAGACATGATGGAGCATGCACAAAAAGGATATGGATCAATTTCAAGTAGTCCCATCAAGCAAAATCATTCATTGATATTTCACCATTTGTGAAGTGTTTTATAAAAGTTGGAGCATAAGTTAGTTATCACATCTTTAAGGCTTTGTTTGGGACGGCTTTCTTACTGTTTCTTAAAGCTGCTTTTTAGTATAATAATTTCAATTTTTGTACTAAAAATCTACTTTAAGAAGCAGTAAAAAAATAGTCCCAAACGAAGCCTAAGTATCATATCATCAAGTGAATCTCGTCTAAAGGATAGTTGCAATGACATTTTAATATCAGACCAACTAGAAACAAGCTGCCATCTTTCAGCGATCAGTACTAAGCAACAAAATAGGCTTTCAATATAACTGAAAATTTTCAATTGCACTCAGAACTATGGTAAGAGATTAATAATTTATTTGAGATAACTGATAGATATGTAAGAGTGGACAACATTATATAAATACTAGTGACAACTTCATCTAGTCAAACTATGTAATATTTATCATGACAATGGAGTGTATAATGTTAGACATCGAAGTACCTCAAGTAGTTGGAGGGATTTCCAGTGTAATAGTATAAAAGTACTTACACCTACACTTTTCTTACTAAATGGCAGTGAAACAAACTAAAATAGTACAACAACACAATCAAGTACTTTCCGATTGAGATCAAGATTTACATTACAAGATATATCATATTAATCCTTGAATCCTTTACTAGAAAAAATACAATTGTGGCATTAACAATCTAAAAAACCTCTGTACTGATTTCCATCATCTTGAACTAGCAAAATAACGCTGTATTTTTTCATTGGGTCCGTTCCTATGCTGATTTCAAGTTACACAACTTATATACAACTTAAGCTAATGAATTTATGTGCTCATGCCATGGTGGAGGGTGTGGCGGTGTTTTGGATGAGACAAGTTCTCTTGAGATGGTTTGTAATATTGGAAAAGATTGTGAAGTAATTGGGCTTAGGGGCAGCGAAGGATTATGTAGGAGCTGAGAGAGATGTAAGCTTGGGGTTTTTTTTATGAAGATTGGACATTTATGTGGACACGGCTAAAGAATAGTTTAGGGTGAGACCAAGTGGTAGAGAAGGGTTCCTAAGTTTGGTAATGGGTGAAAATAGAATTAGTGGAGAGAGGGAAAACCAAGATCTTAGAATCAGCTAGGATTTCCTTTGCAGAAGGGAAAATCAAAAGTTTAGAATCAGATAGGATTTCCCTTGCAGGAGAGGCCAAGAGCCATGGAATGAAATGTACAGCTTGAGGGAATGTGAGAGGAATAACACAAAGCACTTATATATGAAAACAAAAAGATAAAAATATATGAAGATAATACAATTCTCAACAAACTATTATGGTGATTTTCCTCTAGTAAGGATAGAAAAGCTATAAATGCAATGCTCCTTATTAAATTGAATAATATATTGATACAAGAATGCCTATATATGGGCAATAGAATAGAGTAATAAATGAAAACATAATAAAAGAAAGTATCATCAATATTGATAATATATTACAATAATAGTAACGGTAAATTCCTAATATAAATATAAGACACCTGTTCTAATATTTATATGATAGTAAATAATTCTAGTTAACTCTAACAACCAAATCTCTAACCAAGGTATCAAAACCACCAAGCTTCAACCAAAGCTCACTAAATTATTCTTCAATTCAAATGCAACAACAATAGTTCTCCTTTGCACTAACTTCAGCATATTAACCCTTGGACATGAAGGTTGTGCTTGCTAAGATCCACTTGATGTGTTACATCATCTAGTGTAAGCCAAGTACCGAAGAGAACCTAGTAACATTTTCTGAATCTGAGCAAATTAAACTTCAAAAGCAGTTCTTAAGAAATGATGCGAAAAATGCGAAGAATACAAGCTTGCTCGGGCTAACAGATCTCTATACCATTGCAATGACAAAGCCTAGTATGGGTTTGATTAAATACTGTGCTAGAAATCCCACACCAACCTGTGCAAAGGAAGATAGAAAGAATGTCAAACAATTAAAATATTGCCAATATCCCAAGATTTGCAATTTTAAAAATCATACAGTCCATGGGTTTCGCATGCATCTTCTGAAATCCTCAAAAGTCAAAGTCAGACCCATTGAAAGCATGAGGAAGCCCAATCCAACCGTGAAAAGGTCTGTTTCCAACCAAGTAACCTAAGGCGAAACCATGCAAAAGAAATTAGTCAACAGAAAATTTGCATAAAGGGATGAAAGGCAAAATTGAAACTGCTCAATTAAATAAAGTATGACTATACACACTTACTGCAGCTGGCTTGAATATACCAATAATAGTTCCCAAAATTACCTGTAAAAGTTTGCTTATTGATGCAAGTCATCTATATTCATATAACAGAAAACTAAAAGATGGGTATAAAGTGAGATGAGTATGTTCAATCACACCCAAACTGGAAAGAGAGTAGTAAGCAGCTCAACAATTCTCTCATATTGGCTCATTCCAGCAGGAGCATGGTTAGGAAAATCACCAGAGACGTTTGCTTCAGCTTTACACGATAACTTTAGGCTCCTACAAAAACAAATTTAGTAAGAAACTAACCCATAGTCACTTTCCTTGTACTAATGCAGGAAACAAGTTGTACTCGGAACTGTTAACTCAAATCCTAGGGTGGGTCCAATAATCACCACAAAGACTATTTAACATCGTTCTAGTGTTCTGAAAGTTCATAATGTAAATAATCTGGATCATCGCCATATGGAAGTTCATTCTAGAATTTATACAAGTGAATATGGAGAAAATACTCAAATACAAAGGTCAAGTAATAACCAAGAAAGCTATTTTACATTATTCTAACATTTCAATAGCTGAATTATTTAAATAATTCAGGATCATCATGATTCTATCATTTCAAAAGCTCAATCATGCAACTCAGGCTTAGTTTGGGGTGGCTTTCTTGCTGCTTCCTAAAGAAGTTTTGTACTAAAAAGCTGCTTTAAGAATCATTAAAAAAGCTATCCCAAACGAAACCTCTGTATCATCACCCCATGGAAGTTCCTTCCATCATTTACACAGCAAACACCAAAATTAATAATTAAAAAAAAAAACTAAAATCCTAGAGTCCAATAATAATCAAGAAAGCAATTTTACATTGCTCAAACATTACAAAAGCTCAATTATGTAAAAATATTCATGATCATCCCCCAAAGAAGTTCATTCTAGAATTTACGCAAGTGAATACTGAAAAAAAAAAAAATTACTCAAATTCTAAGGTCCAATATTAATCAAGAAGGTTAGTTTACAGGTTCTAACACTCCAAAAGCTCAAGTATGCGAAGAAATTAGGAGCATCACCCCATTGCAGTTCATTTTAGCATGTATACAAGTGAGAACGCAGAGAAAAGAAGACAAGGAAGCCTCCAACTTGAAGACTATCACTCAAAGAAACACTTCAAAGTCCAAAACAAGCAACTTTCTTTCATACTTTGTAATTGGAACAAAAGAAACAGCTTTCAGGGAACTAATGCCAGCACTCTGAGCTCCTTCTCTACCGGCCATCGCCCACTTATTTTCCAAAACTATTTTCCCATCTAAACAAGAAATATCAAATTAATTCCAAAACTTTTATCACAAAAATAATAATAATAATAATTACAGAGGCCAAAAAATAACAGAAAGAGTACAAACTGTACTGAGTTTGAAGCCTCCTCGCAAATAAAGAATGCCCTTGCCTATAAAATCCATGACCAACTCTGCAATTCTTCTGCAAAATTCTTGACACTGAGCCCGACGGTGAAGCCATGGAGGTAAAAGGATATCTTTCTTCGTTTAAAGTTTAAAAAGGAGTATTTTTTCTCTCACGAATGACGAATGGGACTTTCTTTCGTCGATGCCAAGAGAGGGGCAAATTATTGGGTCAGGTGACCGAACGCAGAGATAGGTTCGGATATTAATAAAATATTATTTTAAAAATAGCGCAACTAAAGCGCAACTAAAGCGCAACTAAAGTGCAACTAAAGCGCAACTAAAGCGCAACCAAAGCGCAAGTCAAAAAGCGCAACTAAAGCGCAACCAAAGCGCAACTAAAGCGCAACCAAAGCGCAACTAAAGCGCAAGTCAAAAAGCGCAACTAAAGCGCAAGGTGACGCGGCAAATTTTTATTGGATGTCCGAACTTATATTCCGCCTCCGGTCACCTGACCCAATAATTTGCCCAAGAGAGGAGCCACGCGTTCAAAAACGTTCGGAGCTGACTTAGAGATGTTTATGGATAAAAGGTGCAGATTTTGAGATGATTAACGTGGTTCGGATTCTATGCGACCGTGTTTCTTGACCGTTGATGAAGATATAAACGGTGTCCTCAAAGTAGTTATAAAGTATAGTCTAGGCCATCAGGCTGTCGGGGGATGGAGAAAGGGATGGGGGAAATCCTAGGGGTGTCAATTCGGGTCAACCCGTCGGGTTCGGGTCGAACCCGACCCGACCCGTATATAAACGGGTCAACCCGAACCCGACCCGTTTTTATAAACGGGTCGAACATTCCAACCCGGACCCGACCCGAGCGGGTCACGGGTTGACCCGACACGACCCGTGACCCGGTTTTTTTCACTCGCGGCTGCGAGGCAGCGGCGGCAGCGCGGTAGCGGCGACGTCGCGGGCGTGGCAGCGGCGGCGGCGGCAGCGGCAGCGAGGCGCGCGGCAGCGGCTGCGAGGCGCGCGGCACGCGGCACGCGGCAGCGAGGCGCGGGCGACGCGGGCAGCGCGGGGCAGCCGGGCACGCGGGGCAGTCGGGCACGCGGGGCAGCTGGCAGGCGGGCAGGCTGGCAGGCGGGCAGCGGGCAGCGCGGCAGGGGCAGCGGGCAGCAGCGGGATTGAGCGGGAAATTCATTTTTTTAAATTAAATGGGTTTTCGGGTTGACCCGGCAACCCGCCGGGTCAACCCGACCCGACCCGTTTTATTAAACGGGTTGAATCTGCAAACCCGGACCCGACCCGTTTATCAAACGGGTCGGGTCCAACCCGGATTTTCCGGGTCGGGTCCGGGTCGGGTTGTCGTGTCGTGTCAAATATTGACACCCCTAGGAAATCCAAATGTGATATTCTTCGCCTTTTATTTCGTTAGCATGTTTTTAGCAGATAAATTTTAAATTCAGTTTTATTGATTCAAAGATGAAAGACCACCGACTCTTTTTTTAAAGGGCTACGAAACTAACTCCCTGTGACTCACTGAGGCTTAGTGTGATTGTGGGCGAGCATTGTTGGAAACCCCCCATTTCAAGTTTGAATCCCCTCTACTACGGCTTGGCTCTTTAGTGGGGCAAAGCAAGTGTGACCTAGCTAGGTTCTGTTGAGAGATTAATTACGCCGTCAAGCGTACCTTTTGAAGTGGCAACGGGTAGGTATCCCCATTCCAAGAAGCCCGATAAAAAATGTTTTATCATTTTGTGAGTTAAATTTAATGGGTCTTAGTTATATGTGCCAAATTATTCACAATGAGCTCAAGCCAAATAAATTGGCTAAAAGAGATCAATTTCTTATATTAATCAGATCAATTAGTGATTATGTGTGGGCTTATTTTATGTCCAATAAATTCTAATGCATATTTCATGTAATTTTTGATAAATAATTCACATATTTCTTTTTTTTTTTAAGATGAGATTTTATTAGTTCATATTATGTCATTCGTGTATTTTATCTTTTAATGTAATTTTTTTTTTATAGCCTAACATCTACTACCATCTATAAATAGAGGTTCCAAAGAAAATCCTATGGACAAAATAATTTACTTTGCTAAAATTTGGCCTCTACTTTATGGCAACTAAATATCAAAGCTCTCTCTCTCTCTCTCTCTCTAAAGTGGTCAATGAGTTGCAAAGGTTTAAAGGTATTTACTTATGTATATATATAGGACTTCAAAAGATAATTCCTTCTCCCTTGGAGGGTATTCTTTTTTGGAATTATATAAAAAGATATGTAGCTAGAATATGTTAAGCATGTGCATTTAAATCTACATATTTCATAGGTATATAATACCATATTTGTTGTGGTGGAGCCCGACCATCTTATTTTTCAGCATGCCCTAGGTTATATTTCTTTTCTCATTAAATAAAAAATGTTATTTATACGCTCTTCTTTTATACATTGTTTTATATACATGCATTGCATTCATATGGGTGGTAGATTGTATTAGAGCGTAGCCCTTTTCATAGGTTTCTTTTGATGTATATATTTTGAACTTTATAGGAACATGTATGTTATTTCTAGAACGATGAGGTTATAGTGCCATATACACAAACACTTTTATCCTAACATACATACATACATGTATTTTATTTCTACAATGTACACTAGCCTATAACACACAAGCCATTGACAAGGACAGGCAGGATCAATTGTATAACGGGGTTGCTCTACTATTCTCTATACGTTTAAGGCCGTTATGCTGCAAAATTATTCTAGACATTTTAGATTTAACATTTAGAGAATTTAGTTTAGTAAAAAAAAAAGATAAAACTTGATTTTATGGTGTCTTTTGCGTCAAAATTGCATTAGTTATGTGCATTTTATCATATATGTTGCTAAACTCTGATTGTAAATCTAAATTAGAATGTTGATTTTGATATCAAAATAGTTATCTTATTTGCATGCATTAGATTTAAATTTTTTTGCTTTAAAATTATGTGCTTAGGTAGTTAGTTGGTAGTGCACTCAAAGCGAGAATAAGTCTAGATGCATTTGCACCTCTCAAACTTCCTTCCGAGGGGAATTATACTGACCTTAATTCCAAATGAACTTTATAATTTCAAAATAAAAAAGTATTTTTTAAATAAAAAAAATATTTTAAAAGTGATTAATTGAAGCTTTTAAATATTTAAATCAAATATAATGAACTTTTTTAAAATCTAAAATAAGTGTAGTCTCTATTTTAATTGAAAGTTTTCTCTTCAAATATATAATTGACTGTAGAAACTTGCCTATATGGGAACCAAAAAATTCAGTATAAATAAACTTGACTTTAGTTTACTAAAGCAGAGAAAAAATCTTTAGACTCAAACTAAATCTTATTCCTTGATTAGTTTAATTTTAAAATGATAAGTGAATGTGAATCTTATCCTTCAGGATGATTTTACTTTTCCTATGCTGAGTTTGTTTACGAAAATAAATTATTTCTCTTTTCAAATAGATAGTATATCATTAGTCTATCTTTCGAGATAGTATAATGTTAGATTTTGTTGATTTGTCTAAAGAAACATTAATATGAATCAGTGGTCAATAACATTTATTTTGTCCATAACTATCTACTGATTTAGTAAGCTTTCAGTATTTAATTTTTTAGATACTATAAAATTGATCACTCTAAACTATTTCAAATTATTTTATTATATTTTTATTAGTTAAATTTGTATATGTGAATGAGAAGGAAAATGTACTTATACGAGTGATATGTACTGGAATATATTATTGGTACTAGTGCAATGATGTACTGATTAATATTAGATCTATGATATGATAACCCCGTGTAATACTCTACCAATTCATGTGATGAACTAATTTGGAGTTATAATTAATTAGAGATTGATTGAGAGTCATAAGGAGGAGTTAGAGCAACTGATTCATGTGATTACTGATTGAGAGTTATAAAGGACGACTAGTTGGAAGTCATAAGTGCAAGATCATTGATTCACTGACATAATAGATTGCACATGACACTCATAAACTCTAGATACCCTCATCTTAATGTCAGATATCGATATTGATATTGAATTTTTTATTGTTGTTGATACTGTTATTTATACTAATTATTGATATTGATACTGATACTAACACTGATTATTAACTTTTGATATCGATATTGATTACTGATACTGCTATTATTATTGATATACTTTTTTTTACTAATTTTGAATACTATTATTGATAATGCGACTATAATTGTCATATTAATAATATTAAATGGAATTGATTGAGTGATGAAGATTGACTGACTAATTGATGGACTAGAGTTTATTATGGAATAATGAAATAGAACTGATCACTGAGATATAATATGTTATAGACTAGTTATTGATACAGATAAATAGTATAAATACATTGATGTATATATTAAAAAAAAAAAATTCAAAGCATACCTATCTCCGAGCCGGCCCCACACCACGAAGCGAAGCAACTGCTCACTAAAATAACCGTCGTTCATCGCTTAAAAACGACGGGCAAAGAGAAAATGAAAACATTCGCAATCCTCTCTCGCTCATTTCTCTGTATCGCGCACAGACAGGAGCAATTATTAGGTCCTTTTTCACTGGATTTAAAGGAAGGTTCGGTTTTTGCTTAAAATAGGTCAAAAAGTGCAAATACCGAGTTTTTTGAAAAACTCGGTATTTTTTCAAAAAACTCGGTATTTGCATTTTTAGGCAAAACCGAACCTTCCTTTAGGTCCTTGCACCGGACCAAATAAAAGTTCCACAGACAGAGAACTTACGCCTCTCCCGCGATTCTGACGTCGCTGTTCGACTTCTTATTTCGCAGCGTCTTGGGTTTGCCCTTCATCTTCTCTGTTCGTCATTGCTGCTCGGCTCCGTTGCTTCGCTAGAGGTGCAGAGATTGCACGAATAGCTCCCTCGTTTCCCTCTTGGCTGTGCGACTTCGGCTCCTCCGTGGTCGCACGACTGCGCTTCCTCGGCTCCTCGTTGCCATCCGACTTCGTGCTTTGCGGGAGGTATAGAGATTGCACGCAACGCTCTTTTGGCTCTACCTCCAACCCGCCGGTAGACTCCAGCAAGCCGAACCCACGTCCGACGCCGACCTCCTCCGACCCGTGCATGACCGAACCCCCCTTTGTGCGTGACTTTGGCCTCCGATCCATGCCCGATCGGGCTCCCCCTCTCCTTCTATTTGATATATTATATATAAAATAAATATATACTGTACTATAATATTGCATAAAAAAAAAGGAAATATTTCAAACAGGTATCGAAGAACCCGGCCGTCGTACCTTAGGTCCGAACATGATGGTTTGAAATTGAAGAGCTGCGCCGTTGATTTTTAATCCGGGCAGATGGTTTTAAAATTTGAAGACCTGGGACTATCGAATCTTAGATCCGGTCAGGATGGTTCCAAATTGAAGACCTTACGCAGTCGATTTTATATCCTAGTGAAATGGTTTAAAATCGAAGATCCTACGCCGTCGACCTTAGGTCCGAGTAGGAAGAAATTATGACAATGCAGTCCCGATTTCTCCCTCGGTGGGGAGATGATGGCAGGAGACTGTCGAAATTTCAAGAAAATTATAAAACCTTTTAGAACAATTTTAGAGCAATTAAATTTGAATTTTTAATTAATCAATAAAAAAATGATTAAAATCATTAAATAAAAAAATTGATTGATTAATTAAATAGATAGAATTCATGAGCTATTTAAAATACGAGTAAATTAAATATGAGAGTATTTGAAAATCCAAAAAAAATAACAAATATGTGAGCAGTTTAAATAAAAATTTTGGATCCGATAATTTTTAAAATATGAGATCAAATTTTAAGAACTGTTAGTTAAAATTTGAGAATAATAGAATTTAATAATTAATTAGAGCAATTATAAAATAAATGCAATAAATAAAGGGAGGGGGAGGGAAGTTTCCACTAAATGATATATACAACATTGACTCTCAAACTCTCCAAACTCTCAAACTTTCCAAAACTCTTAAATTGAACTCCTCTGCAAGTTCTTCAAAGTCCCTCTAGCTTGTATGAGTTCTTGCAACTATCTTTGGGCTCTATCTTCTGCAACTACGAGCCCTGACTGCTGCAACTACTGACTACAAACACCTGCAAACAAGCAAATGAAAAGCCAGTATATCATAAATAAATTGAATGAATGATGATAAATCTAAGCTACTTCAAGTAGAAAAAGAGTACTGGAAAGCAAGAAAGGCTAAGTACGAAAAAGCTAGTAGAGCAAAAGTGCTAGAAAACAGGTAGAGTAATGGACTACTGTAGTAAGAAAAAGACAACAAGCATAGAACAACTAAAATAGTAACTAAGTGTTAAAACTCCTAAATGTCAAAACCACGAACTAAAACCAACTTACAACCCTTTCAAGTTCTCTAAATAACAAATCCTAAACAACTGACATCCTTTTAACAAACACAATCAAATTTAAACCTACGGGCATCCTAGCCTATAGGGTTAGGTTGTAAAACCCACTAACTGACCACTTCTAATAGAAGTCGTAAGTCCGACCTCTGAGGGAAAGGTTTAGGTGATAATACAGCCCTAGACCCCTTAGATGGGCATCCTAGTCTATAGGGCTAGGTTGTAAGACCCATCACGCGGGCCACTTAGCTTAAAGTGCTAGGTTGTAAGACCCATTATTAAGCAACTTCTAAGGAAGCACTAAGACCTAATCCAAATTCAATTCAAGCAAAATTTAAATTTGTGGGCATCCTAGTCTATAGGATTTGGTTGTAAGATCTGTTATTGGGCAACTTCTAATGAAGTTGTAAGCCCAAATGTTTTAGAAAAAATTACTAAATAAATTGTAATGAACCTAAAACCCAAATAATCTAATTCAAACCTACGGGCATCCTAGCCTATAGGGTTAGGTTGTAAGGCCCACCCTCAGGCTACTTTCTACGAAAGCTATAAGTCCCAATTTAAATCAAATACTTGGGTTACTTTCTACGAAAGTTGTAAATACCCAATCTAGATTTAAATCTTCGGGCAACTTCTAATGGGAAGCCATAAGTCCTATCTAAACAATCAAAATCCCCAGGAAGCCTCGCTGTAGATTTAGGTTGTAAGACTCATTCTTAGGCAACTCATAAATAGAGCAGTATGCCCCATTCCAAATAAAAATCTTGAGCTACTTTCTACAGAAGTCGTAAGTCCCAAATCAAATTTAAATCCATGGGCTACTTCCTAAAGAAGCCATAAGACCTGCTCCAAACTAAATTACTGGGTTACTTCTAAATGAAGTTATAAATCCCAAACTAAATAATTCTCTAGGTATTCTAATAGATATAAACCCCAAAACACCTAACAAAATTAAAAACCCATATTTAACCATTTCAGTCTACTCGGGATCCCTACGAGGACGCAACCCATGGTTGCTAATCAGATTCCCTGGACACTATGGTCAATGATTGTTAGTATTGGTAGACTGGAACTATGGTATACCCGGGATGACGGAACCATGGGATCTTGATCGAGTTTATCTCCATTTCCCCCACTATTGAGACTAAACACATAAAAATTATTCATCCTTAATCGAGAGTTCTCTCTTACGTGTTAAGAGGGGTAATTAACTATGAGTGATTGCGCTCTTAGGAAGTAAACACCCCATATCTTTAAACCCTAACATTACCCTAAGGGGAAATCAGGTTAACTTCAATCAGACTCAAGGGAAATGGAATCCTACGACTGCAAAGCGGGATTCGTGCATTCGTGTCATTTTTCTTGAGCCAATAATATATATATATATATATATATATATATATATATATATATATATATATATATATATTATTGGTTATTTGATGTGCTATGTGTTCATTACATGATTTTATATCTTTTTAAGAAAGGGTAAAAATCTATGATATGAGGCTTCAGACAACATGTATAATTCTTTTCACTAAAATAGAGCAGTAAGCCCTATTCCAAATAAAAATCTTGAGATACTTTCTACGAAAGTCGTAAGTCCCAAATTAAATTTAAATCCCTGGGCTACTTCCTAAAGAAGCCATAAGATCCGCTCCAAACTAAATTACTGGGTTACTTCTAAATGAAGTTATAAATCCCAAACTAAATAAATCTCTAGGTATTCTAATAGATATAAAGCCCAAATCACCTAACATAATTAAAACTCATATTTAACCATTTCAGTCTACTCAGGATCCCCTGAGAGGACGCAACCCATGGTTGCTAATCAGATTCCCTGGACAGTACGATCAATAATTGTTAGTGTTGGTAGATTGGAACTATGGTATACCCAAGATGACGGAACCATGGGATCTTGATCGGGTTATCTCCATTTCCCCCACTATTGAGACTAAACACTTAAAAATTATTCATCCTTAATCGAGAGTTCTCTCTTACGTGTTAAGAGGGGTAATTAACTATGAGTGATTGCGCTCTTAGGAAGTAAACACCCCATATCTTTAAACCCTAACATTACCCTAAGGGGAAATCAGGTTAACTTCAATCAGACTTAATGGAAATGGAATCCTACGGCTGCAAAGTGTGATTCATGCATTCGTGTCATTTTTCTTGAGCCAATAATATATATATATATATATATATATATATATATATATATATATATATATATATATATATATATATATATATATATAATTTTTACTACATACTATTCTCTTTTATTATACATTGATTTTAGTTGTAAGATTTTGGTTATTTGATGTGATATGTGTTCATTACATGATTTTATATATTTTTAAGAAAGGGTAAAGAATATATGATATGAGGCTTTAGATAACATTTATAATTCTTTTCACTATTCATAAAAAATTGGTAAGTTTTAGTTAAATTGTTAAAATGAAAGACATATATAATTCTTATTGTTGCGTCCAGGAGTATTCGCGGCGGTAGAGAAATATCATATTTAACGTTTTAGCATTGTACGAAAATCCGGCACGCAATCAGATAGGGAGAGAGGGTCTATCATTTATGAGACACCAAGATTTTTACGTGGAAAACCCCTGTAAAAGGGGGAAAAACCACGGGGTCTAGCCCAGTTTGAATGAATCCACTAGTATTGCAGTCGATTACAAATGAGGCCCTTCCTTGGTGGAAGGTCTTAGCTTGATGTACACCTTATGAAGTACATTACATGATGTAAATACAAAGGATCACTATTGACATGTTCACTTTGTTAGAAGGACTGCAGTCGGCGGGCGACGTAGGTCAGGAGGACCGTAGTCAGCTGGCGACAGAGGACTGTAGTTGGCGGGCAACATAAGTCAGGAGGACCGTAGTCAACGGGCGACGGATGTCGGAAAGACTATAGTCGGCGGGCGACGTAAGTCAGGAGGACCGTAGTCGGCTGGTGACGGAGGTCGGAAGGACTGTAGTCTGACGATGAAGATCAGTAGGACAGTGTCAGGTAGAAGTCCAGCAATGAAAAGAAATGCATCTTCACATAGATGTCCAGCGAAGTCCGATAACCGGTAGAAATCTGGCATCGGGTAGAGACTTGGCGAAGAGTGAAGGTCCGACGTCGGGTAGAAGTCCGACGTCTGTTGGTGGCAGAGGAGAAATCCGGCCTCCCTTGGGCGGAGTTTCGGCGTCATGAGGAAACTTTATCGTTAAATGAGAAGAATTTCAGCATCACGTGGAAGTTGTGCAAATTCCCGACATTTCCTGAAAATCCGGCAGAGTTCCGGCATCTTCAGGCGGCAGGAAGAGCTCCGGCGGTGGTCGAGGATGTGAGGAATCTCCTTTTCCCCTTTCTCCTCTTCTTCTTCTCTCTCTTCACTTCCCCCCCCCCCCCCCTTTGGCGTAGAATGAGGGCTCTATTTATAGTTTTTCTGGAGTGGCATAGCCCGTAAATAGGCATGAGATCAGGGGCGAATTGGGAGTGGTTTGAATGGACGGCCGATATCAAATCCTTTGATCATGCACCATTTGTTGGTCATTTGAAGGCCTTAATGATGTTGTAATTTGATGATCTTAGGCTCGTTGGATTCGTCTTGTCGAGCTGTTCGATTCGAGTATAAGCTCGTCAAAATCGGAGACTGTTTGGTAACTCAAATTGCGGTTTGAATCTTACAACAGTGCTTTGAACCCATGATTCGGACTAATTTGGGCTCGGATTGGGTTGATCTTGGTGTCGTTGGGTTTGTATTTCTGAGACGCTCAGTTTGACTGTAAGCTCGCTGAAATCGGAGTTCATATGATCCCGAAATTAATTTCAGAAGTTTCCAATTTGATTTTGCATCGAGATTCGTGTCCGATTAAGATAATTTTGAGATGACGTATCAGTTGCCCCCCTATTTTCGGACGTTGATGCTCCAGGAGTCCGAAAATATGCGTTAAAAATTTTAAAGAATTTTCCCGAGCGAGTCAAAATTATTCTTGCATGTGGTGGCCTCGAATGGCGTTGAAAGTATTAAAATTGAGTCCGGGACGTCGAAAAACGGTCCCGGGGAGCCCAAAAACGTCGAATTTAGATTTTTTGGGACAAAATTCGGCTCCGAAACGGACTGGGCAGTCGGACCGGCCGGACTGGCCGGCCGGTCAGCCACCGCCACCGCCGGAACGCGGAACCGCGCGCTGCGCGCACGTGTTGTGGCCGGAACCCGCGCCCGCGCCAGGGGCGCGTTCGCGCGTGCTTTACGCCTGCGCGTGGCTTGCCGCAGGCGGGTACCTTGCTGCCGCGAGCGGATGCTGCCAGCAAGCGGCTGGCCGGATTTCTCGCTCGATCCGCGTGAGATTTCTGCTGATCGTCACCTGTTTTGGGCGGCGGTTCGCTGCCACCGACCTAAGTGGGCCCCACAGGCGTAACAATAGCCGTTTTTGCTATTTTTGGGTCTAAAAAATTCCGAAAAATTCGGAAAAAATTTAGAAAAATAGGGAAACTTGAAAATGGCAATAAATTCCATCCTTTCTCTCTAGAACCTATAAATAGGCCTGGGAGGCCTTTAGGAAACTTGCAATTCCTCTTTCTTGTTCCCTCCGGTTCTCTGGCTGCTGAGGCTTCCGTTATTTGCGAGTTGGAATTTTTTCCTACTCGAATAGCGCCCCTCCTCGCGTGCAGAAACCTACGGGATTTCTTCCTCCCCCTCTGGCTTACTGACGGTTGAGGCTTCCGTTATTTGCGAGTTGGAATTTTTTTCCTACTCGAATAGTGCCCCTCCTCTCGTGCAGAAGCCTACGGGATTTCTTCCTCTCCCTCCGGCTTACTGACGGTTGAGGCTTCCGTTATTTGCGAGTTGGAATTTTTTCATACTCGAATAGCGCCCCTCATCGCGTGCAGAAGCCTACGGGATTTCTTCCTCCCCCTCCGGCTTACTGACGGTTGAGGCTTCCGTTATTTGCGAGTTGGAATTTTTTTATACTCGAATAGCGCCCCTCATCACGTGTAGAAGCCTACAGGATTTCTTCCTCCCCCTCCGGCTTACTGACGGTTGAGGCTTCCGTTATCTGCGAGTTGGAATTTTTTCCTACTCAAATAGCGTCCCTCCTCGCGTGCAGAAGCCTACAGGATTTGAATGTCATTTGAGCGGAAGTTTGCTGGCGATGGACGATCGAGTTGAAGCCCATTAGCAGTCAATGATCGAGTGTGAAGCCAAAGGAGAGAGTTCGAGGGTGCGTTGCAAGTAGCATTCGAGAGAGAAGCCGATGACTAGTAGTAGTCTGTTGACGAGCAGAAGTTCGACGTTGGGTAGAAGTTCAACGTCGGGTAGAAGACCGACGAGAATTTATCGACGATCAGGAGTCTAACGACGAGTAGGAGTCCACTGACAAGCAGAAGTCTGACGAAAAGGAGAAGTCCTTCGTCGGGTAGAAGACTAACGACGAGTAGAAGTCTGCTGATGAGCAGAAGTCCAATGTCGAGTAGAAGTTCAACGTCGGGTAGAAGACCGACGAGAATTCGTCGACGAGCAGAAGTCTGACGACGAGTAGAATTCCGCTGACGAGCAGAAGTACGATGTCGGGTAGAAGACCGATGACAATTCATCGACGAGCAGAAGTCTGACGACGAGTAGAAGTCCGCTGACGAGCAGAAGTACGACGTCGGGTAGAAGACCGACGAGAATTCGTCGATGAGCATGAGTCTGACGACGAGTAGAAGTCCGCTGACGAGCAGAAGTCCGACGTCGGGTAGAAGTTCAACGTCGGGTGGAAGACCGACGAGAATTCGTCGACGAGCAGAAGTCTGACGACGAGTAGAAGTCCGCTGACGAGCAGAAGTCCGATGTCGGGTAGAAGACCGACGAGAATTCGTCGACGAGCAGGAGTCTGACGACGAGTAGAAGTTCGCTGACGAGCAGAAGTCCGACGTCGGGTAGAAGACCAACGTCGGGTAAAAGACCGATGAGAATTCATCGACGAGCAGGAGTCTGACGACGAGTAGAAGTCCGCTGACGAACAGAAGTTCGACGTCGGGTAGAAGTTCAACGTCAGGTGGAAGACCGACGAGAATTTGTCAACGAGCAGAAGTCTGACGACGAGTAGGAGTCCGCTACGAGCAGAAGTCCGTAGTCGGGTAGAAGTTCAACGTCGGGTAGAAGACCGACGAGAATTCGTCGACGAGCAGAAGTCTGATGACGAATAGAATTCCGCTGACGAGCAGAAGTACGACGTTGGGTAGAAGACCGACGAGAATTCATCGACGAGCAGAAGTCTGAGGACGAGTAGAAGTCCGCTGACGAGCAGAAGTACGACGTTGGGTAGAAGACCGACGAGAATTCGTCGACGAGCAGGAGTCTGACGAAGAGTAGAAGTCCGCTGACGAGCAGAAGTCCGACGTCGGGTAGAAGTTCAACGTCGGGTGGAAGACCGACGAGAATTTGTCGACGAGCAGAAGTCTGACGACGAGTAGAAGTCCGCTGACGAGCAGAAGTCCGACGTCGGGTAGAAGATCGATGAAAGTTCGTTGAAAGTCCTGCAAGTCAAAAGTTCAGCGAGAGGAGGAAATTCAACATCAGGTAGAAATTTAACTTTGTGGAGAAGTTAAATGGAAGTCCCTTAACGGCATTCTGGCGACGTTAACCAAGGATGTAAGACCTATCCGAGGTTGTATGTTAGAACATTTGTTCGATGACTTTAACCTGTGCGGAAAAGGTCGAGAGAATCCACTAAGGATGTGAGACCTTTCCAAGGTTGTATGTCGGAGCCCTGCTCAACGACGTTAACATGTGTGGAAGAGGTCAGGAGAATCCACTAAGGATGTGAGACCTTTCCGAGGTTGTACGTCGAAGCCCTTCTCAACGATGTTAATCTGTGTGAAAGAGGTCAGGAGAATCCACCAAGGATGTAGGACCTTTCCGAGGTTGTATATCGGAGCCTTTGCTCGACGACGTTAACCTGTGTGGAAGAGGTCGGGAGAATCCACCAAGGATGTAAGACCTTTCCGAGGTTGTATGTCGGAGCCTTTGCTCGACGACGTTAACCTGTGTGGAAGAGGTCGGAAGAATCCACCAAGGATGTGAGACCTTTCCGAGGTTGTATGTCGGAGCCTTTGCTCGACGACGTTAACCTGTATGGAAGAGGTCGAATCGAATCCCCTTGGGATTGATTTTGCTTTGATTGGGAGGGGGCGAACGCCACGTATATCCCGAATCAAAAGTGAAGAAAGTCTATCTTTAGACCGTTATTGTCTTTTTGAGGTCGAGGTTAAGACCTTGCCCAATGAGTAGAAGTCCAACAAGAGACTGTATAAAGCTTGTAATTGATTTGAAGTGTCCTTGCATTTGCTCGGATATTCCTGAAATATCAACTTGGTGTTGAAGGTATTAGATGACCTATTTGACCATGGTTTGAGTCAAAGTTGCCCCCTAGTCCGCATCTGCTTCTTATGATATTGATGCTATAAGTGATCTTTTGAGATTGGAGCAAAATTTGCCCCCCAGTCGAGAACCACGTTCCCACAGACGGCGCCAAACTGTTGCGTCCAGGAGTATTCGCGGCGGTAGAGAAATATCATATTTAACGTTTTAGCATTGTACGAAAATCCGGCACGCAATCAGATAGGGAGAGAGGGTCTATCATTTATGAGACACCAAGATTTTTACGTGGAAAACCCCTGTAAAAGGGGGGAAAACCACGGGGTCTAGCCCAGTTTGAATGAATCCACTAGTATTGCAGTCGATTACAAATGAGGCCCTTCCTTGGTGGAAGGTCTTAGCTTGATGTACACCTTATGAAGTACATTACATGATGTAAATACAAAGGATCACTATTGACATGTTCACTTTGTTAGAAGGACTGCAGTCGGCGGGCGACGTAGGTCAGGAGGACCGTAGTCAGCTGGCGACGGAGGACTGTAGTCGGCGGGCGACATAAGTCAGGAGGACCGTAGTTAACGGGCGACGGATGTCGGAAAGACTGTAGTCGGCGGGCGACGTAAGTCAGGAGTACCGTAGTCGGCTGGTGACGGAGGTCGGAAGGACTGTAGTCTGACGATGAAGATCAGTAGGACAGCGTCAGGTAGAAGTCTAGCAATGAAAAGAAATGCATCTTCGCATAGATGTCCAGCGAAGTCCGATAACCGGTAGAAATCTGGCATCGGGTAGAGACTTGGCGAAGAGTGAAGGTCCGACGTCGGGTAGAAGTCCGACGTCTGTTGGTGGCAGAGGAGAAATCCGACCTCCCTTGGGCGGAGTTTCGGCGTCATGAGGAAACTCTATCGTTAAATGAGAAGAATTTCAGCATCACGTGGAAGTTGTGCAAATTCTCGACATTTCCTGAAAATCCGGCAGAGTTCCGGCGTCTTCAGGTGGCAGGAAGAGCTCCGGCGGTGGTCGAGGAGGTGAGGAATCTCCTTTTCCCCTTTCTCCTCTTCTTCTTCTCTCTCTTCACTCCCCCCCCCCTTTGGTGTAGAATGAGGGCTCTATTTATAGTTTTTCTGGAGTAGCATAGCCCGTAAATAGGCATGAGATCAGGGGCGAATTAGGAGTTGTTTGAATGGACGGCCGATATCAAATCCTTTGATCATGCACCGTTCGTTAGTCATTTTAAGGCCTTAATGATGTCGGAATTCGATGATCTTGGGCTCGTTGGATTCGTCTTGTTGAGCCGTTCGATTCGAGTATAAGCTCGGCAAAATTGGAGACCGTTTGGTAACTCAAATTGTGGTTTGAACCTTACAACAGCGCTTTGAACCCATGATTCGGACTCATTTGGGCTCGGATTGGGTTGATCTTGGTGTCGTTGGGTTTGTATTTCTGAGACGCTCAGTTTGACTGTAAGCTCGCTGAAATCGGAGTTCATATGCTCCCGAAATTAATTTCGGAAGTTTCCAATTTGATTTTGCATCGAGATTCGTGTCCGATTAAGATAATTTTGAGATGACGTATCACTTATAATATAAATCTTAGGGTGTGACAACTACTATGATGTCTGCTTTATCGATTCAACATCCATATTGATTTATTGGTTTACAGATTTCAAAGTTTTCATAATGCACTATTTTATTGGCATCCATATATTTTATGTTCCATTGCTTTACATATTCTACTATTATTATACTATTTGTGCACATATTCATGATCATATTGACTGCTATTATTATGAACTGACTGATGACATGTAGATTACTTGTTTACCGTGCTTTGAGTTCAGTGTATAATGATTTAGTGACCTTCTAGATTTTTTAACTCATTATATATGATTTAAATGATTTTAGATCAGAGAAGAGAATCAAGAGTGTGGGACTAACCAGTTACAATATTCCTCATATATTTCTATTGTTAGTTTCCTTTTTTTACTTTAGAAATTATTTTGTTCTCATGAGTGAAAAGAGGGGTGTTGTATTTGTATGACTTTAGGTATTATATATAATTTTAAGTATGAATACATATGCATATTGATATTTTGATTAATAGATTCATTTATGCTGATATTTATACTATTAATAAAAAAATTAGATAGCTTTGATTGTTGTTATTATAAAATAATAATAATAATTTTTTTAAATTAGATTCAAGAGCATGACAGAATAACCTATGACAACAAACCGTTTTACGCCAAAATACAATTGCAACATGTATAATACAACATACTATAATTTTGTGAGAATAAAGTATAATCATAACAAACTAACACAATAAACTATAATTTTGTTACAATATAATATCATCACAATAAATTATAGACTTCTATATAAAAGAGTATAATCACATCAACAACAATACTTCTTATGTCTTTGTTGAGTGTTATAACCAAAGCTAGTCTCTTATCATTTAGCTAGTAATTAGGATTCTCACATAGATCAATGCTATGCCAAAATCCATCCTCATATCATAGAAATATAGAATATGATTATGTGTAATATTCTTCATTAAAGCTAGAATTATTTCAAATATTACAAACAGATAAAAAACACCAAACATTCTAACAATTTTATACATCACAATTCTAGCTCTATAAGTATCCCTAATACTATAATGCTTTTCGATAGGCATAATTAGAGTGAACATTTGCATAAATGATATAGAGCACAACATAAAAAGAGTATAATTCATCCTCATTCAAACCTATACAAGCATGGCTCGAGTAAGTTTCAAGCTAGATTTGATAATATGTTATTTGATAAATTAGGTTCAAATGTAATTCATTATTGTTCGGTATTTGCTCGGTATTGCTAGGTATTACTCGGTATTGCTTGACAATAATGAGAAATACCGCTATGTGAAAACCAATACCGATCAATACCGACTAATACCTAAAAGAACTCGGTATTGCTCGGTATTGAACTCGGTATTGTTCGGTATTGCTCGGTATTGCTCTTCACATAATAGTATTTTTCGTTTTTGTCGAGCAAAATCGACCAATACATAGCAATACCGAGCTACGCAAACTCCCGAGTCCATTCCGGGTCGGGTCATCGGCCGAGCGGTAAAGAGTAAGTGCACGTGGCGACATATTATAAGCTACTTGATGTAACTCTACTTCAGGTAACCTGACCGAATAATTTTTTATTTTTCAGACCTGCATAATTAGAAATATAAAGTCACGAATCTCTTCAAAAAAAAAAAAAAAAAAAAAAAAAGTTGAAACCGAGAGATCGCACGAGCATTTCAGTTTGCCGAAGAGAATTGCTGGGAGGTCGTGGTTTTGGTGTTTCACTTGTGCATTTTCATATAAAGGAAATAAAAAAAAGTCAAATTCCCCCACCTTTTTCGGCGGGCAAGGGGCACTAAGAGATCATGTCGGAAGCTGTCGATGGTGACAGTGTGGAGACGGTGCTTGACAGTTGTGGTAAATCTTCGGTAATTTACCCGACCACTCCGTCTTCTGGATTAGTTGGGCTTGGCGGAGCCGCTGGCGATTCCGGTGATGAAGATCTTGAAAGTTCTTCTTCCTTCCTTGATGAACATCAGGTTGTTAATTTTGATTTCGGACGTTCAGTATATTATATTATGGAACTATATGATTTTCTCACAACTCTTTTTTTAGCACTTGGAACGACTTCTTTTTTTTTTTTTTATTCTGAATAGTTTAGCAGTCTATACTTTTGATATGTAGCTTCAGGTTAGGGTTTCTATTTGCGCTTTCACCTCCACCTCTTATGCGATCAATTGAAACTTATTAAAATTGATTGGAAGTGTTTTAATTGAATGATGCCCTTTTTAATGTTTTATTACATGATAGAGCCCCTTTTTTTGGTTGTTTTCGTATTTTTAGAGCACCAGGGAGTAGGACCAAGCATTTTCTTATTGGTTCTTTAATCCCTAAATCCCTCCGAGTTCCATTATATTTATTTATTTTTTTAATTTAAAATCCTGAATTTGGTTAGATTCATTAACGGGACATTCGATTGCAAGCATTTAGAATACAGATGTATTTCAAATGCAGTTTTAACTTAAAAAATGTAATTGGATGCTGAGGGTTGCTTTATTGGTTGCAAAATAAATTCAGGACATCATTTTTTGTGGTTGAATTAATAATCTAAATTTTTGTATGAATATATTTTTTAAATATACATGTTTTGGAGCAATCTATGCTCTGACATGTCATTTTGCTACAGGGTTGTAAAAAAATGCTTCACCTTTTAGCATAACATGACAATCCAGAAACTAATGCATAAGGCTAATAAATAAATCATCAAAAAATAAGAAAATTACAAGATCAAATGCAATGGAATATGTTAAGAGAACCAAAGACAGTGATAAACCTGGATTCAACTCCAATTAACCAAAGGAAGCTATTAGGTCCATGCTAAACAAATCCAAATTTTTACATAAAGGGAGCATTTCAAATTATTAGTGCAATATGAAGTAGACAAATACTTCTGAGAACAAACAAATGATATTGTCTGTCTGATGTCTTCCATGTATCAGAGCTCCCAATTTGATTGAAAACATTCCTCTGTCTACTATAATCCTCATTCCCTTCTTGGAAAATTTCCTCTTTTTCCCAACCCCAGCTCCATCTCCATGCTCAACATCAGGAAGAAAGGCACAAATACTGCATGGCACCGGGATGCAGGATGACGAGGATGTAGGGTGGCATTGCAGGACGTTAGGCGAGGAGGCAGCAACTTCTTACAACCCTCGCTGCTCGGAAGGTTTCCGATCAACACGTCTTCATAATCCTACAAAAGAGAGGAGGCACAAATATTGCACAACACGTCTTCATAATCCTACAAAAGAGAAATAATGCTACTCGGAAGGTTTCCGACCAAGTCATTAGTGCACAAATAATTTTCTTATCCATAGTTAATATGATGGGTTGTCGAAGCTGTAAGGCTTGTTTGATTTCACTTTTATTGGCAATAATACATGATTTTTCTTCCTGCATTTGTTTCAAACCTGAAGTTAATTCCCTCTTTTTGTTATCATGTTCTTGTTTTAACCTCACATGTCATTGGTTAAGTAGAAATGAATATTTTTTAGAAAAATCATATTGTAAAATCTTTCTATCAAATTGCCAAGGACGACCTACAAATATATGCCCGGCTTGCATAGGAACATCACATAAAATTTCATCTTCATATTTTTCAATTTTAAAAGCAATTAACACTTGTTTATTTTTCTTTACCCCTCCTCTATTTTTTAACCATTATAATTTATATGATTTTGAATGTTTAAGTGTGGATAATCTCAGTTTTGTGACCATTGTAGTGCTAGCTACATTAGTACAACTACCAGCATCAATAATTAAACTACATAGTACATACCTTATCCTTGACAAAGCACCTTGTATAGTAAATGTTCTCTCATTGCGTTTCCTCCATTTCTTTGGCTTGCATATTAAGAACTCTCCTTGCTATCAGCAGATCTTCTTGGACAGTGAATTCCTCAATTTCTAGCAGTTCAGCAAGATTTTCTTCCGTGCCATCTTTTTCTTCATTTGTCTCCACTTCTCCATGTCTCTTAGTACCATGAGACACTTGTTTGGACATTGACTAACAATGTGGCCCCTGCCCTGACATTTAAAACATTTTATATCACAGTTACGAGGCACAAAATGTTCATTTTTACCTTTAAGATCGTGTGAACGGTTGCAAATAGCGCACGCCATTTTGAACTTCTGCATCGCGCCGTGCGTCATGTCGCGCGATATTTTGCGCCATTGACATCTATGACCATAATTAACATGGTCGAATAGATAATAAGAATTTATAAAGATGACCCCAAATAATTGGGATATGGCTAATGACAATTGTGATATAAGTATTTAAAAAATATTATAATGTATTACATTCAATATATTTTATATATCATTCTTCAATATGATCTAATTGTTATGTACATACAAGAAATATCATATTATTGTATAATATATTTTAATAAAATTTATAATATATGATTTATGATGTAACTAAAAACAATACAATAGTTATTAATACCATGTATATAATTTATGAGATGGAATTTTCTCCTCCAAGGAGAAGATGATCATTCTCCAACTAATTTTATTTTTGGATTCACTATTTTATACATTCTTCAAGCTCATGGTAGCACCATTTTCTGCCAATAAGACAAAAATTATGTATGGATTGAGTTTCATCTAGTTTCATATAGATGCAACCTTTCAACAAGCATATGTAATGAAATGATGATTGAATGGCATAGAGAAGCTAGCATAGTATTCTGGTTGTACCCATATATTTTACTAATCAAAACCATCAAATACAATTTAAATATAGAAATTGGGGAGGGGTTGATAGCACAATCTTATCATTTCAATTGCAAAGAGAATTTTTTTTTTTTTTTAAACTTGATCAATGGGCCTTCAAAATATACTAGAGGCAACATAGCCACTTTTCCAGGACTGTCCTCTTAATGCACTCTAAGTATAACCAGCATTTTTATTTATTTCTAAGACATTTACACATTGAAATCACAACTATCTAATTATGCAATTGTAGCTTTCCATTGAGAAAATTACATTCAATTAGTCATCAAACAAACTTAAAATTTCTCAAAAATCTTATGCTCTACTAGTTTTAACGATGTTTAAGAAATTGAAGGGTTTTGATGCTTCATTTTATGGCCATAACATTAAATTTAAAAGTGTGGAGAGCGTTGATTCAGTTCCTAGGAGGAGAAATGTCCATCCATATTTTTAATATATTTCATATAACAGCTTATATTATTGATATGTATGAATGATCATTCATAAGTCTCATAGGGAGGCGAGCATTAATGACTCTAGAAGTGACTTAGGAGCACATGAGCTCGAAGTTAAATATCTAATAATCTTAGATGTCTTTTTGGAGAAGAATCACTTCCCAGTTCTCTAGCAACTATTATTTCCATTCTAGTTTTGGATGTTTTCATAACGTCATTATTATTTTAGTAGCATTAATTTATTCAAAAGTTTTCCCTTAGCGCCTTTAACCGGATGCCATGCTTATTCATCAATTGAATATATTAGAATACTCATAAATTTCCCAGTTGAGTGTTGTTGTGCATTATCTTCCTATTTGACTCAGATTCCTAGAATTCAGTAATCTGAACAACTTGTGTTATCACTCTTTAGGGAAAATATCTTCTCCAATTTCTGTTCGAATTGTGCCCTTCAGTAATGTAGCATGGCAAAAATTATCTTTTGCTTTTTATTAATAGATTTTCCTTCCCATCTTTTGCATGGTATTCAGGATGGTGAATCTGATAGACAACAGCTTGGTAAAGAAGTCTGCCAGTTAAAAATTTCTATAGAGGAGCTACTTTCTTTATTGGCCAAACTTGTTGGTCCAGGTGGCATGTCCTAATGGCTTTTTGTTCTTTAGAAAAGTTATTTCTTAATGTTAATCTTCTAACACTTGCACATTTTTAATCCGATAACTACCTGCATATCCAGCAGAAGCGCAGAAAAATTTTTATCTTTCACATGAGTTGCACCAATTGCATTCAGTAGAGTTGCTTTAAAAAATTGGTTGAATTACAGGAGCAACTGAATTTCTGAATGTAGATTTTTCTTATTGAACCTCACCCCTTTTTGTGACATTACCATTCCTTCTTACAATCATTGGAGTTTACTTTAGCTTATGATGTGCTGTTATTTTGCTGAATTTATCACATTAACGTTTTATGGCGAAAAAGGATTCATGTAGCCGACCCCACGAAGTGGGACAAAGACTTGATGTTGTTGTTGTTGTTGTTGTTGTTGTATCACATTAACGTTAGCTTGTTTTCTACCAGTCAATCGCATATTGGTTCTATCGATGACATATTTTACTTGGAAGTTGTTTTAGGATCTAGAAAGGCAAGGATCTGAGTTGGAGTCCAAGAAGCTGATCAATGATGACGAAATCTCAAATCTTAACCGAAGACAATGTGAACCTATTGACTTGGATAGCCATATTAAAAACTCTACAAATAAGTTAAATTCATTAAAGAGGGTACGTTCTTTTTAAGTTCACTTTTTTCTAAAATACAAGAGAAGATATTATTTGAATGCACTTTCTTGAATTTATATCTCTTGTTGATATTTTTGTCATCTAAAATTTGCCTGCTTTTTGATGTAGAACCAAGCTAGCCATGATTGGGCAATTCAAAATCTAAAATGTAATTTCAGATTTTAATGTTTGGAGAGGAGAGAAAAGTTTAAATTTGAATCTTCTCCAATTAAAGGAGAGAGGAAGGGTGGGCCGACCCCTTGATGAGGATTTAATTGAGTGATTAAGAGGGGTTGCTAAGTTTGGAAATTTAAATTAGGAAAGGAGATTTAGAGTATCTCCTTTTTAAAATTTAAATTAATTTGAAAGGTGGGGGCCTTTCCTAACTTAACCCATCTATTTTAGAAAAATAATTTCAGATTTTAAAGAACTTAAAATATGATTTTATAAACTTTGATTTTGAATTGGGAGGGAAACAAATTCAAAATTTATGAAATTAATTTCAGTCAAAAGGGCGGTGGTAATTAGGGAATTGATGGCTTAATTGGGGGGCTTTAATGAGCCTCTTAATTAGAGGAGAGAGAGAGAGAGAGAGAGAGAGAGAGAGAGAGAGAGAGAGAGAGAGAGAGAGAGAGAGAGAGAGAGAGAGAGAGAGAGAGAGAGAGGTGGCTAAGAGGGGAAGGGGAGGGGCCTACATGCATTAAAGAAGATTGGAGGGGATTAAGGGATTTAATTGAGTTTCCAATTTAAGTCAATTTAAATTAGGAAAGAGAATTTAATACAAATTATCTCTCCAATTAAATTCAAATTTAAAAGGCCTAGATTGGAGTGACTTTCTTAATATAACTCATCCTATTTTAGGAAAGAAAATTTAAATTCCAATAGATTGGAATATGAATTTAAAATTATTCTTAATTTAAACTGCGTTGTTAATGGAAAGCATCAATTTGAGGATTTGAAATTTGGAGGCAAAAGAGGGGTTATTGTGGCCGGCGACTTGGAGGAGGGGAAGGGTTTTAGGGTTTGTGTTAGGGGTGCCAATATTTGACCCGACTCGAAAACCAGACCCAAACCCGACCCAAAAATTTTGGGTTCGGGTCAACCCGAACTGGGTCGGGTTCGGGTTGACTTGAAAAGCCGAAATCAACCCGGTTTGATCCGTTTTTAATTAATTTAGGAGGGTTTTAAAAGATTGTATGAAATAAGTAAATGATACTTCAAAAAATATAAATATTGTTGCCCAAATTAAATTAAGTTTGATTTATTTTAAATTGATTGAAGAAAATCTTACATTTATTTGATTTAGATTTAAATAAATTGAATTAAATAATTTTTTTTAGTAAAACATACCCGAAGCGGGTCGGGTTCGGGTTGACCCAGACCCAAAGCGGGTAGGGTTCGGGTTTGGAAAGAAAAATTATCAGGGAGGGAAAGAAAAATTATTCCTAATTGAAAGATTTGATTGAGGCATTTAGAAGGGGAGTTAATGTGGGGAGAGAGAGAGATAAAAGGAGGGGGCCGGCGGCTTGGTGAGGTGGCATAGGGTTTTGGGGGGGGGGGGGTGAGTTAAAAGCTTGCCTAATCAAGGACCTTTAATTGAGGAAAAGGATTTAAATAAAATCCAAATTGAAATTGATTTGGATTTGATTTAAGGACTTTCCTAAAATGGGTTGTCTATTTTAGGAAGTATTTCAAAATTCAAAATTGATTGAATAATTGAAATCAAAGCTTTCCAAAAGAAGTTGTGTAGAGGAAGGAAAGTAATAATGGGAGGTTTGAATTTTGGAGGCAAGGGGATTGTGATTGGGTGAGTTCCTAAAATAGGGTTGTTTTAATTTTGGAAAGTTTTTGAAATTCAAATTCGTTTGAATTTGAATTGAAGGATCTTCCAAATTAGAAAAGTCTAAATTAGGAAAGCATTAATGGGTTAATTGAATGGGGATGGGGGTTGGGGATAGGTTAGGCCGGCGGCTAGGGGTTTGGGGAATTGTTGTCGGCGGTGTGGAAGGAGGTCGGCGGTGTAATGGGGGAGGAGAGATTAAGCCGGTGGTTTAGGGTGTAGATGGGGAGGAGGCCAACAGTTGGGAGGAAGAAGGGTTGTTGGCCAGCGGCTTGGAGGAGGAATTGGAAAAGAGAGTTTGGAAGAGATAAAACCACAAATCCGAACGCTTCCTGCGGCTGGTGAGTATTTCATTGCCCTCACATAGGGACTTCCACTCTCCTAAGAACTCCCATAACTCCATAACTCTCAAGAACAAAGCGTAAAAAATTTCTTCTTAATATTCATCAATCATAATAATACAATAGCATGGGCCTCTATATATAGGCCTAAAAAATAAAAGAAACTCAAAAGACAAATATGCCCCTAGGGCTTACATAGGACTACTCCCTCAAGTGAGGGTAAAAATGGAGAAATGCATACATAAATAATACAAATAAATAAATAGCCAATATAAATTTACCAATTTTTTTTTTTCTTTCCTCAATAGCGAAACCTCGTTTCAATCATAGAATTTGATGGTCCACAATATTGCTTGCTGTTTTGCTAGAATGCATATCATGACGGTTTTTAATGAAGTTCTCAAAAGCAGGCTAATATTTTTGAGTACTTGCCCCTTTAGGAACTTGCCACTAAAATGAAGGAAAATTTGTCAGTTAGATGTCAACTTGATGATGTACCTGTTCAGACCGAATTGATCCAGTATGTTCTTTCCCTTTTTTACTTCACTTTTTCTTTGCCTATGGTTCATATTAACTTTTGCATGCATATCCACATCCAATTTTTCGATGGTGGGCCAGGAGTGATGGTTGGGTTACTTTTATTTTAATAGTGAGGTGAGGTCATGTGCTTCAGTCACATAAATAATATCTTTGCAATTCGAAAAATAAGGTGGTGTACACCAACTCTCTGCTGTGGATCGGAGGGAAACCTAACTAGGCAGCCTTTTACCTTTTATCATAAAAGTTTCAAATAAACGTAGAAATTAATGGAACTGGTTTTATCTAAAAGATTGTGGAGAGTAATGCTAAACCATAGTACTGGGAGATAGCTCAAGCAATCAGTCTCTTTGTTGCATTAAAAATTTTTCATGGATATGACTTTTCTAGGGCCATCACAGCTGCCACTCAAAGGCTGATGTCATGTTCTCTTGAAACTGCTTCCAATTTTATCCCTTAATATTTAACTTTTTCTTTGTTTCCATTTAGGTATGAAAGAAGATTTTCAGAACTTTATGCCCAAATTCAGGTATTGATCTTTTGAGATTTTATTAGCTGAAGATTTACTGAAACTGAATCTCGACATAATTTAATAATCCTTATTCACTTGTAGGAAAAGCATCATCTTACTCGTAGACACTATGCCACCTACAATGCCCTAATGGAAATAAAAGAACTAATGCTAAAAGAAGCGTCCCTACTGAACTCAATTAATTTACAGGTATGCGTTAAACCAAACAACCAGTCTTAATGATAAGCAAGATGCATGCTGCTTTTGTGTTTTTTCTAAAATGGAAATTGTTCACTTTATTTTTTAAGGATATTTTTTACACACTTAGAAAAGGTGTGTGTGTGTGTGTGGGGGGGGGGGGGGGGGGGGGGGGGGGGGGGGGGATAGCTGCTTTTTATTTTTTTATTTTTAAACCAATGAAATCTTGGTGCAGAAATTAATATTGCAATCGTGAGTAAAATCAAGTAAAAGTAATAGAAATAACACCCAAAGCACTTTATATGGTTTGATCCCAACCAGCCTAGATCTATGCCTAATCTCCACCTGGGTTGGGATTCCTCTACCTATTTGCTATTGCAAACCAAACTCCTTCATTTGAGCCGGTGGAGAACCTCTAATACTCATTTTTACAGAAGAGTGCTACTTAATACATTGTTTATAATGTAAAATCTCACCAAGTCTTTATAAACTTAACAAAGAACTAATACAAAGAAGAATTACATATTTTGAAATAAAACATATAAGAATTCTAACAAGAATAGAATAAAAAACTAAATTGTGATCATAAAAACTTTTGATTGTTAGAACACCCAATGAAAGCTTGTAAATTATGAACAAGCCTAAAACTTTGAAGTGAAAATCATCTTTTCAGTTTTGAAGTAAATGGATTTTGCAAGAAATTTGATCTTTGGACATTTTTGAAGGAAATGGATTTTACAAGAAAATTTATCTTTAGGAGATTTACCGGGCTTGTATTTTGAGTGAATTTCATTAGTTCTTCTAAGATTATGCCTCTTTTCATAAGCCCAAAACATTCTTAAAATAGTGGTAAATTAGAAAATATCCGTGTTTAATAACTTCCTAAAAACCCTTAAAATTAGTGGTTGCCGCGTACTCACTGATTGTTGGACTGAATCAGGAATGCTGGGTCCCATCATGGTAATGTCGGGATGGGTCCAGTGCTGCTTTTAGATGCAGATATGAACAGCTATATGTGGCAGATCTGTAAATATGATGAATTTTTTAAAACTATAATATATTATATATGATTTTGGATGTAAATATTGTAATGATATAGTGGAGCTAAAAAGAGAAGCTAATTTTTCCATTATAAATTAATTATCTATTTTATTCAATTTTAAACATGATTAACCCTTACATAGAAAAACTAAAAAAGAAAAATAAGGAACAAAATTGATTTAAATTTATACCGATTGAACTTGCGCTTGGTATCTTGTAATAATTTTATTTCAAGATTAATAAAATGTAAATCACAGTATATTGATGTTTGTTGATTCGTGATATCTAACAAATTAGATTATGTCCATTATTGACTTTTCATGGAGGTAAAGCACATTGACCCGTCAGTTATCATGCCCAAATTCCAAAATTTGGGCCTATTATTCATCTGTGCGGTTTGCTAACCATGGCAGGTAACACATGTTAAATGTTTATCTTAAATAATATAGAAAACAAGCTGATTGTGAATTAGTATCATATATCAGGAGAAAACAAGGCAGGAATCAAAGAATATGCTGACAACTACACCCAAAAAATAACAAGCCAAGTGTCATAAAAGATATTTCCAGTTAATTTGGAAAAATAATTTAAGCTTAAGAAAGAGGACTTGAAGGAGATCATCTTGAAAAACAAGGTTAGAGCTCCACTATGTTTTGATTCTTTTAAGAAATTGAGTGCCAAACCTTACTTTATTATGAAAAATTTCTTTGATTAGATTTTTCCCTTGGTTAACTCTTTGAATGTTTGCAATATTTTGAAATCTGAACACTATCCCTCTTATAAAAAAATGTAGTGTTGGTTAGACACAATCTATGAAGTGTTTATGCAATATTGATTTAATCTTTATTTTTGGAACTGGTCATGAAAAGAATACTCCAATATCATTAATTCACTTTAAACTGAATTGCTGTAAATTTAAATTTCAATGTACACTTGGTTTGTTTGGGGCAGTGTTGCTGTTTGTGGAAGTAGTTGTAGAATAGTTGTGGATTTTTTCAAGGCTTTTAAAACCGGACCGGACCGGCCGGTTCAACCGGTTCAACCGCGAACCGGCCGGCCAGCCGGTTACGGTTCGAGATACAATCGGTTTCGCAGAGAACCGGCTCCGAACCGCTCGAACCGGCGGTCTGACTGCCGAACCGTCGAACCGGTCCCGGTTTTACTTAACCGGACGGTTCGCTAAAAATGCGAACGGACGGTTGAGATGAGCGGATTTGAGGTATAGGAACGCTAGGCGAAAACGAAAGTAACCCTATTCGACGTATTCGTATCGCGCGGCTGGGGCGCAGGGCATTCTCCTCGGTAGCCTCATCTTCTCCGCCTCCGACGACTTCTTCTCCACCTCCGGCAACTTCTTCTATTTCAGGAAGCAAAATCTCCTGCTTGCTCGCGGCCTCGCTCTCATTTTCTTCTTTCTATCGCATTGGGCGTCGCTGGACGTGAATCCATTCACGGTGAGTATGCATTATCGAGTTTTTTGACATTGAATGGTTGCAAATGGTTGCATTATTGTGTTTTTCTATGTGTATTGTTTTGATTTACTGAAAGTTTGAATGGAGATTAGAAGGGAGAAATTTTTTTGCAAACGGTTGTTGGAGGCTTTGCACTGTGAAGATTTTTTTTAAAAAATTAGAAATTTGCTGAAGTTTAAATGGTTGAATGAATGGAAATGTATTGTGCCGTGAAGATTTTTTTTTTTTTTTTTGCTTAGAAGGGAGATTGGCCGTATGTTTTGGGGAGATTGGCGGTATGTTTTGGAGAGACCCGTTTGAGAAGCCTGAAAGTTGTTGTTGGAGGCTTTAGGATATTAATTAAGATGTTTAATGCTGATCATTCTATAGTTGGCTAGTTGCAATATTGAAAAAACACATTTTTTTCTCAATCTGGACACATGCTCTTAGTTTGGATTCAGCATATTGAAAGTTTGAATAAAATATGATAGAATTTTTTTAAATAATCTGTTTAGACATATGTAGAATTCAACAGTCGAAGAAACTGTTAGTATGGTAGACACAAGGATCTCTTCAACTACATTTGTTTGGGGAGGGATTGATGAATGAAGCCTTCCACTTAAGTAGACTGCCAATACATATTTATAAAACTAACATTTCTTGAATTTATTTGAATTTTTGCTATATATTTATAAATAGTTGTGTAATTATTATAATATTTAAATATAATAAATATTTATTACGTCATCCGGTTCGACCCGGTTCGATCCCGGTCGAACCATCAAACCTCTAATCCCTCCTCCTTCCGGTTCATTGACCGGTCCGGTTTTAAAAGCCTTGGATTTTTTAGAAGCGATTGTGTGTATTATCAGTTTTTTTCCTCTTAACTACCACTCTTTAGTAAATATAATTGTAAAATGCTACCTCCTACTGCAATTTTTGAAAAATAGTAAGAAAGATATAGCCAAACATAATTATGGTGGGTGTTGGAAAGCAAAGTGATGTAAGGTGTACAGGAATATTACGGTGGATGCAGTAACTTGATTGATGATCATTGGGTTGATGGTGGAGGAATTATGTAGGAAATGGAACAAGGGGTATTTGGATTTTGGATAGATTTTGAGTTAAAGCTTATTGTTTTGAAAGAGTAAATTTTCATATGAGGAAAAGGTTAAGGAACTCCAAATTAAATGTTTAAGATGTTAAGAGATGTAGTTGTTTTTATGGGTTCTGGATTTTTGTTTGGAGAGTTGTATTTTTTTCTTAACTTATGTTTATAACAAGAGCACTGTCATTGTCAGGTCCTAAGCTTTGGATGAGGAAAATGAAGGGTTGCATTAGGTAGTTGATAACCAGCATAAAACTTGGCAAATAATCATGACATGAGCTCTTTATTGCATTGTTTTAATGCATATATGTTCCCTGGAAGCGAAGCATCATATGGCTTAAATATAGTGAAAAGTGCGCAAGGGCTGCTGCTCCGATACCCAAGTGCATTGTTAAATTAGTAAGGGTTTCAACATCATGGACAAATGTGACAAAGAAGCTAGTCTATTAAATTAGAATTAGGATAGAAATTTAGAATATAAATTCTCTTACAGGTAATTTAATTGAATTAATAGATATTATGATTTATAAGAAGATAAATATTTTAGGCATTTAGGAAACTAAGTGAGTTGGAGAGAAGGCTAAATAGATTGATAGTTTAGGATTTAAACTATAATATTCAAGTAGGAGTCATATTAGAAATTATATAGGTGCGATTATAAATAAGAGTTTGAAGTGTAATGTTGTAGAAATTAACATAATTGAAGATAGAATTATAGCTTTAAAAATTATTGTTGATGCTAAAATTATTAATATTATAAGTGCTTATGCTCCTTAAGTAGGTTTGTATATGTGTTCAAAATTAAAATTTTGGGATGACTTATAATTAATGCAAATGATGTCTTGAAGAAAAAGTTTTTATTGGAGAAGATTTAAATTGATATATTGGAGTAATAGAAGATTTTAAAAATATTCATGGTGGCTATGGGTTTGTAGCGATTAATGAAGGTGGTAGAAACACATTAGATTTTGTTCTAGCTTATAATTTTGTAATTATTAATATCTTATTTAAGAAAAGAGATGAGCATATCATCATTTATAAGAATGGATATAATAAAACTCAGATTGATTATTATTTTATAAGAAAAATAGATTATTTAGATTGCAAAAATTGTTAAGTTATTTTCTAGTGAATGTTTATGTACCTGGCACCACTTATTAATTTTGAATTTTAAGATGAAGGGGCGTAATATGAAAAATAATATAAAATATTATCTAAGGATTAGATGGGGGCATTTAAAGAACTCTAATAAAAATATTTTTAAAAGTAAGATTCAAGATATTAAGATTTTGACTATGCATAAGAAAGCTAATATTATGTGAAAAAAATAGTTAATGATATTTAGCATGTTGTAAATGATGTGGTTGGAGTAAAAGGAAAAACTCATAATAGTAAAAATAGTTAGCGGTGAAATCAAAATGTTAAGAAAAAAATAAAAAATAAGAAGCTTTGTTATATAAATTATTTTAGATCTAAAATCTTGAAAAATTGAAAAGATATAAGGGGTCCTGTTGTCACGACCCGGCCCGGTTAGCTCGTAGATACGAGGCGGGAACGAGATCGGACATGTAAATTTAAGTACTCATCATCAGTTTCATGAAATTCTAAAGATATTCAAGAATAATAAAAGCGCCTCTAAACTTTTTCCAACATATATAACATTTGAAACCATCACAAAATAAGTTCATATACAAGGTGGTATACACTTAATCCATTCAATCATGATAAAACCACCCAAAATTGATAACTAAAAACAACAGTAAGAACCTGCCACCCGTTGCGCGTCTATTGTAGGTGAACCTCAGGTGTTCTTCCATCACCTAAGCGTAGGTTCTCCTGAAACTTTCCCAAAACTCGGGAGTGAGCTACGCTCAGCAAGAGACAACTATAACTAAAGTTTGTATACATTTGAAAGAATATATCTTATGGAGTAATAGTCTACACATGAGTTAATAGGTGTCTAAACATTATGTTGAATATTATATGAAACATACTTGCTTAAAACATGACATATGATTTCTTAACTTGAGAGAACATGAAACATTTGCATATGTTTAACTTTCATGTCATAATGTACACATCCGTCCCGGAGTACCAAATTGTACTGATCAGGTACATATCATTCTTCGTTCCATTTTGCCTTAAAGCCCGTCTTTGCTCAAAGAGCCACATCTTGGTACTCCGTCATTAACAATCACAAGTTATGTAGCATGAATATGATAAGATGCTTTCATATGATATGCTAAGAAATGCATATGATAGGTTAATGACCTTTTGGACCTTTCACACGAAGTAACAGTTGCATAACATTAAGTAACAATTGTATGAAATGTATCACTAATTACCCTTTGCATGACATTAAGGAACAATTGCATAAAATTGAACACTAAGGCATCCTTGTATGAAATTTACACATTAAACATAGCGTAAGAGTTTTGAACAATAAATGCATACTTGCTTTAGCAAATAGAGTCACTTACCTTCAAGCTTTCCTTTGCAATAATTCCCGCACAATTCCTTACCACTTTTCTTTATTTCAACCTAAAGGAAAACAAGAGATTTAAATCTCTAAGGCTTTATTTAACTCAACAAAATGTTCAATTTTTATTTAATTTAATTATGATTTTCGGATTTAATTAAAATATCAATTATAGGAACCTAAAAATTCATCTAATTCATCCTAAGTCCTTCTAAAATATTCCTCTTTCTTTTACTTATAAATAAACTCTTATTATTTTCGGAATTAATCATAAAATAATGAAGAAAATTATTTTTCTTTCTCAAAATTACAATTTCTTATATTTAGAGACCTCTCTAACTCATTTGAAATACCTTTAGTGAACATGCCATACTAGAATCCCTAAGTTTGTGAAAACCCTAAGTTTTCCCTAATTTTTAAACTAAAAATTCTTTAAGAAAACTTTGCATTTGCTTTACCAAAATCCTTTCATCACATTCTTCTAACAATCCCTATAAAATAAAGCATAAAACAAAAACCCTAATTTCGGATTTCAATCTTTTTCTTAAAAAAAAATTGGCATGAAGGATAGAATAACATAGATCAAAGGAATTCCTAAAGCTTTCCTAAAGAAATTTCTCAAAAATTATCAAACCCTAAAATTTTCGACACAAAAATCTCAAGGAAACTTTCATATATTTGAAGAAACACTTACCCCAAGGCTTTCCCCACGTTTTTCCTAAGGATTCTCGCCGGAATCACGCCGGAATCGCCAGCTTGGAAGGAGCTCCCGCCGATTCTCCCTCTCTCCCGTCGCCCTCTCTCTCGGTCGGCCGAACAAACGCACAAGGGACCGAAATGTTCGGTCCCTTAGGCGTGAAAATGACTTAAGGAAAAATAATTTAGCATATTACGCATGTGCCCTTAACCCTAAACCCTAAACCCTAAACCCATAGATCAAAGGAATTCCTAAAGCTTTCCTAAAGAAATTTCTCAAAAATTATCAAACCCTAAAATTTTTGACACAAAAATCTCAAGGAAACTTTCATATATTTGAAGAAACACTTACCCCAAGGCTTTCCCCACGTTTTTCCTAAGGATTCTCGCCGGAATTGCGCCGGAATCGCCGGCTTGGAAGGAGCTCCCGCCGATTCTCCCTCTCTCCCGTCGCCCTCTCTCTCGGTCGGCTGAACAAACGCACAAGGGACCGAAATGTTCGGTCCCTTAGGCGTGAAAATGACTTAAGGAAAAATAATTTAGCATATTACGCATGTGCCCTTATCTCTAAAGGTTTTCTTTTACTTCATGAAGGGCAAAATGGGTAGAAAAGGCCAAATTTTACTTAAACGAACTTCGGCGAATTTTAACTCCAAAATCGTGCGAAATTTAATATACATTCTTTATACTGTTTCGCTCGAAATTTCGAGACGAATCTAATAAAATTTATTTCGTCAATTTCCGACGATATCGAAATTTCACTTAAGTTCGTCGCAGCGCATCGATATGCGTGCGACGCACTCAATTGACGAATTTCGGGTTTTTACACCTGTAAGGATTTTAAGAAAGCAATATGCGTTGTAAAAAATATAGCTTTTAATGATTTATATAATAGATTATATACTAAGTTGGACAAATGATGTATGCATAAATTAGCAAAGCAAAGAGATAGAAGTAAGAATCTAGTTCAAGTTAAGTGCATTAAATATGAGGATAAAAAATACTTTTATTAGAAGAGAATATTCAACAAAGGTGGATGGGATATTTTTATAAATTTTTCAATGAAAATTATGAGAATACAATTGAATTCAATGACCTTAACACCCTAAATGAAAATAGTGATTTTTAATTTTGTCATCATATTAATAAAACTGAAGTTAGAGAGACTTTAAAGAAAATGAAGTATGAAAAAAGTGTTGGACATGATAATATTCCTGTAGAGGTGTGGAGATGCTTAGGAAATGAAGGAATTTATTGGCTTACGAAAAATTTCAATATTATTTTAAAGACTAAAAATATGGCAAATGAGTGGAGAAAGAGTGTGTTGATTCCTATTTTTAAGAATAAAGGTCAAGCACAAGAATGTGTGAATTATAGAGGAATTAAGTTAATTTGTCATACAATAAAATTATGGGAGAGAGTTATTGAGCATAGGTTATGATGTGATACTGGTGTTTCTCAAAATCAATTTGGATTCATACCGGGTTGGTCTACTATGGAAGCTTCATTTATTGAGAGGTTAGGTGGAGAAGTATAGAGAGAGCAAGGAGGATTTACATATGATATTTGTTGATTTAGACAACGAATATGGTGAAGTTCCAATAGAAGTGCTTTGGAGAGTTCTAAAAAAAGAAAGAGTTAATAATGCTTATATTCAAATCATTAAGGATATATATATGTAGGAGTTGTTACTTGTGTTCAAATATAAGATGGTTTGGCCAAGTATTTTCCTATTTCAGTTGGATTATATCAAAGATCAGCTTTAAGCCCATATCTTTTTTGCTTTAATTATGGATGTTCTTACTAAACATTTGCAAGAGGATGTATCTTGGTTTATGCTTTTTGTTGATGATATCCTTCTTGTTGATAAGACTAGAGAGAGAGAGAGAGAGAGAGAGAGAGAGAGAGAGAGAGAGAGAGAGAGAGAGAGAGAGAGAGAGAGAGAGAGAGAGAGTTGAAGGAAAATGAAGGCCAATCTTAGAGTCTAAAGGTTTTCGTATGAGTAGATCTACAACCAAATACAAGGAGTGTAATTTTAGTAGTATTAGATCTAAAGGGGAGATTGTGATTTTGGGCGATCAAGTCATTAATAAGAGTACATGTTTTAGATATCTTGAGTATGTTATTCAAAGTGATGGTGAAATAAATGTGGATATTATTATAGAATTTAAGTTGGATGGTTGAAGTGGAGGAATGCACCAGGCTTGTTGTGTGCTAGAGAAATATCTCTCAAACTTAAGGGAAAATTCTATAAGATGTTGGTGAAACTTGCAATGCTTTATGATGTAGAATGTTGGCCATTAATAGACAAGCATAAAATTAAGTTATGCGTTGCAGAAATGAGGATGCTTAGGTGGATGATTCGGTTCACTATTAGAGATAGAATGCAAAACAAGTATATACTTGAAAAGGTTGGAGTAGCTCCAGTGGCAAATAAGATTAGAGGGAGTCGTCTTAGATGGTTTGGATACATAAAACATCGGCCTTCCGATGACCCCATTAGGAGAGTAAACATATTAGATTTGACCTATGTTAAGAAAGGTAGAGGTTGACCTAAAAAAACTTGGTTAGAAAAGATTAAAAATGACTTTTTCTTATTAGATTTAAATGAGAATTTAACTCTTAACAGGGCACAACACAGTAGAGAAAAGCGATTCATGTAGCTTACCCCACATAGAGGGATAAATGCTTGATATTGTTGTTGTTGTTGTTGTTATGCTTATTCTAGGAATTTGTCTTTCTTATTAGGTTTTTGGCTTAGATATCTTAGCAGTTAATGGGGAGATATAAGACCTTGAGGAGTTGTGGGGGTTGTGTGGGAATGTAGAGGAGATGTCTTGTGGTGTTGTAGGGCTCTTGGCGTTGAGGGAGGCAGGGTTTAGGGGTTAGCCAAGACTAGCTTGTGGGAGGGAGAGTTTCTTTGGGAAGATGAGGAGGAGATGGAGGGAACAACTAAGGAATAACGAAAGCCCCAAGGGATCATCCATCAAGCTTCACTGAGAAGTATAACAGTCATTAAGCCTTTCCACACATATTTACTTGAACAAAATATAAATTTTTTTAATAATTCTGAAGAGTAGAAAGCAAATGATATTTATGGTCTTTTTCAAGCCTATAATAGCATAAGGCTCATTCAGAAAGCCCTTGGAGCCAAGAAAATACTAATGCATGGATTGATGACACACCATACTGCAAAGGGAGCGAAAATAGCTAAAAAAATTACAAAAAGATTCTTTCATAAAGAGGGGAATTCGACTAAGCCAAAATAGGAAGATGGTGAGATCGGCCCTCCTTTATTCTATGGTGACATTAATACTCACATCAAGGGATTCAATTTGAAATTTCCATTTATTTTGAATTGATTTTGGAGGAATGAGAGTACAATCATGCTCTTGTTTGGTGAGTTGTGCATGATGAAGAATGAAAATTTTTATGCAATACCCTAGTTTGTGGTCTTGTCCCTGGTCTATGTTGGTATCCCATCACAAAGCTTTTAAAAAGTTTGTCCAAACTCTCATCTGTGTTTGTTTGTAGCTCATACTATTTTATTATTTTAATTGTTAATGAACTTTGTGGCTTTAGAAGAATGAATTTTGATTAATGTTCCCTTCCCTAATAATTGGGATTTAGCTCCCATGGCGGCCTCTAATCTGATTGCGTCTACTTCACAGCTTCTCAGAAGGCCATCCATCAATTTTTAGCTGTATACTTCAACTTGTCAATCAAACAGATGAATTCAAAATATAATTAGGCTTAGCTAGGACTTTAGTACACCATTCATTCATGTATCCCTTATGTAATTTTATTATACTCTCAGGTAGATTAAGTTTGGGTCCCTGAGGTTAAAGGGTTGTTTCAAGGTGGTCTAGTCTAGACCTTTAAAACCCTATAATTAGGTCCCTAGTTCTTTTAACTCTCACTTATGTGCTTCAATTTAATTGTGGATCTTCAGAGCAGTACATATAGTTTAGTTTTTATTGTAACTGCCACAGAGCGACCTCATTGAAGCTCATAATGAAATTCTGGAACCCAATTATATGGTTTTCAAAATGTTAACAAATTTGAAATTACCCCTTAACATCAGGGACCGGGTGTAATTTACTGCATAACATTTGCAATTAACATGAGTAATAGCTTGAATTTTTTGTTTTCCTACTTGGCCAAACTTGACATAGTGCTGGAATCTCCTTGAAGTGGAGCGCCTGTTTTTGATCTTGCTCAAAACTTTACATTTTGGGCATTCGGGTGGTGTCTTATCATTTATCTTCACTGTTTATTATGTCCAACGGATTGGTATAATTTATTCTCCCTCTCCCAGGATTTTATCAGTTTTGATCATGAAGGTTTCCACCTTTTGTCTTTTTTAATTATTAGCTTATTGGACCTATGCAGTGCAATATTGAAGGGAATATTTTATGGAGAAAAAGAAATTGGATTGTATTGGGTCTGAGTTTCTAAGCATTGAATCTTTCCACTATCAATAGTTTTACTTGCCGATTTTTTGCTCCCTATATAAGGTGCTGTCCTCATGACGTGTATGACTTACCACATTTTTGTTCATTCGCTTTGTTGCTAGTTTAAAAATGCCATGACTACTCCCAGCGGTCGATATAAATTTCTGGACTCTATGGAGGTGATTGTGAAGGGAGCCAAACATGTAAGTGTCTTGGTTCTATTTTAAAAATTGGTATTTCTAGGCAGACTAGTCTTGTGTTGTGCTTAAAATGTGGCATCCCTAAACCTTTTTTGCCTGGATTTGGTTTATATATATATATATATATATATATATATATATATATATAAACTTATGCTTCTTTTACTAGTGATGTTGCTAATGATGTTTCTCCATTAAAATATTTTGTTGCAAAACAATATGTATTTTCAGAAGATTTTGCATCTTTTAGATGGTTTTGACGAAACTTTGTTCAACTAATAATATGCACTTTATAAATTTGCGTCCCAACCTCTCCGTATTTGAGAGAGTTTTTAAAAGTGCTATGATGCATCAAGAGGGGGTGAATTAGTATTTTAAAAAACTTTTCTTATCTTAAAAACAAATTAGTGAAACATGCAATAGCTTTTAGAAAAATTTTCAAACAAAAAATAAGAAATAAATATTTTGTTTTTCAAATTTTCATTTTTTTTTTGTTTTTATCTTTCAACCAAGATTTCAATGAGAAAAAAATTAAATCATAACTTTCCAAAGATCAATCAAATAAACCAAAGTGCTTAAAGTAAAGGTTAGAAAGTGTAGGAAAGTATGAATATGCATATCAGATTTATAGTAGTTTGGTCGAATCGACCTTTGGCATCCAGGTGGAGAAACCCTTTTCTCGTACCAGGTGGAGAGTAACATTTACAGACACTTTACACCCCGAAGACTCTCCCTTCTCCTCCCGGCTCGGAGGAGATGTTGTCCCTCCTTCAGCTCCTCGCTACGGCGGAGATGCGGCTCCCTCATTTCATCTCATGGCTCGGTGGAGATGCCCCCACCTCCTTCGTCTCCATGCTACGGTGGAGATGCCGTACCTCCTCCCGCCTCCTGGCCTGTCGGAGATGTCGTCATCTAGTCTACTCGACTAGTAAGTCTTTCACTCAAAGACTTCCCATATCTCTTGTCTAAGAGCTCCAACACCACAATACAGAGGACCACATTGTGCAGACTGATTGAAAACAATCATGTGAAACCCCTCACACCCCTTGAGACCCTTAAAGAAGATCTCACTCAACCTCACATTCTCTCTCCCCCCAAGGCTGTGGGCTCCGAGAATTCGGCCCCGGCCTCCCCGCTGTGTGATGTTTGCTTTTTTTATTCGGCGAGGGAGTTTTAACACATTAAGTTCCGGGGTAAATTTTGGAAGGCAGATGAGTTTGTAGATAAGACACTACCCAGATATTTCGCCCTCATTTTGTGAGGACTTTATGATCTGAGTTCTGGTTTCCTATAGGTGCAAGCCCCTATAGTTAATTACCCCTCCCAATAATGAGAGAGAACTTTCGATTAAGACTAGTCGTCAATCAGATACGTAAAGATACGTGTTATCTGCATATAGTAACAGCATTGACATTGGTATTTGAAAATCTTGGATTTGGAAATTGGTTGGAAATTGAGAATTTGGGAAGAGTTTGGATGTTTGGAAAATTTGATATTTAAAATAGTAATTTCACCATCTTTCACTTAAAGCGGATGGTGGGGGAATGGATGATGGACCCGATCAAGATCTCATGGTTCCGTCGTCTCGGGCCATCGTGGTCTATGGTCTACTTAGTCAGAGGAGGTAGTTGACCCAACCTGACAGAAGGATCCTTGTCGGCAGCCATGGGTTGATTCGTCCAAGGGGACCTTGTAGACCTGTGTTGGATGTTTGCCTAAGGGGACAAATTTGAATCCACCTTAGCTGATAGAGGGCTTTGTGCCCTATCGATTATATCCTATTGATTCATATCTCAAGAATTTGATGCCAATAAGGAGCGTATTGGCTCTAGCCATAACCGGTATTTCGTGGTGTCATTTGGCGGCAAAACCACTCAGTTCAGAGGGCCCCAGGTCATAACCGTTTATCATGCGGTGTCATTTGGCGGCAAAACCGCCAGTTAAAGGACACGTACCATGTCCTTATTGACAGGAGATTGTTTGAGAATGGATCATAGTGATATTTTCGACCAGGCATTTAACTCTATGTGAGCTAAAGCTGTTTTCAGCTTGTCCACCTCGGCAAACTGTTGCGGAGGGTGGATGAATTTTGCTTTATGTGTTGATGGTTGATTTTCAATTTTAAATATTTTTTTTTTGGATTTTGAACATTTTGAGATTTTTTTTGGATTTTTGTGGAATTTGGGATAGCATTTGAAAATATTTGGAATGGATCCCTCCGGTTGAGATTTTCGTGCAACACGGCCATCATCGGGGTGAAAAGTGTTATTTTCATTTGTTGATAAAGCCTTGTCGACTCTATCAACCTGCCAATAGGAGATCGGATTTTGTAGGCTTTGTGTCTTTATTAGTGAATTCTTTTGATTATAGGCCTTGAAGGCATAATATGAATATATAAAATAAATATCTCAATCGATCTTGTGACCGGATATTCATTTAAGGGTTCGAGCCTGGTCAACTCCCGTCTGTCTACACAGGAAGGTCGGGCTCGAACTTGAATTCACTTATTGACCCACGCAGCATCCCTAGACGTCACATGTGTTTCTATAACATGCTCGCCGGGGCCCATGCGGGTTTTATTTTTTTTTTAGTGTACTTATGTGTATATAATTTATAGTGCACGTGTAGGGGTACACCGAAATAATTGTAGTTGTGCAAGTAATCACCATTTGAGTACACAACATTTTATTTGAGAGCTTATACATGCCTTCTGTAAGCTAGTACGAGTGTTGCGGATCCGGTGGCGACGCGCTTGATGTTACGAGGCACCTCCTCATCTTGATATTATCTCCCCTTTCTCAATCACCGGGGAGGGTTCTTCTATATCTTGAAATCAATGAGTGCTGCCTTGAAAGGGACTCTTTTCAGGATCATCAATGTAGTAGACTTGTTGTCTCTGATATTTGTATATGCGAATATTGTTTTCTTCCTAAGTATAGGATCAAGAAGAAATTTTGGAACGCCGGGAAGTTTAGTTCGAATTTGTTAAAACATCTCTTCCATTTTGCTAGGGGGTGTTCTTTTTCGTACATCGAGTTGCCTTGTACCTGACGTACTTGAAGATCTTTAATCACCATTGTCTTAGGTGATATATGTACTTGTGCCCACAGTGGTTCGTTAAACCTATGATATATCCACTGTTGTTATCCACAAGTATTCATTTGCAGGGGACCGTTGTATCCACTACGACCTCCTGGAAGTGTTTATAGAAGAGTCGTTGTTTCTACATCATACCCACCTTTCATCAATCTCAGGTGACTTGATGTTTGTACTTGTTTGTAGGGATGTACCTTCCACTATCAAGTGATAGTGTTGCCTTCTTCAATCAAAAGACATTTGTAGGGATTGTCGTAGGAGTATATTACATCTGCATCATGTCCAGCTCTCACCAATCTCAGGTGGTTTGGTGATTGCACTTTCTTGTAGAGGACGGTCCTCCGCTACTGAATGCAGGTATTGTCATCTCAATCTACAGGCAATGTTGCTAGCGTTGGAGGTTCCAATGGTACATATGGGAGGGACGCCCATGCGTTTCATTCTTGCAGGTACGATGCACACCGATCTCATAGAGACTATTGTAAGAGTCCACTACATTCTTTACTTCCATACATTGAGGTCTTGTAGTTTGAGTTTCCCCGTGTGTGATCCAAGTTTTGTTCTTGCATATATTTGAGTCCAAGTTCAGTTTCATTCAAACTTGAATTCATCAAGTTTACAAATCCCCACTCAACGTGGTACAGTTCGGGTTCAAGTGTTTGTTCAGTGTGCAAGTTCTTGTTGTCCACATCTTACTCTAGTTTGAGTTCACTTGAGTCTGAGTTAGGTTCTTGTATTATGTTGAATTCCAAATTTTTATTGTATTTTATTCAAATTTGGATTCAATTCATTTAAGTTCATTTTCATAGGTCTCATGCTCGTGTTCAATCAAGTTCAAAAGTCCACAAGTCATTGTTCATCGGAGTCCGTCTTTTGTTATTCTTTGAGTTCAAACATGTCCGAGTGTAGTAACATTTCACCCAAAATTTCGGCACCCTTCCGGCGTCTCCCCCGTTTAGGGGAAAACTACGAAAAACTGCTCATTTCCATCACGCGCACTATAAAGGTGTGTATGGTAGGTGTCCTTGGACGAGGACACCGCGGCCGTGATCTTTCCTCCCACCACGCGCAATAAAGGCGTGTATGGGGTCTTCGGTACCTGTTTAAAAATGCAGATTGCTTTCCCCCTACTCGGAGATACTTATGAGTGACCCTATCTCATCGTAGGTACCGCATCTGGGTCCCATCCCACCACGCACAATAAAGGCGTATATAGGCGATTTTTCGGTACGCCATGAACACCGAAGTAGAGTTTAGGTGATTGCCCGCCTCGTCGAAGGCGTCGGACCGGGGTCCCATCCCACCACGCGCAATAAAGGCGTGTATAGACAATTTTCCTGTCCGCCACATACAACGAAAGCAAGAATCTGAGTTTAGAAGATCCGTACCTTCCCAGGTTTGACAAGTGGAGGCTCGTGGACCGAGGCAAGGAGAGGGAGGCATTTCTTTTATTAATTATAATTAACGTCAATTAAATAAAATTAATTAAATAATCATTTTAACTAATTATAATTAATTAAAACAATTAATTAAAATTATTAAAATTAATTAAGATAATAAGTTATAATTAATTAGAATTAATTAATATTAAGTAATTCTAATAAAATATAATTAATTGACATTAATTAATAATAATTAATTAAAAATAATAATTATATTTAATTAATATAATTATAATTAAATTATATTAAGTTATTTGTAAAAAAAAAAAAAAACTTCGGCTCGGCGGATTGAAGGGATTTGGCATCGGAAGCTCGCGTGAAGGGAGAAATTACCTTCACAGCTGGCGAGCCCCCTTCTTGCTTCCGATCAAACTTTTGATCCGGCAGGAAGGGCAGTCGTCGAACAAGCGAAGTCGGACGGCCACGAAGGAGCCGAGAAAGGGGCGTGAAAAGGGAGAAAGTTTCCTTCACACCGAGCAGCTCACGTTGCTTCCGATCAAATGTCGGAACTTCCGTCCGGCCGGAAGAGAGTCGTCGAGGGGCCGAAGTCAAACGCCACAAAGAGCCAAAGAAGCGACGCCTGCAATCCCTACACCTCCTGCAAAGCAACGAAGCCGAACACCCTCTGCGAAGCACCGAAGCTGAAGAAGCGCGCGACATTCCTTCGGCAATTTAACGACTCGAGCGCGTCGTGCGGAGTCGTGGTGATGCGACGTCGATCGTGGCTTCGACGTGCAAACAACTTGCGATGATGGCAGAGCAGGTAAGATTTGATTTTTTTTTTTTTTTTTGTTCTCTCTTTTTTTCTACAGCAGGTCAACAAAGGCCTAAGTGGTTTGGACTCTCACACGAGCTCAAAGACTCCCCTATCCTTTTCTCATGCTCTCTCACAGGGAAAATGTCTTTTGCTGCTCAACTTCTTACCTTCTATATTTTTTGGTTTCGATCAAAGTGAATGGCCTGAGTGGGTCATGTTGATATATAAAGACCTTTTTAAGATTGAGGACTAAGTTAATCTGATCGACCCTTGGGCTTATCCTGCTTTAAACTTGTGGTGCATTCGTTGAGATCAACACATTTATTTTTCTTAATGTTAGTGTGTTCCTTTGGGGTATACTGTGAGGCCATGAGAGTCTACTGACAGGCATTAACTTTAAACATGAATTAGACATGATTTTGAAATGATTTGAATTTTTATGTCTTTATTATTATTTTTGTTTTCTGTGGTTTGCGTTAATCTTGTGTTTGCATTGTTGCAAACTCATCAAATATGGTTATGTTGTCCTTTTGAGTGTACTTTTAGCATTATGATTTCTTCGAAAAGTTTATATTTCCGATTATGCCATGAATTTCTCTAACCAAATCAGCCATCATGCTTTTCTTTCTCACTATTGTAGTTTTTTTAAACATGATTTTTCTTTATTTTCTTCTAATGCTGCCACATGAATTCAGGAGTTATTTTTGTTCCATTTTCATAATCTTCCTTAGTTATGCTCTTCTTTTAATCGGTATGGCAGAAGTTAGAGAAAGCAGAGCGGGATCTTCTTGTTGAGCAGAAAGCGTGCGAATCTCTTAAGGAGAAACATACTAGTGCAGTAGCAGAGCAACGACGTTTCTCTTCTCTCCTGCATACTTTCCAGGTAAATATTATATGAAAGATAATGTGTTGTTCACTTCAAAGAATGGATGGGAACCTGACAAGTTTGAATGCATAAATATGTCAAGGTTGAAAATCTCTTATGTATCACACTATGTCCACTCTGATTGCAAGGGTATCGGAAATCTAAAGTGGTTGAGTATTTGTGAATCTTCTAAATCTACAAATGCAGTGCATAAGTCATAAGATCTTCTCCATCAGTCTAAATTTGGCTTTTTCTCATTTTTATTCCTGACAAAACATATTTAGTTCTGTTGAATGATATGTTTTTTTTGGTTTTGGCTTCACTTTAATTTGATTTTAATTTTGTTGGTTTTTTTAATCTCCCAATACTAATTTCATTTAGATTTCAGCCATCCTAACAATAACGAGTTAAAGAGTAATAATTGCTTTCACTTGAAAGATTTTTAAATTTGTTATTGCTCTTTGATATTTTTCATTGATAATATATACCGGGAAAATTAATTGGATGGGAGTTTTTGTTAACCCCTGTGTAAAAGTAAAAGAGGGGAGTAGAGATACCTATGCTTCGTCGAATCCCGGAAATTTCGCACACGTCTTGGACTGACGAAAGATCCCTGAAATCCCGTTGATTTACTGTACCATTCGGCGCCGTGTTCAGGGACTCCTGCTCAAATCTTGCGGCAGCCCCTCGAGTACTGCTCTCCAACGCCTTTAAAACCAAGCCCAAACTCCCGTCGTTGAGGCCTTCTTTCATTCGCTCTCCACGCACAAGCTCCGAACCAAAGCTCTCCAACCCGGTTCCTTCCTCCTCCCTCCTCCGATCTCCACCAAGCCGGGCTCCCGAAACTTCTCCAAGCTTCTCCCCACGCTCGACCTCCTCCACAGCCTAACCCCATCCTGCTGAAGCCAGCTCGATCGAGGCCCTTGCCCGACCTCTCATTCATCCCGATCCAGAGAGAGAGAGAGAGAGAGAGAGAGAGAGAGAGAGAGAGAGAGAGAGAGAGAGAGAGAGAGAGAGAGACTTCTCTCTTACCTTGCCAAAGCCTGACCTCCAGCTCAAAGTCGACGTTGATCTCCTCCTCTATCCCGCCGAACCCGCCTCCTCCCTTTGCTTTTGTCCGATCCAGCCCAGGGAGCTCGCCGACTATGAAGGTAACGTTCTCCCTCACGCTCTTCTTCGGCTGAAACCGTGAATCAAAGGGGGGGGGAGCGATTTTTATTTAATTATTAATACTATTATTATTATTATTATAATTAATTAAATGATAATAATAATAAATAGTTATATTTAATTAAAATTAGTTATAATTGAATACTTAATTATATTTAATCATTAATAATGATAATTAGTTTCTATTAAAATAAATTTTAATTAATTTTTAAATGTTATTATAGTTAATGATTTTTATTAATAATTAACTATAATTACTTAAAATAACTTAAATTAATTATTTTAATTTAAATTAATTATCATTAATTATGATTAATTATTTTTAAATCATAATTTATTATTATCAAGCCTAATTAATAATAATAATAATAATAAATGTGTTCTCTCTCCCTCGATCCTCGAGCCAACACTGCCAACCCCGCAAAGGTACGAAACTCCCTAAACTCAAATTCTCGCTCTCGGAGTTAGCGGCGGACCGGAAAACAGCCCATGCACTCCTTTGTTTCGCGTGGTGGGATGGGACCCCGGTGCGGTGCCTACAACAAGGCGGACAATCATCAAAACCCTACTTAAATGTTCGTGGCGAACCGGAAAACCGCCCTTGCACGCCTTTGTTGCGTGTGGTGGGATGGGATCCCGGTGCGACACCTACGGCGAAGCGGGGTCACTCATAAGTACCCCCGAGCAGGGGGAAAGCAAACTGTTTTTTCAAAAAATACTTTTTAAAACCCCATGCACGCCTTTGGCGTGGTGGCAAAAATTGCCTCCGCGATGTCTCACAAACACCAACCGTGCACGTCTTTGTTGACGTGGCGGGTAGGCGGCCTCTTGGTTTTTTCCCTAAACGGGGGAGATGCTGGGAGGCTGCCGAATTTTTGTCCATAAAGGACAAGGACTTAAATAACTTGGACTTGGACTTGATCGAATTCAAATGAATGTGGAGAACTTGGAATTGCAACAAATGACTTAAGTGAACTTGAATACAAATGAACTTAATTCAAGGGAACTTGAAATTGACTTGGACTCATAGTTGAACTTGATTTACACATCAAGTGGATAGGACTTGAACTTGCAAGGACTACAGGGGACTCGAATGAAGGGAAGAGGCTCATCTTAAGCCTGAACTGTATTTGAACTTGAACTTGTAAACCTTTGAACAAGATTGAACTTGAATTGAATAAAAATTCAAATTGAAATTAAAGTTAAATGAGTGCCTAAACAAATGATGAGCAACAAATGACTTAAATCAAATAAACTAAGTGTTTTAGACACGAGCTCAAATTGATCTCATGCTTGAACTTTACAAGCTTTGAACTTGAAGAAATGAGCATGAATTGAACTCAATTTGGACTTGGGGCCTTGTGTTAATCAAGTTCAAGATATCATGTGATTTTACATATATTCAAATAAACACCAATAGAAGAGCAACAATGAATTTGATTTGAAGAATGAGCAAGATGTGAATGAAACTATTATTCCAATGCAAGTGCTAATCAAGAAGTATGATTCATTCAAACCTCATACATGCAAAGTTCTTGGTGGGGTTAGGGAAAAATCTTTACATCTCGCTAACCAACATTTATAAATAATGAAGATTGAAAGGTTTATTATGAATGGGGGATAATCAATAGCATGCTCAATCAATTGTCTAGAAGGGAGGAAACTAAGAAGCATGCAATGATCGTGACGATGGGTCCATCGTCATATGCAACGAATATGGCGAGACTGATATGTCAATAATATATACAAATCACCTACAGATTGCTGTAACAGGAGGTGATGAATAAATGCCAGAATGCTCACACAACTGACAACAAATAAATTGCTAGCAAATAAATTGGTTTCTTACAAGCATTGAAAAGCAATATGTAATGAACGCCAATGAACAAGAGAGGAGCAAGTGCAAGTGAGGGTCCCACCAACTAGCTTATATATAAAGAAAGATTTGCATTACATACAAGCTCTCTCTACAAATATAGATGTATGTACTACATGCCATTTGTGGGTAGATGTAGAAAGACTTCAGTAACTGCAGTATCCTGAAGTCAATTTTAGCCTATAAATGAATACATCTACCTGCTTATGAGAAACAAAAGCAAGTGTACTGAAAAGGCCAAAGACTGTAGTCACATGTTGTACACCTAATACGTCGTATACAAGAAAGTCACAAGGGAGTTACATCAGATGCAAGCACATACAACTTAAAGCAGGAGATTAGTTAGTGCACTACGATCCACCTGTAGAAAGCAATAAGTAGTGCACGACAGTCTACCTGTACAAAGCAGCAAACAACTAAATTCAGAAGCTGTTACGCCACGCCACCGGATCCGCAACTTCTATGCAAGCGGATAGGTGTCCACAAGTACTTTCAAAGTACCCCACACGTGCACCATAGTTTGTATACACATAGGTACACTAAAAGGGGTAAAAGCAATTATAAAATCTGCATGGGTCCCGGCAAGCATGTTATTGGTACACATAACGTCTAGGGATGCTGCGCGGGTTATTAAATTTAAATCCGATCATCCTAAGCAGGTAAAAAGGAGTAAATAGGGTATAATTATAAAATTCCACCCAAACACCCGCATGGGCCCCAGCGAGCATGTTATTGGTACACACGTGAGGCCTAGGGATGCTGCGCGGGTCAATAAGTGAATTCAAGTTCGAACCCGATCCTTCTATATGGATCTATAGGAGTCGAAAGGGTTCAAACCTTCAAACAAATACACGGTTGTGGGGATCGGTGTATTTGTTTTAATACATTCATATTAGGCCGTCAAGGCCTGTAATCAAGAGAATTCACTAACAAAGGCACGAAGCCTACGAAACCCGATCCTCCTAAGCAGATAAGTAGAAGTAGACAGGGTTCGAACCATCGGATAAATATGCGGTCACGAAATCGACCGTAATACTTATTTTATGCGTTCATATTAGGCCTTCAACAAAGAAAATTCATAAACAAAGGCACGAAGCCTACGAGAAACCCGATCCTTGATCAACAGCTTGGTCGAGATTGACAGGGTTCAATCCATAAAGGAAAATGACCCCAAACACCCCGATGATGGCCGTGTTGAATGCAAATCTCAACCGGAGCGGTTAACAAATATTTTCAAATGTCTCCTAAAAGTCCACCCAAAATTCAAAACTCTACAAAATCTAAAACCCAACCAATCCCAAATTCCAAGATATTTAAATTCGAAATCAAGTATCAATCACTTAAAGCAAAATCCATCCACCCTCCACAACAGTTTGCCGAGGTGTACAAATTCAAAGATAACTTCAGCTCACAAAGAGTTAATGCCTGGTCGAAAATATCACTAGGATCTATTCTCAAACAATCTACTGCCAATAAGGATGTGGTACGTGTCATCTGGCCGGCGGTTTTGCCGCCAAATGGCACCGCAGGATAAACGGTTATGACGACCCGGGGCCCTCTGAACCGAGTGGTTTTGCCGCCAAATGGCACCACGAAATATCAGTTATGACCAGAGCCAATACGCTCCTTATTGGTATCAAATCCTTGAAATATGAATCAATAGGATATAATCGATAGGGCACAAAACACTCTGTTAGTTAAGGTGGATTTAAATTTGTTACCTTGTGCAAATATTCACCACAGGTCTACAAGGTACCCTTGGACGAAGCAACACATGGCTGCTGACAAGGATCTTTTTGTTAGGTTGGGTCGACTACCTCCTCTGACTAAGTAGACAAGGGACCACGATGGCCCGGGACGACGGAACCATGGGATCTTGATCGGGTCTATTATCCATTCCCCCACCATCCGCTTTAAGTGCTAGGTGGTGAAATTTCCTATTTTAAATATCAAACTTTACAAATCCTTCCAAATATCCAAATTCAAACCCAATTTTCAAATCTCAAACCCATGCTGCTACTATATGCCAGATACCACGTATTCTCTATGTTTCTGATCGACGACTAGCCTTAATCAAAAGTTCTCTCCCGTTATTGGGAGGAGTAATTAACTATAGGGGCTTGTGCCTATAGGAAATCAGAACTCAGATCATAAAGTCCTCGCAAAATGAGGGCGAAATATCTGGGTAGTGTCTTATCTACAAACCTATCTGCCTTCCAAAATTTACTCCGGAACTTAGTCCGTTAAAACTCCCTGGCCGAAAGATAAAAGCAAATCAGTGCAGGCGGAGGCCGGGGCCGAATTTTCGGAGCCCACAGTTTTCTTGGAAATCACAACATTCTATATAAAATAACAATCCGCTTTGAGATGTTTATTTTGCTCATGAAAACTAAGATTGTTGGCAATGATGTTAGTACAATTGTCATGCCATAGAGTTATAAGCTCCGTAACATGGAAACCAAAATATCCTAAAAGGGAAAGAGATATTCCAAGGAGACTCATTTCTTTAAGAAGTTCAACTACTTTTTTTTTGGGGGGAAAGAGAGATTCATTTTTTGTTTCAAAAAAGTTCAATTCTTATTTCTTAGAAAGCACTTTGACCATCTGAAATTGTTTAACCTCAAAAATGTAGTGATGGTCATTTCTAGTTAGTATGATTTTTCAACAAAAATAAATAGCGTGAAAGATCCTATAGGGGTATATTGGATGAAGATAAAGGATTTGTAGTGCTGTCTTGATGATCAACTTTACTAGGACTTTGTAAAGTTTGTCAAACCAAGGTCATTAACTCTGTTTAAGGTTATGGATAGCGTCCATGAGTAGACACTATCGTTCTCCATTTGAGCAACATACCCGAGATGTTGCTCCATATGGATGCCTTCTTGTAGGTCACAATATAGGAAAACATTACTTACATCCATTTATAGCATAATCCAACCTTGATTGATGACTATAGACAAAAGAATTCATATGAAGTTTAGGCATGAAACTAGGGCAATAGTACTTGAGGTTGATATAACCCGAGATAGTTTGTCTTCCATCGAAACAAATGAACCTAAGATTTACAGCCAATGACCTTTGGTGTAAGGAAAAAATATTTTCTAGATAAAGAGCGGAGATGGGTGAGTTGTCAGTGATTCAATTGATGAGATAACATCCAGTTAAGAGAACATTTCTTATAGATTATTGAGAGTATTCACGGAAAATGTTAATATCCTGACAACATCAAGAAGGTGACATTTTTTTTGCATTCAACAATACAATTCTATTGGGAAGTATAAAGGTAGGAAATCTGACGAGTAAAACATTGGCAAAACATATATGAAAAAAAGATTGCATGAATTATAAAGCAATATTGATAAGGACATCAGGAGATCAACGACTACGATCTAGAGTTTATTTTATTTTTGATGTCTTATGTACTAATTATTAATGTTTTTCCCATTTTACCCTTAGGAGTGATCAAGTGTTGTAGCCCGAAGGGCATTTTAGTATTTGCTATTTTTCTTTTCATGAGACCTATTTATAGGCCAGATTTCTTGTATTGAAGGATGATGATTAATATGAAATTTTCAACTTGTGCTTATGGATCTCTTTGTGAGTTCTAAGTTTTCTCTCTTGGGATGATCTCTTAGTGAGTTCGTGAGAGGAGAGGCCCAAGTGGGGCAAAAGCAATACCCGTCAATCTTGGTGGATTCCAAGGTTCGCGGTTCTCTTATCTTTCCTTTTTTCTTTTATTTTTCTTCTTGCATTGAATTCCCTCCCCACCCGTCTACTTTCATAGCTTCCACCACCAGCCATCCCCCCCCCCCCCCCCTCTTAAATTCTCTCCCAAATTCCACCACCTCAAGCCCCTGTTTCCCCCAACCTGACGGCTGCCTTGGCCTACCGGCCGCCCATCCCAAAGCCACCATCTCCACTATGGCCCGTCCCCATCTCCACCCCAATGCCTCCGGCCACCTCTCCCTCTCCCGTGGAATACCCCCACCACCTCTCCCCGCCAGCCCTCCTCCACTAGACCCCAACCCGCTGGCCTCCCCATCTCCCTCCCCTTGAATTTCCCATTAACCTCCCCATTACTTCTTTCCTTATTTGTCTCCTTGTATTTTAGGAAAGGATTTGAATTCAAATTCAAAATAATTTGAATTTCAAATGCTTTCTATTTATGCCTAAGCCTTGAAGGAAATATCCCTCGATCACCCTAAATCTGAGCTTAATTCTCAGATTTAGTCATTAATTACAATTCATTTCGTGGTCCACACTCATTGAATGTGGACACAATTCCCCCCTATAGGCCGGCCCACTCATCCCTCTCTCTCATTAATTCTAGCCATTATGACTCCCTTATAACTCTCCAAATTAAGCCCCCATTCAAATTCAAATTGAGCCTACTTCCCTCCAATCTTAATTGAACATTAATGACTAGGCAAGCAATTAAACCACCACCTCTTCCTCTCTCTCCCTCCTAATGCCACCGGCCAGGCCCTCCCCTTTTGTCCTTACCCGCCACCCCCTTTCTCTTCCTTAGCCTTCACAATTATTTCCACAGGAAGAGAAGATCTTAGGGAAGCTTTTAAAGCCCTTACACCATCCTCTTCCCCTTCCAATCGATCAACAAAGTTCAGATTTTCCCTGATTGAGTTACTGTCCAGAATTCTTGAAGAAAGAAACTTGATGTCCAGAGTTCTCCGCAAGTCCAGACTACTGTCCACTCCACCGAGGCTGCTGTCCAGAAAATTCGGCACTTGTTCTTTGTTGTCCCGCCATTTGGAGAGGCTCCCGAGGGCTGTTTGAGATAGCCGGAAATATCAAATAGCTGTCCACTACTTTCCCAACACCCCAACCACCAGCGGGACTCCACATCTTCTTCTATGGGTGAACTCCTCACCAACTCTTGTATGTTCCTAGTTTATTTCTCAAATGTGGTTGTAACTTGACTCATGAAGATTATGTTAATCTTTTCTCCGCTAAAGCCTAGTGAATTAGAGAGTTGAGTGAGTGGACTCTCCTAGTGGTTAATCTTATTGTTAGCATTGAGATTTATTATTGAAACCATTCATGTATGCTTTGTTTGATTAAAATTGGCTATTTTACGATCTTAACTACTATTCATGTGATTTTGCCTAAACTTGTCTTACTGCTCTCTATGTTTTCTTTTGTCGTTTAAAACCAATATAAAGTCATGATTATTGTGGATTCTAAAATTAAACGTGCAACTCCCTAAGTTAATCATCCTTGCATGACCGTACTACATCAAATATCAACTCTATTATTTTTACTAATGTGAACAATTGATATGTTTTTCTTGATTAAAACTTTGAAATACATGTATGATCTTAGAGTGAAATTTAAGTAAAATCATATAATTATTTAAAAGTAATCAATGAAGGTGACTTAATAACGATAGCCCAAATGAATATAAATGGGGTTAGAACCTTAAATATTCCAATAAATTTACTCAGAGGTGCAAGAACATTGATTATTAGTAGAGGATGCAGCTGATGCATGATAGTATTCACCCATCTCCCATGCATTCCAAATGAAATTTGAAGAAAATCAAAGAACCAGTGGTGTAATTCTGAAGTTGCAAAGAGGAAGATTACCCAGCCAACAATGCCAATGAAAAAGAGTGAGGATAGATGAAAGAGTAGGAGGTAGAAAGTGCGAAAATAATGAAATATTAACTTAATGGACTATCTCATCAAAAGATATACACCATAATTTTTTTCTATAGAGCTATATTATGTGTCTAGATTTCAAAACTTTTAAGATTAAAAAATTTTATGACCTCTCCATCCTCTTTATAACCAAATAATTTAAGGGTGACGGGGGGGGGGGGGGGTTTCAATTCTTGCTTGAAGTGATTTAGGACTTTTTTGGTAAACAAGAAGTTAGGTTACTATCGCATCCGTCACCCTCTTTCCCCTTTATTTTTTTGGCTGGGACCGACCTTAGTCACCTTAGATGATCATGCGAGCTGGGAAACTTTAGGACAATAAAATTATTTTTTGAAGTACTTTCAAGAGCTCTCATTGTTCTAATGAAGTCGGGGTTGGGGGAGGGGGGGTTGGGATTTGGCATCCTCGGAGGCAGGGGGGGAATTTGGCATCTTTGGTGGCTTGTTGGAGCTTAGTCACTCTTTGGGATATCAATAGAAGCTTCCTTTTGGTAACACAAAATAAGGTAATTATCCGAGCCTTGAGCTCCTGATTGTACATCATGGGACAAAATTGAAATAAAGAACAACAAAAGTCAAAGGTTGAGTGATTGTAGCTAAGGGAGAAGCTGCGGATGTGGTCACGGAAGCATAGTTTATAATAATCTGAATAGAGCTCACAAAGTCCTTGAAGTGAACTTGCATGAAAATTTTATAAGGTATGATAATTCAAAGATTCAATGCTATAATTGTAAGAAGCTTGGTTGTTATGCCTTAAATTATTTGCATAAAGATGTTAATTAAGTTGATCAAAAGTCAAATTTAGCAATGAACCAATCCATTGATGGATAAGTTCTCTTGGTGAATTTTCTAACTGCTAGTGAAGGTAAGTTACAATTCTAATATAATTAAGCAATCAAAGTCACCATTTTATTTTAAATGTTTATTATACATCAAGAACGACATGTAATATTTTGAGCATGCACAAATTATGTAGAAAGGCTCATAATATCCATTTAAGAGAGAACTTTAGGCATAAAAAATGATAATTTGCTTGCTTATGTTTAAATTACTTGCAAGCTAATGCTTTATTAAATATCAAGCATGTTGGTGCTAAATGTTTGTAGATTTGTACCAATGGTACTTCCTAGATATGGCACTTGGATTAGGCACCATTAGGATCTTAATCAATTACTAAACAAGCAAATGATGTAAGGATTATCACATATCAACTCCCCATAACAATTGTGTGAATGATGCATTCCTTGCAAGCAACTATGACACAACTTCTCCGGAAATGCTTTATAATATGGAAATATTATAGCATTACTCTAGTGTCATTCAGAAGGAATTTTTATTTGCCAATGTTTATTAATGATCATAGCAGAAAATCACAATTTTCTGGGGAAACTACAAGCCTTCCATTTCCTTAAAAAACTAAAGGCTATGGTGGAAAATTGAAGTGGCTATATTCTGATCGTGAAAGAGCACTGCACAAATCTTTAAAGATTATTGTTTGAAGCTATATTCAAGGACCTTTGATAGCCACCATATCTAACATTACAAAATGTTATTGTAAGAAAAATTAAACCATTGTTGTTATAGTTTGTGGCCTGCTAAATAGCGTGAATCTTAAAGGATTTTGGGCTAAAGCTGTGGGTTGTCATGCGGCCTACTTGCGTAATAGATGTCCTATAAAGAATATAAATGACTACACAAGAAACATGAAGGAGGGAAAGTATCTTACACTTAAAAGTTTTTGGTTCCTTGTTTATGCCTATGTTTTAGGCCAAATAAGAGCAAAGCTTGATGCAGAAGTGACTAGTTCTTCGATTCCATTTTATAATTAACTACACGTGAGTTGAGATGTAGAATTCAATAAAGATGGATCATGGAACTGAGAACTTAATAAAGATGTTCATTGATTTTGAGAATAAAATCACTCAAGCTAACGCCACTACTATTTTCTGCAACTTCTGAAGATGGTTCATGTCATCATAGAACCAAAAGTCTGCAAGAGATTTATGAGGTCCAATGAACTTAATATTATCCATCTTGTTGCTACCTAGAGTCAATTTCTACAAAGAAGTTATGAAAGAAAAATAATTGAGAAATGAAATGAATGATGCGATTAAAGATGCTCCTTAGGAGCTTATCACACTTCCCAAAGACGTAAACCCATTGGTGTAAATTGGTTTTTAAAGGTTAAGAGGAAATTCTTAGGGAGAATATGAGAAATATTAAGCTAGATTGGTTGCTAAATGCTATAAGCAATAAGCGGACATTGATTAGAATGAGGTCCTTACTTTTATAGCATGTATGGAAACTATCAGGTTTCTAATTTCTACTGTTGGTTCAAATCAGTATTTATCTAATTGATATCAAATTTGTTTTGTTAAATTTTTATTTTGAAGAAGAGGTTTATGTTGAGTAACCCTAGTCTATATATGACTGGAAGAAAGCCCCTCAAGCATGGAATAGTCTCATTTATGCTTAGCAGCTTAGTTTAAGTTCATATATATATATATATATATATATATATATATATATATATATATATATATATATATATATATATATATGCAATATTTGCTTTATATTTAAAAGAGAAACATAGGGATACCTTTATTGAAACCTCATTTGGTTGCTATAATTTTTACAAGAACTAAACTTAAATGATTAATGAATTCAAACAAAGTATGAACCAGGAAATTGAGATGATTGACTTGGGGCTAATGATTTACTTGACTTGGAAGTAAAAATAATGTAAAAATGTATTTTATGCCACAAAAAAGTTTTTGCAAAGTTGGTTGACGAAACATTGAAGATGAAGCCGATAAGGCAATAGGCACCCCATTGATTAGAGAGTAAAACTATCCAACAATGATGAAGGTAATATGATGGATCCTATCATCTTCAAAAGCTTAATTTGTTGCTTAAGATACTTGGCATGCATAAGGCTGAAGACGCTTCTTAGAGTTGGATTGGTTGGTCCGTATGTATAGGAATGAATGCCACCAAAAAAATTCTTCGATATATTCGAGTTGTTGTCTCCAGTGTGCTATTACATGATTATTCTAAGAATTTTCAACTTCATGGCTTTTCGGATATTGATGTGGGAGGATTTTTGGATGATTGAAAGAGCAATATTAGTTTTGTTTTCTATTTGATTGATATGATATTCTTTTGATTATCCAAAAAACTTAATATCATTTGTGAGGTTCAATATGCCACAATATTGTAATTTTATATCACATTAATTAGACGAATGTTTGTTCATGGACATACATCATGCTTAATTTGAAACTACTACAAAGGTCGGCATTAATAGCAAGTTAATGATATCATTAGCGACGAATTCATTCAATCATGAAATGAGCAATTATATTGATATTAACAATCATTTTGCTTGGGAGCTTGTGAAGGAAAAGATGTAAGACCTATTTATATAAAGTCTCAAGGCCATGTTATGAGTTTCTTTATGAAGCCACTCACGACCGAACAATTTCACAAACTGAAGAATTTTCATGGAATGCGGGATAAAAACAAATAGATTTAATGGGGGTATTTGAAATTAAATGTTTGTACTGACATGAATCCTTTATAAATTGAAATTGTGTTGCTTAAACTCCTAAGTGTCATGTATGGTTAGTTTAAAAATCGATGCATAAATGTGTTTTGAGGGGGATACATGCATAGATAGTAAAAAGAGTCAAATGCATATATGAACATTCAATGAGTTAAATTTTGAAGTGCTTGTTTAGTGCTGTAATATCTCTGGAAAACTTTATTATGTCTATATATTGCCATGGAATCATTTAAAATGAAGAAAAGTCATATGAGCCTTTAAATTTCTCTAAATTGCTATTCAATATCTTTGTCTATGTTGTCTTCTTTTATCCTTCTTATTTCTTTTAGAATCATCATTCTACTCGATTAGATTTTAATGTTGAGCTGCAAATGCGAGGTCAAATTTGTGCATTCCGTTTAACGTAATTAAAATTATTGGCATAAATTATTTCAGGAATTTAAGCCTTTTTCATCAATCAGATTCTTCACAATTTTTTTGCCATGGATGATTTAGATTGCATAAGAAAAATAAGTGTGATTTTAAAATGTGAAGACTTTCAAATAGCTTTGAATTATTATTGATGATATCTTTCATGCATTATATATTTTTATGCCTGAGGGTATTTTCTACTGGGAGAAGATAAACCTAAAGCAAAAAAAAAAAAGACGACCATAGAATAGAATTTTCTGCTGTTAATACTGTGATTGTTAACTGACTGGTAGATATTTTTAAGCATGGAATGACATTTATATATTTTTTGTATTAAAGGACAGCTGTGCCATCATTGTGTTAACACATCTGATCTTGATTTCTATTTGTTATACAGGATGCTTGCGCAGAATACGAGAGGCTTCTACAGCATTCTTCCACGTAACTCTCTTTTTGTCCGTCTTCTTTTTCTTTTTTTAAACCTCCACTTATTTGGTTTCTTTTGAATCCTATCACTCCAGAAATAATCTTTGTTACTCTCTTGCGTACATTTTTTTTCTTTTATTATTATTTTTAAATTCTTAAACGGAGATTTAGGTTTTGTTTGGGACAAATTTTTTAATGATTTATAAAGTAATTTTTTAGTATAAAATATTTTTTAGCTATAAATTAGTTTTAAAAAGCAGTAAGAAAATTGTCCCAAACGAAACTTTCATCTCAAACATACGCACTCAAAGATGTAAATCTCAAAGTCATTATTTCTTTGGAAAGAATAATCATGTAAAAACATTCTCACATTATTTGTACAGGATGAATTTAAGAATTTTGTATTTTTGTTGAGATTAATACAGTTCTTAATATTATATAATCTCAATATAAATTCAAGGGCAAAGGGCATCTTGATATAAATTATATTAGGATATATATATATATATAATTTTTCAATGGATGTTGAGTTTATTGTGCATTTTTATGGGAGAAGCCGAAGATCAATGTAAAGTGAAAAAACAGAGATTAACCAGAAATTACAAATTAACTAAAGCTCTACTTCCTCATGCTATCTGCAATTGTTCCCTCATGAGGCCCACAAGCCATTTCATGCGAGGAACAAAACTTTCAATTATAAGAGTTATGAATCCTAGCATTTCGTTAATGACAGATGTTGCTAATAAGAGCATCCATAATTAACCGATAGGGCTTTTGAATCGTATTATTATGATGTCAACCTTTAGCATACTGAATAACCCATAGAACGGACTCATCAAAGGGAAAGTTGCCAAAAGGTTGCAAGTTTTAGAGCAGTAACATGGAGAAAGATAATTCAAAGAAGAGAGAATTATTTCTCTCCTTGGTCACAGTTACACAGCACTCATAATAGTTTTATGAAGCCGTCGGGACAAGCTCTCTACGTGTTATGCAGAATATCTCAAAAGAATGCTTCTTTAATCAAGCAACTTTAAAGTCTTGAAGACTAAAATAATTGTTGCGAGATAATATATTTGTGGTGGTAGAGGAAATTTTTCATCTTGGTGATGCACAGATATCTAGCACACAAATATCTAGTTTGAGAGAGCTGAAATTTTTTACATGGAAAACCCAAAAAAGGGAAAAATCATGGGGCCTAACCCAGGCAAAAAGATTCTACTATATTTGAGTGAGTTATAGAGGTTGACAAGTTCGTTGTCTTAGAGGCGATTAAATTATAATAGTTTGGAGAATCAGTTAGGCTCCATAAAGATACTCGGGAGTTTGTAATGACTATAGCCAGGCAGAATTCAATGGAAATCGGGGTGGAACTGTGGTGGTGGTCGGTGGCTGAGTGGTGGTTCAATGATGGTTGGGCAGAAATCTGGCGGCTGTCGGGTGGTGGCCTGGTAGCAGTCGATGGCTAGGCAGTGGTTCGATGATGGTTGAGCCAAGTTTAGCAGCGATCGGCGGCCAGGCGGAAGTCCAATGATGGTTGGGTGGTGATTGGCGGCCAGGCGGTGGTCCTGTGATGGCCGGCGGTGGTCGGCGGTTGGGTGGTGGTTCGACAACAGTCGACAAATATGAGGAAGTCTGGTGGTGATTGGCTGTCGGGCGGTGGTCCGACTATGGTTTGGTGGAAGTCTGGCAATTGAGTGGTGGTTCGACAATGTTCGATAGAAGTTCGTTGGTGTTGGTGCTTAGGTGAAGTTCTAGATCCTTGATGCCCCATACATCCTCCAATCTCCAGCCAAATGTCACACTCATGTAGAGAGTGATGGTCTATTTATAGATTTTTGTGAGTGACACATCCCGTAAATATGGAGAAGATCCAGGGGAGGTTCGGAGTGCTCATCGGATGACTCGTACTGATTCACACGATCATAGAGCATTTTTTAAGCATTTATGTGTCTTAGGCCCTTAATGATATCAAAATTAAGCGATCTTAGGCTCATTGGATTCGTCTCGTCGAGCCGCTCGATTCGACTATAAGCATACCATATATGGAGATCATTTGGTTATCCAAGTAATGTATTGAACCTTCCAAATACGCTTCGGTCCCTTGATTTGGACCCATTTGGGCTCATATCGGATTGATTTCGGTGTCGTTGAGTTCTTCTCCTTGAGATATTCAATTTGATTATAAGTTTGTTGAAATCAGAGTTTGAATGGTCTTAAAATTTAATTTTGAAAGTTTCGAACTTGGATATGCTTCGAGATTTGTCCTTGATCAATACAATTTTTTGATGATGTATCAATAATAGTATTTTTGCCTCGTGATGAGAAGTGCAATATTTAATTTTCAGACAGATTTTGTCTTCAGCACCAATAATTTGAGTATAACATATTTTCCCATAATAATTAGTAAAGCTATGTAAGGCAGAACGAACAATGAATTGCTTTTTGTAGACTCAGAGCAACCAATCCATGGGTCATAAAAGAAGAAAATTTTCTCAATGTTACCAATAAGAAAACTAATATAGCATTTTAAATATATAATATAATATTTTAGGGACTTCCAAAAACAAGGATTGTTAATAAATATTAAGCAGTGACTTAGCAACATTAGCTTCCAAGTTCTTTTTGTCTTAGCCATCAAGCCCTTAGATGACGAGAGAAAATTTGAGGCCACCTTAGCTTTAGGTCTAGCAGAATGGGTCCAAGGCAGTATTTGAAGTTTTCTGTTGGACCAATTACCAAAAAGAAACCTATCATCTTATCCAAATTGACATGAGGACCCATTACATTTCTGAATTTTTGAAGCAATGAAAGCAATTTTAAAATATAATAAGGATTCTCGTGGCTGAATAGAAGCATATCATCAATAATGACGAGGTGACTAATAAACACTTCATTGTAAATAATAGGTTTAAAAATATTATTGCTTCGACTTTTCTCAATAATGCACGAATATTACTTCATTATAAATACAAGGAGATAGGAGAGGGTGGGCAGCGTTTCACTGTTTGCAAAATTAATCTTTGCATTATAGTACATGTGGATAAGATTGAGTTGACTAGCGGTTTTTTATTTGCAATGATAGTGATTTAAAGCTGGCTATGTAATAGATTAGTGACATACTGCACTAACTACAACTCAATCCTTCATGCTATTTTCCCATCTCAATAGCCTCCATGAATATCTGATATTTAAAATTCTTAGTAATTGATGAAATAGATGCAGATATTATAAGCAGAATTCAAGTTGGATGGTTGAAGTGAAGGAATGCAAAGTGTTGCAGAGATGAGGATGCTCAAGTGGATGAGTGGATTTACCCTTAGAGATAAGATACGAAATGAGCATATACGTGAAAAGATTGGAGTAGCTCCAGTGGAAGATAAGATTAGAGAGAGTCGCCTTAGATGGTTTAGTCACATAAAATGATGGTCTTCCGATGACTCGATTAGGAAAATAGAGGTATTAGATTTGACTTATTTTAAGAAAGGTAGAGGTAGACCTAAAAAGACTTAGTTATAAAATATTAGAAATGATCTTTCTTTGTTAGATTTAAACGAGAATTTGACTTTTAACAGGACCCAATGGAGAAAGATGATTCATGTAGCTGACCCCATGTAGTGGGACAAAGGCTTGATGTTGTTGTTGAATCATTAGATGGTGGATCCTTCCACTTCTTCATTTAGAATTAAGAGAGCGGGTTGATGGAAGATAGCAAAATGTATAGAGATTAAATGTATGTCTAATTACATAACCCTCTCCCTCTCTTTATTTTATCTCCAGAATATTATATGCACGAGCCTTTCGAATATTTAAGTTCTACACAAGATACAAAAGGCCCCTTGCTTGTTTGGTGCACATCATAATGTGGATGAACAATTGTGTTAATTGAGTTTTCTCTTAGAAAGCTACAACAAGTACTCATCAGAGTAGTTCTGAAATGATCACTTGTTGATATAATTTTTAGAATACAAAATATTAAACTTTTATGTATTGGAATATTCATAATGATAAACAGAGAAAATATTCGAAGTGACATTATTGAATGATTTAATTAGTGTAAATCATAGGTTATGAGGAATGCTTGTTACCACAAATGGTCAATAATTTGCTATAGCCTATTTGTGGAAGATGATTTTCATGGTGGATAGGATGAGCTTTAGGTGGTGGTGTCGTCATCAATCAATAATTGGTGTGAGCTCAATCATTCTCCATATATTAGTGGAGATGCATGAAAAAAAAGGTAAACATCGACCTTGATAGAGATGATGGGAGCCGACATTAGTGTTGATGGCTAGCATTGGCATTAGTGTTCAAGGCTAGTTTTAGATTTGTTAGTGACGACAAGTATTAACAGTATTGTTGATGATAGACTTTAGCTTAAGTGTCAATGACTAGAGTCAGGTCTTGTATATAATGAAGGACATTAGTATTATTTGGGATGGTGTGCATCAGTATTGGTGTAGAAGTTGAGCATTAGTATTGTTGCAAACAATTGACATTAGCCTTGTCGATAACTACGTCGACCTTATTGATGATGACATGCATTGCCATTAGTGTAAATGACTTAGTGATATTTTTTAGTGTTATAATGCTTGATGATTTTTAAGTTTAGTGATATTGGTTTTGTTGGATTCCTCTCATCTAAATACTATTTTTTTTATAAACATATAAAATTCAAAGATTGTTTAATCCGTTAAACAGTGTCATGAAGTCTTCTATTATAATTTCAAGTATTTGATTCATATCATTTTGAACTCAAATCACGACACTTTTGATGTTACTAGATCCTTCTCATCAACATTCTTTTTGGCTAAAAATGGAGTATATGCCTTATTGGATTCCTCCTACAATATTATTGTTCACTAGAATAGTGAAAGTGGCTAAAAACAGGGTAGAAGAGAAGAAGAAAATTTGAGAAAAAGGAAGGTTGGTATTTGTTAGAGTGAGCGGAGAAGAAGAGAGATGCGAAGAGGAACGGGAACACAGAGTAAAGGAAGAGAATGAAATTGTATTATGTTATATTAGAATCTAATTACATATGTATTTATAAGCTTTGAGCTGTATCAATTACATTTTGCTGATGTGGGATATGTCTTTACTGCTATGCTTAAATTCCCCCTCACATTGATCATCTGGTGGCCGGATGGTCAATTTGGAACGGAGGTAGTCGAAGCGCGAGCTTGAGAAAGGTTTGGTAAGTATATCAGCTATCTGTTCTTGAGAAGAAATGTGTTGAATGTTGATGTTGCCGGATAGAAGATGCTGGCGAATGAATTGAAAGTCGATCTCTATATGCTTGGTACGGGCGTGGAATACCGAGTTTTTGGCAATGGCAATGGCTGATATGCTGTCACAGTGAATGACAGTCGGTGTATGTTGTCGCAGTTGTAATTCATCTGCTAGTCGCCAGATCCATAGAATGTCCGATGTCGCTGCGGAAAGTGCACGGTATTCAGCTTCGGTAGACGACTTGGCAACGGTAATCTGCTTCTTTACCGACCAAGAGAGGAGGTTGGGTCCCATAAAAGTGCAAAATTCGGAGATTGACTTGCGATCGGTGAGGTCGGAGGCCCAGTCTGCGTCTGTAAATGTGTGAAAAGAGGTATCGCCGGGAGTGATCGGAAGCCCGTGAGTGAGAGTCCTTTTATGTAGCGTAGGATACGTTTGAGATTCTGGAAGTCATGGTCTGTCGGAGACTGCATATGCTGGCACACTTGATTGGTGGCGAAAGCGATATCTGGGCGTGTGATAGATAAGTATTGTAGGGAGCCAGCCAGACGTCGGTAGAGGTAGGCGTCGGGAAATGGTTTCCTGTTGGTTGCCGCGTGCTTTGAAGCCGGTTTTATGGGAGTGGGTGCGGCTTTGCAGTTTGCCATGCCTGCCTCTTGAAGGAGTTTGGATGCGTAATGCCCCTGAGTGAGAAAGAACCCAGCGGTGTTGCAATTGATCTGTATCCCTAGGAATAAGGATATTTGATCGAACTGCTTGATGGCAAAGTGAGATTTGAGATCCTGAAGCAGTTTTTGAGTTTGAATTGGATCATTCCCTGTTACAAGGATATCATCAACGTAAATAAGAAAATAGATTTGAACGTTGTTTTTATTGTAAATTAAAAGAGATGGATCGGAACGACTGAACCCGAAACTGCGATGTTGAAGGAAGGATGTAAGCTTGTGAAACCATTGTCGGGGCGCCTGTTTGAGACCGTATAGCGACTTATGAAGCTTGCAAACAACATTGGGCTGAGTTGGATCTTCGTAGCCGGGAGGTTGTTTGATATAGATTTCTTCCGAGATTTCGCCGTGAAGAAAAGCATTGGATACGTCGAGTTGGAGAACATCCCAATTGCGGTTGACGGCAAGCGTTAGAAGAAGGCGAATGGAAACCATCTTGGCGACAGGGCTAAATGTTTCTGTGTAGTGTTCTCCGAACTTTTGTGCACACCCGAGAGCTACTAGTCGTGCTTTGTAACGGTCGACTTGACCGTTTGGTAGAAACTTGATCTTGTAGGTCCACTTGCTTCCAATGATTTGCTTGTTCGGTGGAGCTGGCACTAGTGACCAAGTTCTCTGTTGGAGAAGAGCTTGATATTCCTTGGTCATGGCCTCTCTCCAATGTGGGTATTGAAGGGCTTGTTTAAGTGTTACTGGTGTTTCGGTTGGACCTGGATGAGTGATGAGAGAAATAAATTTCTTGGGTTTGGTAATACCAGATTTTGAGCGAGTTTGCAAAGGATGTGATGTTGGGGCCGGATCGGATGTAGGTGCTGGTCTGGTGGAAGGCCTGGATGGCTGCAGTTGAGAATTATGTTCTGTGGGTTGCGGCTGTGGTATGGTGTTGACGGGAGAGGCGTTGTTTGGGTACTGATTGTGATGTTGTAAAGTAGAGGACGGAACGAGAAGCAGAGGTGGAATTGGATTGTCTGATTGCTGTGTTTGTCCAGTGTCCGCGGCCGCAGAAGACCTGAGGGGAAAAATAGATTCATGAAAGACTACATGTCTTGATATATGTATTTTATTATTGGATAGATTTAGACACTTGTAGCCTTTGTGCTGAGGGGAATATCCAATAAACACGCACGATTGAGATCGTGGTTCCAGTTTGTTTGTAGTGTATGGTTGGAGCCAGGGGTAACAAAGGCACCCGAAAGTTCTTAGGTGGTCGTAATCTGGCGGGTTGGTGTAAAGTTTGTGATACGGGGATTGAAATTTGAGTGCCTTGGAAGGTAGGCGATTAATTAAGTAGTTTGTCGTTGAAATGGCATCAGTCCAGAAGTTATTCGAGAGACCGGCGGCATGAAGTAAAGTGCGGGTGAGGTCCAGTAGATGACGATGCTTGCGTTCGTCTAAGCCGTTTTGTTCCGGCGTGTGAGGGCAGCTTAGCTGGTGGAGAATGTCGAATTGCGTAAGGAATGCTTTAAATTCTTTGCTCGTGAATTCGCCTCCACCGTCAGAACGAAAAACCTTAGGAGTAACTGAAAATTGATTTTGGATCATAGCTATAAAGTTTCTAAAACAATTAAAAGTGTCACTCTTGTTATGCAAGAAATAAATCCAACTAAAGCGAGTAAAATCGTCGATGAAGATAACATAAAACTGAAACATATTAGAAGTAGAATAAGACATAGGTCCCCAAACATCCGAGTGAATGAGCTCAAACGAATGTGAAGTTACAGATTTGCTTTTAGAAAATTTTAGTTTGTGGCTTTTCGCCATGCTACAAGATTGACAACTAAAATCTGAAGAAATGTGTGGAATGCCGGTGTTGCTAGATCTCATACTATTGAGGATCTTGTTATTCGGATGACCTAGGCGAGCATGCCAAATCGCAGGAGATGTGAACCTCGTGTGGAAAGCTTGTTGTCCAGGATCCGGTTCTACCTGGAGTTGATAAATGCCATTATGCAGGTGACCACGAAGAAGGAGCTGTTGATCCTGAACATCCTTAATTTTAAAGCCGTTAGAGTCAAAAGTGATCGAGACCGAATTGTCTCGAGTTAGCTTAGATACGGAAAGTAAGTTATGAGTTAAGGCAGGGACATGGAGAAGATGGCAGAGACGAAGCTTACGAGGTGTGTTTGGTAGAGGAAGCAAACCTTGACCGAAATGTTGGATTGGAATAGTGGAGCCATTGGCTGTCGAGATGGATTCTTGCCCGTGATAGATCAAGGGGTTTTGAATTGAAGTGATATCTGCAGTCATATGATTAGTGGCGCCCGAGTCCAGTACCCAGGTTTGTGTAGAGTCCTGATTCGGTTGAACAAGAAGAGCGCGCGGAGCAGAGGAATTCGTCGGGGTGTAATTGAGATTAGTTCTGTGCCAGCAGTTGAAGGCAGTGTGACCGATCTTGGCGCATATTTGGCAGACTGGTCGAGAGCCAGAAGAGTTCTGTTGAGCGGTGGATTGATCGGATCCAGAGGAGTTTCTATTAGAGTTTGGTCGGGGCTTGTAGTTCCGTTTCATGTTCTTGAAGCGATCTTGGTTGGAATTAGCAGCGTAGAAGGCTGCGGTTGCTGGATTCTGATCTTTCTTGGATTCTTGATTGACGTGAATTTCTTCACTGCATAGGAGCGAGTAAAGAGCGTCAAGATCAGCCGGGAGAGGGGATGACCGAATGTAAGTCTTGATGGAGTTGTAGCTGGCCGGTAGACCGTTTAAAGTATGAAGAATGATGTCTTCCGGATCGACTGAACTACCGGATGCTGCGATTGTATCAACTATGTTCTTTACGGTGGCGAGGTATTGCTGCATCGTGGAGGTGTTCATTTGAACGTTATGCAATTCGTTCTTAAGTTGGATGATGCGCGATCGGCTCGAGGATTGAAATCGTTTTTCCAAGGCGGTCCATACTTCATGAGCAGTTGAGTAAGTGATGACATACGGAAGAATTGCAGGCGATATCGTCGAGAATAATGCCGAGACAATGTTGCTGTCAATGAGGCGCCATTGGGCGTACTCGACTGAATTGTGATCTGGCGGAGGGGTGGTAGTGCCGGTAAGGTGAGCGGCATACCCGTGGGCCGAGATATGCTGAAAGATTTGCGATCGCCACAACGCATAATTATCGGAAGTTAGAGTGTAAGGAAGCAGGTTCTTGATATTGGATATGATGAATTTGAGCGTTGGCGGAAGGACGAGTTCGGCGGTAACGGTGGTGGTTGCCATGGTGGATGCGGGGGGAAGAGACGATGCTAATTCTTGATCCCCCATCTAGCTTCTTGATACCATGTTAGAGTGAGCGGAGAAGAAGAGAGATGCGAAGAGGAACGCGAACACAGAGTAAAGGAAGAGAATGAAATTGTATTATGTTATATTAGAATCTAATTACATATGTATTTATAAGCTTTAAGCTGTATCAATTACATTTAGCTGATGTGGGATATGTCTTTACTGCTATGCTTACAGTATTCTCTCATAACCTTCTTAAAATTACTTTATTATATACCATCTTCTCCATCATTGCTAAGCAATAACTTTTCCCTTGCCAACTGCCAAGTGGCATCACCTTTAATCATCCTAACAAACTACTTAAGAAAAAAAAGGGAGACTTGTCTCTTCCTAACAAATTTAAGGGATTAACTTTCTTCCTTGTTATTACACCATAAAGCACTCGCTAATTAATCAATCTCCACATGATAATCTACAAGTCGGGTTGATGACCTGTGCTGTTCATTGGGTAAAGTTAGAATTGGCGGCATTGAGAATATCCTAAAGACTATTGGGTTGGTATTGGTTGTGTAGATCTTCATCATTGGCCCAACATGCTGGTCCATTGATTTAAATATTGACATTAAGGTTTCGTTTGGGATGACTTTCTTATCGCTTCTTAAAGCAGTTTTTTAGTTAAATTTTTTTAATATTTTTATTACGAAGCTGTTTTAAGAAATAATAAAAGAACCGTCCCAAACAATGCCTAAGTTTTCTCATTTATGTACAACTGTCATGCTTTAAGATTGTGGTTGGATGAAACATGGAATTGCAATCCCAGTTATAGCGAGCTGGAGTTGTGTGGGGTATAGCGGTAGGTCTTGGTGGAACTGTTTAAGCAGAGAAACATGGAAGACAAGATGGATTCAATGACAAAGTCCATAGTGAGATCATCCCGGCCAGCTTCAGGAATCTATTACAAGCTACAGTATTCTGGCAGGGTCAAAAGGTTGGCATTTAGTGTCTTAGCATACTAGGGATGACTGAGGCTTAGTTTGGTTCCCCCGGGTTTTTTTCATTCTGAAATGGAGGTATTACAACGGAGAAGTAGATTTTTTTTTCTTCTCAAATCGGTGAAAATTCGGAGGTATATCAAAAGGTGTTTTGAAAAAGTGGCGTAAACAAACATCAAAATAGTAAATTTTCACCAATTGAAATCGGAAAAGGACAAATTTATGGATAATCAAACTAGGCCTGAATGAAGTTTACGACTTCCTTTTTGTAGTTTTTCTAGTTCGCAAGTGGAGAGTTTTGGATTGGCCACAGGCTGCCCTCAAGTCCTAAATGATAATAGTTGAGTAGTTTTTGTTTGAGCGGCTACTACAATTCTTCCACATTTCTGCAGAAGTGCTAAAATGCGAAGAATTGATTTAGATAAACTTATTCCTTTGAGTTGAGAAGGTATTGATTTAAACGGCGGCCTTCCAATGATCTGGTTAGGAAAGTAGAGGTATTAGATTTGATTTATATTAAGAAAGATAGAGGTAGACTTAAAAAAATTTAGTCTGAAAATATTAGAAACGATCTTTCTTTATTAGATTTAAATGAGAATTTGACTCTTAACATGACACAATGAATAAAAACAACTCATATAGCCGACCCCGCGTATTGGGGCAAAGACTTGATGTTGTAGTTGTTGTTGTATTTGAGAAGATATTGATGCCATTTTTTAATCAAACATTTATCAAGAGAAAGTATTTTTATACATTTATTTTAAAACAATAATTAAATAGTTTTGAATAGTTATAGCATATTATAATTAGTTTTCTTTGTATTTTCAAAAATATATGTATTTTTAATCAATGCTTTAAAAAATTCATGGTTTTTAAATTAATTATAATATTTTTAAACAGTGAACTACATGAGTGAATATAATATAGAGCTCTTGTCAAGCTGATTATGACTGGATTGTCTTATTAGTGAATATTGAATTCTTTTTAACAACCCTAATTAGATGGGCTTTTATGTCAAAAAATTACTAATCTTCATTACTTTTTTTTTTTTAATCTCAAAAAGACAAGTACTAATCCTTCAATCACTTTTGGAGGCTTCTTGTTTCTTGATATTTTATCTCTTGATGACCTGCAAAGGTTCATATCAATTCGCTCTCTGTTGAGAATGTCCTTGTCCTGAAGGTCGAACTTTGGATAAGAAGATTGGAAATCATCTAAGGTTTATCCCAGAAGCATTTTCTTGAAATAATCCTTCCGATCGAATCAAAACTTGAAATATGAATGGGTGAGATGGTGACATCTAAGGCTTCATTTGGGACAAAATTTTTACTGTTTTTTAAAGCTGTTTCCTTGTATAAAAATTTAAACTTTTGTACTAAGAAGCTGTTTTAAGCAGCAGTAAGAAAGCCGTCCCAAACAAAGCCTGAGTCTTCGTTTTCGTTTGGGATAGTTTTTTTCATGCTTTCTAAAATAGCTTTTTAGTATATTTTTTTTTTTAACTTGAAATTTTTGTTCAAAAAAGCTGTTTTAGAAAGCAATAAGAAACATTTTATAAATGAAACCTAAGATTGCGTACTGAATAAGGATGGGGGATATATAGTTAGTTGCAACATTTTTAAAACCGGACCGGACCGGCCGGTTCAACCGGTTGAACCGCCGGTTACAGGTTGCTTAATAATAACAGAAACTAAAACTAATAAAACAAACAAGAACGTTTCTGCCAGCTGTTAGTTAGCTGTACTTGTACACGTGTAATCAATTCATTTGTTAGTCCATGTTATAAATACATGCTCACGGTTGTATGCAAGATATAGAAAGATAATCAAGATTTACTGATTTACTCTGTTCTTCCCTTTTCTCATCTCTTCTATCATATGTCTTTATGGTATCAGAGCGGGGATAATCGCAATCTACTTTGATTCTTGATTTTTTTTTTCTTATCTCGTTACAGTTCTGATTATGGCGAACTCATCATCATCTCAGACAAGAGATCGATCGGAAGTAACGATTGAAGATTGGTACAGTATACCATCGTCGCTCAAGTTCGTTATATCAAATATCAAGATTATAGTTCCTACACAACTCGGTCCAGAGAATTACTCAATCAGGAGATCGCAGGTGCTAAAGCTGTTTAATGCAAATGGTTTTTCGAATTTTCTTCTTTCTTCAGTATCTCCTCCAGCCAGATTTATTCAAAATCAAGAAGGATCCACGGATGTTAATTCGAAATACAATGAATGGGTGTTGATAGACCAAAATTTGGCGGCCGCTCTCTGTTCAACTATGTCTCCGGCGGTTTTGCCATATGTGATAAATCTCGACACATGTTCTGCAATCTGGATGACGATAGAACGTAGACTGCAATCGTCAAATCGTTCACGGGTTATACAACTCAAAAATGAGCTTCATAACATCCAGATGAAAACGCTCACAATGGCGCAATATCTGACGGAGATCAAGAACATCGTCGATAATATAGCAGCGGCAGGATCTCAAGTGGATACAGAGGATATAATACTTTATATTCTAAAGGGTCTGCCGTCATCGTATCAAGCATTCAAAACGTCGATCCGCACAAGTCTACAACCTATAAGTCTAGATGACTTATATTCTCTTCTTATGAGTGAAGAAATAAATATTCAGGCGGATTCGATTCAGCAAATTACAGTCACAGAACCGTCTACTGCTTTGTATTCGGCTAGAGGACGCGGACGCAGAGGCCGCGGACGTTCTGGTTATCACAATACAAAAGGAACGTCATCTACGAATGTTATCACATGCCAAATTTGTAACAAACGAGGACATTCAGCATATAATTGTTGGCACAGGCTAAACGCTGAATACACTCCTCAAGAATCTAATCACAACAGTTCACAGAACTCAAGGGCAATGGTAGCTGCAAATGAACAAACTAATCCGAATTGGTATTTGGATTCAGGTGCTTCTGTGCATTTGACTAATTCGTTGGATGGTGTATCTCAAGCTGAAACTTATAATGGCAGTGACTCTATCACGATTGGAGATGGCAGATCATTACCCATAGCTCACTCTGGAAATGGCATTCTTCCCACACCCTACCGTAAGCTTCAACTCTCTCCTTTGCTTCATATTCCAAAACTATCACACAATTTGCTATCAATTTCTAATCTAACCAGAGATAACAATGTCTCTGTTTGCTTTGATGCTTCGGGTTTTGCTATTAAGGACTTGAAGACCAGCAAAACTCTTCTATCGGGTCCAAGCCATAAAGGTTTATACCCAGTTGGCAAGATCGATAGTCTGAATCCCAGGCATGCTCTAGCTGCTAACAAGCAAATCTCTTTTCTTTGGCATCAAAGACTTGGCCACCCACATCTACAAACTATCAACATTGTTTCCAAAAACAACAAATCGCTGCATATACCTACGAATAATTCTGTTTGTGTTCACTGTAGTGTCTCAAAAAGTCATAAACTGTCGTTTTCTAGCTCTTCTCATCCACTTGAACTCATTCATTCCGATGTTTGGGGTCCCTCTCCTGCTATTTCTAATCAAGGCTTCAAGTATTACGTCATATTCATAGATGATTTTTCTAGATTCAATTGGATTTTTCCTATGCAATGCAAGTCTAATGTTTTCTCTATCTTTATTAAGTTCAAAATTCTTGTTGAGAAACAAACTGGTTATTGTATAAAACGGTTTAGAACTGATGGGGGAAAAGAATACATAAACTCTCAGTTTGTGAATTTCTTCAACCAACAAGGCATACAACATCAAGTGTCTTGTCCCTACACTCCGGAACAAAATGGTCTAGCGGAAAGAAAACATAGGCATCTTATAGAAACTACTCGAACACTTATGCATACGGCATCTATTCCTAAAGTGTTCTGGCCTGATGTTTTACTTACTGCATCCTACCTTATCAATAGACTTCCATCTCAAACTATTTCAGCCAAAACTCTAATTGAACTTCTATACAATCAGAAGCCTGATTACTCGGCTCTTAGAGTTCTGGGCTGTGCGTGTTATCCTTGGCTTCCCCCTAGTCAAAGAAATAAACTTGAATCTAGATCATTGCAATGTGTATTCATTGGATATTCAAGTGTTTCAAAAGGATATAAATGTCTGGACATATCCACAAATAAAATTTATGTATCCAAACATGTCAAGTTTGACGAGACTCTATTTCCGTTTAAAACCGTGCCATCAATTACTCCTCCGTCAAACAAGAATACATCCAGTTCTCAACTTCTTATTCCGATATCTACTATACATGCTCCACAAAATACAACCTCTGTGTCACAGCATCTATCTCCTACCACTTCAAATAATCGCCATAATACAGAAATGAGTTTTCAGTCTAATGATATCTCTGTCCCTCCAAACTGCAATGATAACTGCTCTAACAGCGTTTCTGAAGCTAATCTTCAGTCACAGCAGCCCGTGAATAACCATCCTATGACAACCAGATCGCGTGCAGGGTCTCTCAAACCAAGAACAATGTTTAACCTCATGCATCACAAACAAGAGGTACAAACTCAAGATGAAATTGAACCAACATCCTACACTCAAGCAGTTAAAACTTATCACTGGCACAAAGCTATGACTGAGGAGTTTCTTGCACTTCAAAAGCAAGGAACATGGGAATTGGTTCCTTCTCCACTCAATGTTCCAGTCCTTGGAAGCAAGTGGACTTATCGTACCAAATATCATGCAGATGGATCTGTAGCAAGATTTAAAGCAAGGTTAGTAGCTCAAGGCAATAATCAAGAGTATGGAATCAATTATCTTGAAACATTTAGTCCGATTGCAAAGTTTCCAACCATAAGAACAATGCTTACAATTGCATTGGTAAACAAGTGGGAAATACATCAATTGGATGTTACAAATGCCTTTTTACATGGTACTCTTGATGAATCAATCTATATGAAGCAACCAAAAGGGTTTGAAGATCACAATCATCCGGACTATGTTTGCTTAATAAAGAAAGCCATTTATGGGCTTAAGCAAGCCCCTAGACAATGGTTTCAAACATTCTCAACATATCTTAGATCCATTGGATTCAATCATGGAAAAGCAGACTCGTCTTTGTTCACATTTCACAAAAATTCAATTCAGGTATACTTGGCTATCTACGTGGATGATATACTGTTGACAGGTAATGATTCAGAAACAATGTCAAGCATAATTCGTCAATTAGCCAATCAGTTTGCTATGAAGTATCTTGGTACAGCAAGCCATTTTCTCGGTATTAAGATAAGCAAGGAAAAAGACTCATTTTTTCTCTCACAGACAGCATACGTCAACAGTATTCTGAAGACAGCGGGATTAAGTTTATGTAAACCATTAGCAAATCCATGCTGTACCAGACTTCCTGACCAAATTCAAGCAGATGCTGCATTATCAGATCCCAAACTGTACAGACAATTAACAGGATCACTACAATACCTGACTATAACGAGACCGGATATTTCATATGCAGTAAATGTGCTTTGTCAACATATGCATAATCCGGATAATCAACATGTGTATCTTCTAAAGAAGCTACTAAGATATCTAAAAGGGACTTCACATTTTGGTTTACCGATTTCCAAAGGTCCACTTGAATTAAAGTCGTATTCGGATGCAGATTGGGCTGGAGACAAAGAAACAAGAAGATCCACATCGGGATATTGTACGTTCTTAGGTAATACTCTTATATCGTGGAATGTTAAGAAGCAACAAACTGTTGCACGATCCTCGACGGAAGCGGAATATCGTTCACTGTCAACAGCCATTTCCGATATAATCTGGCTCAGAAGATTGTTGCAGGATTTTAATATCAAGCTGAACTCGCCAACAGAGCTTAACTGTGATAATACATCAGCTATAGCTTTGGCATATAATCCTGTTTTTCATGCTAGAACAAAGCATATAGAGATAGATCACTATTTTATAAGAGATCATATTCAGTCAAAAACAGTTACAGTTTTACCAGTGACCACTCATGATCAGTTAGCAGATATTCTGACGAAAGCTTTGGCCACAAATCACTTCCAGCAACTAAGGCACAAGCTCACGGTTCAAGTTGAACCGTCATCTTGCAGGGGAGTAATAACAGAAACTAAAACTAATAAAACAAACAAGAACGTTTCTGCCAGCTGTTAGTTAGCTGTACCTGTACACGTGTAATCAATTCATTTGTTAGTCCATGTTATAAATACATGCTCACGGTTGTATGCAAGATATAGAAAGATAATCAAGATTTACTGATTTACTCTGTTCTTCCCTTTTCTCATCTCTTCTATCATATGTCTTTACTTAAGAACCGCCCCAGCACAGAATCGGGCACAAACCGGTGGTTCGACAGCCGAACCGGAAAACCGGTCTTGTTCAAAAAAACCGGCTGGTTGGAATCTCTCCTTCTTCCGGTTAGTTGTCCGGTCCAGTTTTCAAAACCTTGGTTAGTTGTACAACTGATATAATTGGTAAAGAGGTTGGGATTAAAGTGGAGCTTGACTAAAAGACCTGAGATGAGAGACATGAACGAGTGGATGTATCTTTTCCGTTTCAGGAAATTCTATTTTATAAGCAAACATACAGATTTGATATAGCACATGAAAAGGACCATAATAACGATGTTTCAGCTTATCAAAAAAGATGACTTGCCGTAAATACATGTGGATAATGAGCTAGAGTTGCCTAGAAGCCTAGCATTGTTCCCTTAACAGACAGTCAAATTCATCATTAGTTCTTTGAAATTTGCAGCACAAAAGATGGTAGAAATTTATCCAAAGGGATCTCCTTTAATCTTTAATTGGCACTTGGGAGGACTCAATTCATCCAAAAATAATTATGGGCGGCTTTTCGGATTTTTTTTTCTCTCTTGTACACGTGATTGGAGTCTGGATGAAAAGCTATGTTTGGACTTCGCACGTAATAATCAGACGTTGTACGTAATAATATCTGCAATTCATTTTAATTGGTTGGATGAGGCCAATAGATAGTTAATATGTCATAATATCTTTATAATTCTATAAATACTCGCAATTAATGAGGAATTGGCAAAAAATTAAATAAATCAAGCTTATTTTTCTTAAAATAATAATAACTAATTTAAGAAAAATATCATCTCTCTTGATATGTCAATATTGACTTGAGTTAAATTAAAGTATGATTTCCTGCATTATTAGAAATAAAATTACCATCAAATAATCCAAATTTGTTTTAAAAAAGTCTTAAAATATACTCTATGTCATGCAATATCATTCAAATTACAGGTGTAAGTGAGCTAAGTTGACTCAAATTTGACTTGGTAACAAGCTCGTGAGGCGAGCTTATCAAGTCTCAAGTTCGACTTTGAGCCTATACTTGAACTCTAATATTATATGAGCTCAACTCAAAATTAGCCTAATTTGATTTGTTCAGTCTCTTGATTAAATTAAAATATATTTTAAAATTAATTTTAGAATAATAAAATAAAATATTGACAAAAAAAATTAATTATTTCTCAAGTCAAGTTAGTAATTAAGACAATATCTAAGCATAATAATTTTTTGGGAGAGAGAGAGAGAGAGAGAGAGAGAGAGAGAGAGAGAGAGAGAGAGAGAGAGAGAGAGAGAGTCATGATTAGATAAGCGTGGACGCTTCCAAGCCAATAACTAATTTATCATTCACATGCATTAGAGGCCACAAGATTTACAGTTATTACTTAATCATTCACTTAAAGCTATATTAATATCTTTCTAATAATGAAAGGAAAATTCATTGTAATTGGGATATTATCTACAAGAGGGAAGATTTGTTTGATAGGAACAACCGATCATGTGGTGGGTGATCGGCCGACACTGATCTAAAATTGTAGATTTCAACTGCTTCATTCCGCACTTCCATAAGTAATAAATCATATTTATTAAAGTGAAATGACAAAGAAATTGGGCAAGCAGTATAAACAATAAAAAGGAAAGAGTAGCAACCTATAATCTATGTATTAAAGCAATATTGCAAATATATGAGACAACTACTATTAATATCAAGTCATTCCAATGTTCACAAATAAAATCACACTAGGTATATCGTACCCTCATATGACTCTTCAGTCATTCATTTTTCAATCCATGTCTATTTATATGTATATCTTATCACCTAGAAGGTAAAATGTCAACTCAAGAAAATTTAATGATTTTCTATAGAGTAGTCATGTTGTAGGATCGTTGTCACAACCCAACCTGATAAGCCCTACAAACAAATGAGGTCATATTGTGTTGTCTTGTAACAAGCCAACCCCAAGATCAGAGTTTTGGGAAACTTTTTTGGATTTTTCTTTTAATATCATATGGAAAACAAACAACAGACCATAAAGTTGTTAATAACTTCCAATGTATATACAAAAAATAATTCTTCCACAAAACTTCTTTTCATTGCTTATCAAGATATAGAATTTGTATAAATTATTAAAAATGATCTTTCTTTATTAGATTTAGCTAGATAAGAATTTAACTGTTAACATGACATTATGGAGAAAAATGATTCATGTAGCCGACCCCATATAGTGGGATAAATGCTTGTTGTTGTTATTGTTATTGTTGTACTCATCAATATATATATATATATATATATATATATATATATATATATATATATATATATATATATATATATATATATATATATATATATATATATATATATATATATATATATATATATGACAATTTAAATAGCTTGCCATGACTGTACCAAAATTAGAAAGGAAATATCTATTCAGACTTAGACAAATAAGATCATGAATCTGCTACACAACTAACTCATTAATCCCTTTATTAGACCCTAAAACAGAATGCAAATAAATTGTGTGCCAACATAACTTAGCAGACCACACTTACCTATCTAAATTTCTAAATAAAATATTTATTAAACATTCATAGGAGTTTTAAAATAGTTTATAATAATCACTATACTAAACAGATAATGCTTGTAGCTATCAAAAACGTAAATAACAATACTAGAAAGTAAATACATAAGTACTTCATATATTATGGAAAAAAAATAATAGATTTCCCTCATATCAGTATACCTCCCATCATAATAGAATTTAAAGAATTTTGGCTCTAGTACTGGCATATCAACAATACGCCCTTATGACTCTCACTACCCAGCAACAAAATATAATATGCGTTTAGCACCAGAACATAACTTCCTCCACACAAACAGGCCATATTTTCTCACAATCACATATATGATCAAGAAGATAAACATATATTTCATTTCATTGTAATAAAATAAATTAAATAAACCCATTTCATAATTTAATAAAATGCTTTAACGATAGACAATAAAATGTACTACTGAGCACAAATGCACTGTTTTAGAATAAAACCAATTATTAGAGATTATTTAAAACTTTTCTTTTGAAGCTTTAATTTAACTTCAACATTAATTTTGAGAATCAAAATTATTTTTTAATTAGCCAAAAACCCCAAAATTTCTAATTTATCCCCATTTTATTTTTTAATTAGCCAAAAACCCCAAAATTTTTATGTGAAAATTCTCCATAAAAATATCTAAATGTTTAGAATTATATTGTATGTATTGTATACATGAAGTTACACGATAAAATTTTTGCAGATATCAAATTATCCCCATTTTTTGCTAAGAGAATTATAAATTAATTAAAAAATTCTTAAAATTCTTAATTTTTTAAAAAACGAGATAGGAAAAATATAACCTACTCAACCTAGGTAACTTTCAAAATTGGCCTGTCAACTGAAAATGGACCAAAGTAGTCCAAATTTTTCTTTCACTAGTTGTCTTCCTTGAGGAAAGTGGAATGAAATGGTTAAGTAGAAAATGATATTTTTAATATAAAAATTTGGCCGAGCACCATGGAGCCCAATGACGTGTGTTGCAGCACTCTTTCTGGGAGCCCACAGTGCCGCAATGCTACTCTTAGCATTGTTGTACTAATTAATTTTCAAAATTCTAGAAAGCTTAGAGTTGCGGCATCGCCAGACACATCGCTCAGTTCAACTCGTACGAAGAGTAGTTTACACTGCATACCTAGTTAAAACCTGTGAATTGAATCAATCCATGTTATAACATGTAAATACTATCCCCCATAAAAGAGTTTAATCCTCAAATTTATACCTTAGTTTTGGAATAGTATTGGTGGATACTTCATGATCAATCTATTCTTCAATCTCCCAAGTGGCTTTCTATTTTGATTGGTTCTTCCAAATACTCCTATAAAGGGAATGGATTGTCGATGGAGCTATAGAATTTCATATTCTAAAAAGCACTCTCGTATCTCTTCATAACTCATATTTTCTTGATTCAATAATGGCTCAAAATGAATGATATGAGAAGTCTCATGCACGCAACGACAGAGAAGGTAGACATGAAAAATATTATGTATTCCCGCAAATATAAGAAACTCCGCTAACTCTCTCGATTACCTCAAATAGTCCAATGAAATGGGGCAAAAGCTTTCCACTTTTGTCAAATCTAACAACTCTACGCATGGGTGAAATCTTGAGAAAAATGTGATATCCAATTTCAAATTCATCATTTCTATAGGTGAAAACACAATGTGTTGAACAGTAAAAGTGTAGGGATGAATAGTAACTACGTAACTGCACTTTGATTGTTCGTATAGATAAAACCGAACAGTTCCTTATGTCTGATCGCCGCACGTAACAATCTCTCCCTATGTTGTCAGATCAGTATACTGCATTCTAGACCCGCAAAAGATGCCAATGAGTTGTTTTAATTGCAATTGTAATAGGAAGAGCTAGCGATAGACTATATATACATACAAATATACAATACGTAAATAATATATATGTGTTCGTATTGATTGTGATATGTTCTATTATGGCCAAAGCTACAGCAACATGGCAGCTCCTCCATTGTGCTTGTTCATTTTTTTGTCTTCTCTACTGGAAATAAGCAGAGCCCCTAAGCCAAACACACACGTTGTCAACTGTTTAATAAACAATGCAATTTGTATTCTTTTATGGCTTGTCTTTTTGCCAAAGAAAAATAGAAACCTATTCTGATGGCAGGAGAAGGACCAATTGTCTTCTTCTTTTTCACTGTTTAAGCCTTTCTCTTTCTTTCATAATTGCAGAAACGCAGACAAAAGAGCAATTAATTTGCCATTACACGGTGGGGACTGATCCTTAATTAAGCTTCTAAATATTGGATTAGTTGCTGAACCTGAATATATATATTTAAGTTGGGAAGGTTCAATGGGATTGAAAAATATTTAAATAATTTAATAATGGTGCAAATATATATATGATACAAATAAAAATAAATTTGTATTAAACTATAGAATATATATAAGGAATATCTTTTATAATTTTAAATTTAAATGTTTTCTAAGTTAATGTTATTTTTAGTTTATATTTTATAATTTCAATGAGAAAATGGCCAAATTAGTCTTCTAATTTTTTTTAAAGATCAAAATAGTCCATGACTCTATAAAACTACTATTTTGATCATCTGACTCTTTAAATAGCTAGAAATTAAATTAGTCATTCCGTGGGATTATTTAGATCTGTATTTAAAAATTCAATGAACTAAAATGAGACTTTTAAATAATGGGATTTATTTTTGTCATTCATAAAGATTCAAGAGAACATTTTGATTATTATCTCAATTTTATCTGAAGGGGGTGAACTTGACATTTATTGGGAGAAAATTAAATTTTAATATTTTAATGAAAAAAATAATGATTTGATAATAATAATGATAATAATCGGTTCTAATTGTTTGTGTTAGAGTGATTTTATTAGTATACCAAACAAATTGGGAGATAGTTGAACCGATCGAACTGACCAGCCTGATCGGAATTTATTGACCATTGCCCTTCATGCTTGTGAGTTAGCTATCTCAATTTGATTATTTGTATTCCAAACAAACTTATTAAATTGTATGATTATCTACAACAACATAGCCACTCTATTGTGCTTTTCATGTTTTTTGTCTTCTCATCTACAATGAAACAAAACCCTAAACTAAACCCAACACATTGTGTCAACTTTGTCTTATAAAAAATACAGTTTGTTGTTTTCATAGGCTGTCCTTTTGTTAATGAAAATGGAATCCCATTACTTTAGCAAGCGAGGGACCATATTTGTCTTCTTCTTTTCTCACAGTTGAAGCCTTTTTCCTTTCATTAATAGTTTCTCAAACGCTGACAAATTTAATGGGCATTTCATTTGTTTTTGGCCCCGTGGGGGCTCACCCTTAATGTTTGTGAGTGACCCGTCCATCTCAATTTTGTTATTTATATCTCAAACTAACTTTATTAATTGCATGATAATTATCTATAAATTCTAATATCATTATCATTTATCCCTTTTAGGATCTGTTTGGAATAACTGCAATGTTTTATAAATATGGTTATGAAATTATTGGGGGAATTCATTGTTGCTTAGTTTGGATGGTGGGCGAGTACGGTTGTGAACCCCTTAGCCCATGCTCCATTCCACTCAAGAGGCAGTGCCTCTTAAGTGGAGTCCAATCAAGTGAGGGCTATTTTTTCCTGCTACTTTCAAAAAAATTATATAATAGGGATTTACTTTTTAAAGCATCTTAGAAGAAAGTTATTTTCTTTACAATAATTTTACAATTATCTTTATAAAAATTTACAGAGATCTCAAACAGATTCGTAAAGCTACCACAATACATTAACAACATTGATTGTAAAAACAAGCTTCCCAATATAGAGATTTTCGAAAAGGAACGAAATAACAACAAAAACATAATAAGTCAAACATAAATATAATTACGATCTAAAAAAAAAAAGTTACAAAGCTGTTCCAAACAGACCTATAATTTAGCTATTAGCAACTTTCAGTTTTTGATGATAAGTTTTTCTTCCAAACATATTAAATATATATTTCTTAAAACAAAAATACATAGCGAAAAAATGGAAAAAATATATATATAATGAACCAAAGCCGTTAGTGGATTATCTATTTTTATTAATTTATTTTCAGTAAAATCATTAATCTTTTTCTAATTCCTTCTCTTGGAATTTAACCGAGTCGAGTGCCTTGTCGAAAAGGCGCGTCCTTATCCCTAAATACTCGGGCCACGTCACGGGTCGGTAGATCGGGCCTGTTCTCATATCAACCAGTTTGGTTATGGAGCCCACCTTCATGTGCGCGGGCGGGCCAATGAAGTAAGCTGCTGAGATCCGATGATCGGCCCTGTTAACAACCGCGCGGTGCCGTACACTTTTGAACCGTCCATTTGAGAGTATGTGGAGCAGATCGCCTACGTTGACAACGAGGCAGTCGGGTCGGGGTAGAACATCAACCCATCGGGCCGACCCGGAGTCATCTTGATCACGAAGGACCTGGAGCCCACCGGCCCCGTCAGTCTGGTGGAGTACGGTGAGAAAAGCAGAGTCTGTGTGAGCCGCCATGCCTATGGCCCGCTCGGGCTCCGGGCAAGTCGGGTATGAGTTGAGCTGTATCGCGTCAGCCGCTTGTGAGAGCTCCTTTAGCGGCCCGACTTGACCCATCTCTTCCTCATCAAGTCCCAATGAGAGTATCAAAAGCGTCAAGAGTCTTCCAGCCAGCTTCTTCATCTCTTTCATATATGCTTCCATCACCTCACTTCAAACCATCATATCAAAACGAATGATAAGCTTTGATCTCAAAAAAAAAAAACTATTTTTTTTGTAATACAATTAGACATGGAATATTACATACCAGAAAGAAAGAGAATCAAAAGGGCTGAGTTGGGAGGTAACGGCGAGGTGGTCGTCATGACCGGCGAGGGTGAAGCCTTCGGACCACATGAGCTTGGGGAAGAAGGCGGAGATAGGGGGGCGGCCATAGCCGGAGAGAGAGCCATCGCGAGGGGCTGTCTGGAGCTTGCGGTGGAGGGGAAGAGAGAACAGGCGGCGAGCGTGGGATTCTACTTGATGGAGGAGGTCGGCGGGGATCCCGTGGCTGGTGGCATAGAAGACGCCCCACGAGCGGCAGGCTCCGCCGACCATGGAGGCCGCGTCAGGATCGGATATGTCGATGACGGGGATGGTGGCGCCGTCACCGGCGATGGGGTGATCATGGAGATGGGAGGAAGACCAAGCGTGGGTTTCAGGGACATGAAAAGCAGAGTAGAGATCAAAATGCTCTTTTGAGAGAGAAGGCATTTCTTTGGTGGAGAACAACAGTTTGGATTAGTTATGAGCACCATGTAGGAGAAACTATTTAAAATGTGTGGTAGGGTGGAGAATCATCAAGAGAGAGAGAGAGAGAGAGAGAGAGAGAGATAAAGCCGATTAGTTCATATTTTTGTCAATAATATCTTATATTTTTAGAAATTAGCTAGATCTGTTTTATTAGTTACAATACATAATAATATTAAAAAATTAACAAGTATTTTTGCTAATGATCTTTCATTAGAGAGAAGATTAGTCGGTAATCAAAGGTCGCTTTCTTCTTTTATTAAAAAAAGAAAAACAGTATCATTTAGCAAAGTTGGTTATAAAATAAGATTACGATTCCATAATAAGACTGTCGACGCGTTCTTTTGGGTTTGGGTCGAACAGAAATTATATATTTTAAAATTGCGCATCGTCGGTGAAGACTTGATGGTGTAAACGGAAGAAAAGGAGAAACTTTTAACTAATTAAGGATATTATATCATATCCACAGCTGTTTATTTCAACTTTGAGTTTCCTCATGCTAATCATCAATTGATGTGTCTGATCATCAAAAAATCTATAAAACTAATTGTTTAACAGATGTTGGGTATCCTAATTCTGATCATTTGGTTGAACAACAACATGAGATTGCTGGTCATTTCATCATCGTCAAACTGTCAGAAAGAAAATAATCGTTTTTCCTTAAAATATATGAGAAAGTCTATGGGGTACATTTGTGCAGCTCTAGCTACTCCTCTATATATATAAAGTTAGTATTTCATATAGAATATTCTGGGAGAATGAAAGAAAAATTAAAAAAAAAAACCATAAAATCAGCATAAAATATTTTGGATAAAACTAGCCATGATTGTAAGCATGGATGCGGACACCGGACGGTTCTCGCGTGGTGTGTTTTTATTGGTCTCCGGAAGCTCCGGACTGCGCACAGAATAAAAATTCCCTCTTAAGCCTGTAACCTGCAGCAGTAGGGAAAAGTTCTCTCTCTCTCTCGCTAGCTTGAGGCATGCAATATTCTAAAAGAGCTATATATTGCAATATTTGGAATAGAAAGGGAAGAGAGCTGAGAGACTGATAGGCCTAGCTTGAATATATTCTGGTAATCTTTCCAGATGAAATATAGTACTCTACAAGTATTTATATATATAAACGTTATATATATACTAAGTAGATGAATAATGAAAGAGGGAAAGAGGAGAGACAAGTGGGGAAGGTGGGTATTGGAGCAAGCGTTGTCTCTTATGAGTGGGGCCTTCGATGCAAGTTTTGATAGGAAGAGGACAAGATATGATTCATTTGATGAAAGGGATGAGAGAGCTCGACAAGCGATGGAACAAAAGGTAGTCCAAATGTGAAATTATGAAGGAAAAAACCCCTTTTGATTGCTCATCAAAATGAAATTCTCCAATGAGTGAAGAGAAATGTTGCAAACCCGAACCATGTGCTCATGTCTTGTCTTCAAGTAGAAAGCCACTCATGTTTTTTAAAGCTTAATTATTTCTCCAGATTCTTGTTAGTTTGTGGTAATACCTGATTGGATTCGAATTCAATCGGAAAATGATTTCTTCAACTAGAGATAGCCACATGAGCTTAACACATTCGTCGCCTGCGTTGAACAATTCAGATAAATTATAATTTTCATTTTTTTTAGTGGTTTATTAAATAAAATGATATCTTATTCTGATATTTATTGGTATGTCCAAAAATGTCATTATAATTTCATGGTTATTAATATAAGATAAGGATATTTTTTGGAAAAATATCTGTTAAATTTTTAGGAGGAATCCTGAGAGCATCTTAAGCTTCTTGGAAGAGAGAGAGAGAGAGAGATTTTAGATGAGGAAAAATAACCTAAAGCTTTATTCAAATTTTTCCAAAACTTTACATCAACCTGATTTTTTATTTTGTGCAGCGGACAGAGAGAACCGTTTGGTCAAAGCGCAGCTATTACAGTAACTATGTTTTGACTGCGCTTTTACTGTAGACAGAGAGAAAACCGAACAGTTCTCTCTCCGTCTGGTGTTCGCACAAAATAATCTCTCGAAACAACATATACATCTTATTTATAATAATTTACATGAGTGTGATAGCATACGGATCAACCTGATCTAAAATTGGACAAACACCTCTCAATATTCATTAGAAAAATGAATGAATGTTTTTAATTAGGAGATGCATCATATCTCCTCTTCCAAGCATCCATAATCAGCATTAACGTTAAGTTAATTAACAAATATATATTAACTACTTAATATTTGTTAAATAATATAAATTATAGATTAATAAATATTAAATGTGATTATCAAGAGATGTCTTGTTTGCAAAACCTCATTAGGCGTTAAGAATATAGTTTAATAAAAAATTGTTAGGCGCGCGCTGAGTGCTGGAAATATATTAATAGTAATTAATATGGAAGGGAGTGAGTTTTCTTATGAAACGTCATTTTGACAGTTTGGTTCAGAATTAGTCATAGATGAAAGCAGAGAAGTGATGTTTTTTTTTTTAAATAAAAAATACTTTTTATTAAATAAAAAAATTGAGAGAAAATATCACATGCTCATATATTTTATCTATTGATCGAGCATCTCATCTTGAACGGTTGATTCCGGGCTTTAGCTACTAAACAAAAAATTTTGGGTTTGAAGCTAGCATAGATGATGTGTATAAGAATTTGAATTAATAGCTCGAATATTCCCAAAAAATAAGAGATTAAGCATAGAAGTACCAATATATATATATATATCAAGTAAATTTGAAGTGTCCGGCTCATTGATATAATGATACGAAAGTTAAAGATCAACCAGAGAAAAATGATATGACTCTTAATAGGACACATTGGAGAAAAAGGGAATCGTGGAGCCGACCTCGTGTGCAGGGGTGGATCTACCTAGCTAAAACCCAGGGGGGTAATTGTCCCACCTAAAAAGAAAAATTTTAAAAAAATTATCATATGTGTTGCGTCCTGGAATATTCGCGGCGGTAGAGAAATATATAGTTTAACGTCTTAGCGTTGTACGAAGATCCAGCACACAATCAGATAAGTGAGAGGGGGTAGCATTCATAAGAGACACCAGAGTTTTTTTTACGTGGAAAACCCCTGAAAATGGGGAAAAACCACGGGGCCTGGCCCAGTTTGAAATGAATCCACTAATATTTGTAGTCGATTACAAATGAGGCTCTTCATTGGGAGAAGGCCTTGGATTGATGTAGCAAATGTACATCATATAGATTGCATTACATAGTAGGAATTACATATACATGTTTGTCTGGTCGGAAGGACCGTAGTCGGCAGGAGACCGGGGATAGAAAGATCGTTGTCCGTTTATGGAGGTCGGAAGGACCATAGTAGGCGACCACTACAGGAAAACACGCGAATACCGTCGGATTTTCCGGCGGAAAAGTCTGAACGGTAATAAACGGCGCCGTTTCCGGCGGATGTGTTTGACGTAAAGTTTGCGTCAACCTTTCCGGCGCAAAATACGCCGTAAATGTACCGACGAATGTTCCGCCAGAAAATCCGACGGCACAGGGATGCCTGAACCGTTTCCGTCGCACGTTACGGCGGAACTGTTACGGCGTATTTTACCGGCGGAAATTGCGCCGGCTTATTTTAAACTCAACGAAATATGACCGACGGAACAGACGTCGGAAATGATACCGACGTTACTAATGCAACTACCGGCGGAACATCCGCCGGTAAAAGCCCTATTTCGCGAACCCGAACCCGTCTGGCCGTCATTTGTTTCCTTACATTCTCTCACTTCGACTGCTTCGCCCGTCGCCCTCCGTCGCCGTTCGTCGCTCGCCGTGGTTAGACATCGCCGACGGTCACCGGACTTCGCCGTCGACGATCGCCGGACTTCACCGAGCCTCCTTCCTAATCGCACGCCTGCCTAGTCGCGCGCCGCCGAGGAGAACCGAAGGTTTGGTTTTTGTTTTCAATTTTTTTTGCTATTTCGGTTGGATTACATATATGATTAGCCTTAAGTTCATATCTTTTTGCTATAGTCATGATTGTTATCACTAGACATTTGCTAGAGGATAGTTTAGGGTTTAGGGTTTTGTTTGATGATCGATATTGTTCTTGTTGATAAGACTAGAGAGGGATTTGAAGGTAAACTTGAATTATGGAAATCAACATTAGTCCATATCTTTTTGCTTTAGTCATGATTGTTAGCACTAGACATTAGCTAGAGGATGTACCTTGGTGCATGCTTTTTATTGATGATATTGTTCTTGTTGATAAGACTAGAGAGAGAGTTGAAGGTAAACTTGGATTATGGAGATCAACATTAGTCTATTTTTTTTTTATATTTTAGTCATGGTTGTTAGCACTAGATATTTGCTAGAGGATGTACCTTGGTGCATGCTTTTTGTTGATGGTATTGTTCTTGTTGATAAGACTAGAGGGTGTTGAAGGTAAAGTTGGATTATACATGGAGATCAACATTACTCCATATCTTTTTGCTTTAGTGGTTAGTAGACCTAGTGAGGGTATTGTGACTTTGAGCGAACAATTCATTAATAAGTGTAACATAATTTTATGTTATGGATATTAGAAATATATAAATCCATTAAATTTTTACTCTTATTTATAGGTTATGGATATTAGAAATCAACGAAGTTGGATGTATAACCGATTATCTCAAAGTCGGAAGACATTAACTGATGAATTCATCAATGGGGTGAACATTTTCATTCAGCAAGCGAAACAGCTGCCGATCTTTATATCTGAAGGAAAGTTTCGATGTCCATGTTCTAAACACAAAAATTTAGTGATCCTAGAACCAGATGACGTAACTGTTGATCTGTATCGCAGAGGATTCATGCCACGGTATTGGTATTGGACTTGTCATGGTGAGTATGAGCCACAATTTGATTATCAATGCGGTCCTTCTACAAGTAGTAATGTTGCTGAGGCTGAAAACATCCGTCCAAATCTTGAGGAATTAGTTCATGATGCAACTGGAATTTATGAAGAGTTACCGAATACGGAGGCACAGAATTTTTATGATTTATTGCATGCTGCACAGCAACCAATCTGGAAAGGGTGCACGACTCACTCAGAACTATCTGTTGCTGTGAAGATGTTAAGCATCAAGGCTGAATATAATGTTGCTCGTGAATGTTTTAATCAATTCATTGGGCTGCTTAAGGAAACCAATCCGACAGATAATTTAGTTCCTACAGATCTATATCGGACAAAGAAGTTAGTTTCGAAACTTGGTTTGACATGCACAAAGATAGATTGTTGTGTCAATGGATGCATGCTATACTTTAAAGAAGATATTGCAGAAACTGTATGCCGTCATTGCAATGCACCAAGATTTAAACCCAAATCTAGAAATAGAAGAAAGCAGAAGGATGTGTCTGTTAGTAAGATGTTCTACTTTCCAATAATTCCAAGACTACAACGGCTATATGCATCCATGAGATCTGCTGCACATATGAGATGGCATAATGATCGCATTCCACAAGAAGGTGTTATCACACATCCATCAGAAGCAGAGGCTTGGAAGCACTTTGATCGTACACATCCCACATTTGCGGCAGAACCAAGAAATGTCAGATTAGGTTTATGCGCAGATGGTTTTACTCCATTCAGTCAGTCGGCTACACCGTACTCATGTTGGCCTGTGATACTTACTCCTTACAATCTTCCTCCAGAGTTATGTATGACTACTCCTTATCTGTTTCTGTCACTTATAATTCCAGGGCCACATAATCCAAAATTAAAGATTGACGTTTTCTTACAACCTCTGATTGATGATTTAAGTTTATTATGGGAAGAAGGAGTAAGTACATATGATATCTCCACCAAACAGAATTTTACACTAAGAGCAGCATTACTTTGGACAATTGGTGACTTTCCTGCATATGGTATGCTCTCAGGTTGGAACACTTCAGGCAAGTTAGCTTGTCCATATTGTTTGGAAAATACAAAATCATTCACTTTAAAGTATGGTAGGAAGAACAGTTGGTTCGATTGTCATCGAATGTTTTTGCCTCAAAGTCATCCTTTCAGGCGAAATAAAGAAGCTTTTACTAAAAATAAAATGGTGATGATTCCTCCTCCACCAAGATTCAGTAGTGAAGAAATTTTTGAAAGAGTAGAGTTCTTGCCCACCATAATGGAATCTCCAAGATTAGCTGAGTTCAGATTGCCGGAATATGGTGTCTACCATAATTGGACCAAGAAAAGTATTTTTTGGTCGTTGCCATATTGGAGAACAAACTTGATTAGACATAACTTGGATGTTATGCATATAGAGAAAAATATTTTTGATAATATTTTCTATACAGTTATGGACATCAAAGAGAAATCAAAAGATAATATAAAAGCAAGGATGGACTTAAAGGAGATTTGTAGAAGGAAAGCTTTGGAATTGAAGGATGGTGGAGCGGGAAAATTCCTCAAACCAAAAGCTCCATTCACATTAACTTTAGAGCAAAAACGAGCAGTTTGTGAATGGGTTAAGACTCTACGAGTACCTGATGGATATTCTTCCAATCTAAGTCGGTGTGTTGACATAAGATCAGGGAGATTATTTGGATTGAAAAGTCATGATTGTCACATCTTCATGCAATGTCTACTATCCACTGCTTTCAGTTATCTGCCAGATCAGATTTTGAAGCCCTTGATCGAGTTAAGTGTCTTCTTCAAAGATTTATGCTCTTCTAAATTAAATGTGGAAAATTTGATTCATATGGAGCAGCAAATTCCATTTATTTTGTGTCAACTTGAGAAAATATTTCCTCCAGGCTTTTTTGACTCTATGGAGCATCTACCTATTCATTTACCATATGAGGCTATGGTTGGTGGACCTGTTCAATATAGGTGGATGTATCCTTTTGAGAGATATTTAAATAAACTTAAGAAGACCGCTAAGAACAAAGCACGACCCGAAGGCTCTATCGCCGAAGCATATTTAACATACGAGACTACTCAGTTTTGCTCGTATTATTTTGAAACAATATCTCAATCTGGTGAAAGTTCAACATCTCAGAATGTTGGTAAATCCTCTAATATATCTGTATTTAGTGGAATTGGGGAACCTTTAGGCGCTAGCACCGTGCGCTATTTGACTGATAAAGAGATGACAGTTATCACATTGTACATCTTGCTTAATTGTGATGAAGTTGAGCCGTATCTCGAGTAAGTATAATTTCATTTTGTTATATTTTTAGTTCTCTTTTAACTTTCTTCTAAACTCAAGATATGAATTTGTAGGAGGTTCATTGATGGTCTTAGTATATCAGAAGAAGGAGAAGTCCAGAAGATAGTGGAAAAAGAATTCACTGCTTGGTTCAAAAATACGGTATATTTTGAATAATTATTCTTACTTAATGAGTTAATTATTTCTGCAATTAATATTAGTAACAATGACATCTTGTACATTTAAAGGTACACGCTGAAGATAGTTCCCAGTTTTCAAGGTTATCTGAGTTAGCTTGGGGACCAAATAGATTAGTAAAATGCTATCAAATATTTGTGGTAAATGGTTATAAATTTCAAACAAAAAATTTGTGTGAAGGTAGGAAGACAGAAAACTCAGGCGTATGTGTAAGAGGGAACACACATACAGGCGATGATTCTGAATACTACGGGGTATTACAAGAAATATTAGAGGTTGAATATCCCGGTATGAGGAATATTGTGTATCTCTTCAATTGTGAATGGTTTGATCCAGTACCAAATAGAGGCACGAAAGTTCATCCAATTTACGGTATAACAGAAGTAAAGCAGGCTAGGAGATATGCAAAGTTTGATCCTTTCATCATTGCTAGTCAAGCAACTCAAGTCTATTATGCTAACTATCCAAGCGGAATACGAGGCAAACAGGATTGGTTGGTAGTTATGAAGACTAAACCAAGGGGAGTAATTGAGAAAACCAGTACGATACCAACAGCACACCAAGAAGAGTTTATGTCTAATTTAAAAGATCTCCTAATCAATGTAGATGACCAAATCAGATTTAATGAGAGCGAGTTGCAGTTAGAGGAGGTAGATTTAAACATAGAGGAAAGTGATGATGAATCTGATTGTGCTAGGAGTGTATCATCTGATGAAAGTGAATCAATAAATGATGAGTTAACAACATAAGGTAAATTAAATTTATTCTTGCTACTGCACTGCTTTTTATTTTACTTCCCTGTATTTTACTTTCATGTTATTTATAACTACTGCACTCCGTTTTTTTTACTTACCTGTATTTTACTTCAGTTAAATTTTTTTAGCTACTGCACTGCGTTAATTTCCATTTTTGTTATAACTCATATTTCTAATATTTCTTTTTTATTTATGTGCAGATGGCTTCAGGTGAGGAGCAGCCTAGTAGAGGGTTGATAAAAAATATTTTTAACAGGCGCACTAAGAAGACTACAATTGGACCACATAGGTCACTACATACTGAGGAGACCACCTCGGCTCAGCCTGCTACACAGTCTCAGCCTGCTACACAGCCTCAGCCTGCTACACAGCCTCAGCCTGCTACACAGCCTCAGCCTGCTTCACAGCCTCAGCCTGTTACACAGCTTTTACCCACTCCTGGAGCAAGTAGCCCGCAGTTCTACTCACCGGACCTTCGATTTCCTTCACCAGATCTCGGGCAGGCTACTCCTTTCTACCCATACTTCACACCCCCACCTTATGCTGGTGCCCCTCCTACTTATCCATTTCCACCATATGCTCCACCATACTATCCCCCACCACCCTATCAGCCTGCTGCAGCTGGACCTTCGACAGCAGCTGGACCTTCGACAGCTGCTGGACCTCCGACAGCAGCTGGACCTTCGACAGCAGCTGCAGCAGAGCAGCAGACAGATGGTAGAATGTTGATAGCACCTGAGGGTGACACGTACGTATGGTAACTTTTATTTAAACTAACTAATTGTTTTATCTTATATTTTATATTTGTTTTACATAACTTTTTATTTGTAGGTTCTATCCATCAAAACAACCAACACATAAAATACGGGACATCATACGGAGCAGGTTTGACGCTCCTTATATTTCTTGGAAGAAAGTCCCAAAAGAAGTCCGGGAGATGTGGTTTAGAGAGTTTGAGGTATTTCTGTTTTTTTGTTTTTATGTTAAATGATTTATTCTTTCTTACTTAAGGTTAATTGATTGTTTTTTATTGCAGAAAGAGTTTTGTTGGCTGCCCCAACACAATGACAGGATTAGAAGGAATTTTGAGAAGCGTGGCTCTACTCGGATGCGCGACATGTTCACAGATGTTAGAAAGGTTGGGAAGCGACCATTGTGGATTGGAGAGGAGATATGGGCTGACTTGAATGCAGCTTGGGGCAGCGAAGAGTACACTAGGAGGAGGGATCAAAATCGACAGAACAGAGCTTCTGATGTTGGGGGCTTAGGTAGTGCACTTCATACAGGAGGCTCTGTTCCACATACTGAGCACAGGCGTCGTTTGGTAATGAATTTTAATTATTTTTTAAAATTGTTTTTTAATAATTAGTATTGATAAAACTCTCTTAATTGTAACAGAAAGCGTCACTTGGTAGAGAACCAACTCCTGTGGAATTGCATAGTCGCACTCATAAGCGACAGGAGGATCAACAATGGATTGATGAGAGAGCAAGGAAGGCCCATGTTAGTATATTTATAAATATTTGATATTTTATAAGTTTTAGTTTAATTATATATATACTTATATTCGATTTTCACAGGAGGAATATACACGGATTCAAGAGACTCGTGCCGCAGCAGGTGAGGGCTCTTCTGGCGGCTCTATGGAATATTCTGAGTATCGCATGTGGTCACAGGCCGTCGGAGGAATGCAGCATGGTAGAGTATATGGCTTAGGTGCGCAAGCTCAGGCATACGAGGGGATGACCTCCTCTACTGCATCCAGCTTCGCATCCAGTTCGCATGAGTCCTTACAAGCTCAACAAATAGTTGCCCTTCAAGCTGAGCTAGAACAAGTAAGGAAATCACAAGTTGATTGGCAAGCTCAGCTGCAAGCACAGATTCAAGCTCAAATGGAAGCACAGGTGCAAGCACAGGTTCAAGCACAGGTTCAAGCTCAGCTGCAAGCACAGGCGCAACACAATCAGTTGCTGGATGAAATGCGCAAGATGAGGGAGCAACTGAGTGGAAAAGACGTAGCTTCACCTGAGGAGGAGTCGACGGAGTCAGAGTAGTGTAATTTAGTTGAAATGAACTTTTATTTTTATGTGAACTTGTGTTATTAACTTGTGTTGTTGGTTGTATTACTTTGAAAATGATGTTATCAGTTGATTTTTAGTTCTAAACTGTTGTGAAACTGTTAAATTATTGTGAAGTTGTGGAATTGCTTGCTTTTGGGAAAACTTGTATCTGTTAGAATTGATAGGTTTGCAGGTGTGGAAATGGGATTGTTGGCTGGGATGGCAATTTTTTTTTTTTGTTAATGCTACAGGTTTCCGGCGGATTATGCGCCGGAAACTACGATACAACGTATGTATCGAGCGTTTTCAACGGCGAATATTCCGCCGTTAATTACCGGCGTAACAATTGCGCCGCAAATAATCGTTGAATCTTGCTGGCGACATTCCGGCGTTTAATCCGCCGTTAACTTCCGTCGTATACTGCGACGGTAAATACCGGCGCATTAGGCGCCGGAATTTTAACGTTTTCACGTCGGCAAGCAAACCGTTTAATGCGCCGGTAATGCGCCGGAAACAACGCCGGAACGGTGTTCCGTCGCAAAAGATGCGTCGGAAACAATTTATCGACGCACCTCAAACCGGCGGAGATGTTTGCGCCGGAACATGCGCCGGAAAAGAACGGTTCCGTCGGAATTTACATTAATTCCGGCGTATTCCGTCCGCCGGTAATAACAGGTTTTCCTGTAGTGGACAGAGGTCAGAAAGACCGTAGGCGTTAGGAGACAAGGAGTCAGGTGTTAGACCCAGTGTCACTTGGAAGATCGGGTGTTGATGGTCTGGCCTTGGGTAGGACGTCGGGTATGAACATCGGGCCTTAAGCAGGATGTTGGGTCTTTAATGGGACGTAGGGACTGAACATCAGGTCTTAAGTGGGACGCTGAGTCTTCAGCAGGACGTAGGGACTGAACGTCGGGCCTTAAGCAGGACGTCGGGTCTTCAGCAGGACGTAGGGACCGAACGTCGGGCCTTAAGCAGGATGTCGGATCTTCAGCGGGACGTAGGGACTGAACGTCTGGCCTTAAGCAGGACGTCGGGTCTTTGGCAGGACGTCGGGTCTTCAGTAGGACGTAGGGGATGAACGTCAAGCCTTAAGGTGGTGGTCCGGCGAGGTTCTGCGGGGGTCCGGCGAGGTTCCTGCGGTGGTCCGGCGGTGGTCCGACGAGGTTCCTGCGATGGTCCGGCGGTGGTCCGGCGAGGTCCGGCGGAGGTCCGGCGGTGCTTCTGCGGTGGTCCGGTGGCCGTCGAGGAGGAGCTTCCTCCTTCTCCTCCTCCTTCTCTTCTTGCTTGAGTCTCCCCTCTTGTGAAGAATGAGGGCTTTATTTATAGATTTTCTGGAGTGGCATGACCCGTAAATAGGCGTGAGATCAGGGGCGAATAGGGAGTGGTCCAATGGACGGCCGATATTGAATCCTACGATCATGCACCGTTCATTGGACATTTGAAGGCCTTAGTGATGTCGGAATTTTGTAATCTTGGGCTCGTTGGATTTGTCTCGTCGAGCCCTTCGATTCGAGTATAAGCTCGTCAAAATCGGAGTCCGTTTGGTAACTCAAATTGCGGTTTGAACCTTCCAACAGCACTTTGGATCCATGATTTGGACCCATTTGGGCTCGGATTGGGTTGATCTTGGTGTCGTTGAGTTCGTATTTCCGAGACGCTCAGTTCGACTATAAGCTTGCTGAAATCGGAGTTGGGGTGCTCTCGGAATTAATTTTTGAAGTTTCCAACTAGCTTTCGCCTCGAGATTCGTGCCCGATCAAGCTAATTTTGTGATGCCGTATCAATATGATTTTTAGGAAATTTGTCTCTCGTCATCTATTTTTTAGTCTTTATTACAAGTTTTTTAGGCAATTGCCCCCTAAAAATTTTAAAATACTATTGTTACGTCCAGGAGTATTCGCGGCGGTAGAGAAATATAAAGTTTATCATCTTAGTGTTGTACGGAAATCTGGCACGCAATCAGATAAGAGAGAGGGTCTAGCATTTATGAGACACCAATATTCTTACGTGGAAAACCCCTGAAAAAGGGGGGAAAACCACGGGGCCAAGCCAAATTTGAATTAATCCACTAGTATTGCAGTCGATTACAAATAAGGTCCTTCCTTGGGAGAAGGCCTTAGCTTGATGTACAACTTATAGAGTACATTACATGATGTAAATACAAATAATCACTATTGACATGTTCGTTTGGTCGGGAGGACCATTGTCGGCGGGCGACGGAGGTCGGAAGGCTTGTAGTCAGTGACGACGTAAGTTAGTAGGACCGCAGTCGGCTAGCGACGGAGATCAAAAGGACTGTAGTGGGCGGGCGACGTAAGTCAGGAGGACCGTAGTCGGCAGGCGACAAAGGTCAGAAAGACTGTAGTTGGCGGGCAACATAAGTCAGGAGGATCGTAGTCAGCGGGTGATGGAGGTCGGAAAGACTGTAGTCGGTGGGCGACGTAAGTCAGAAGGACCGTAGTCGACGGGCGGCATAAGTCAGGAGGACCGTAGTCGACTGGCGACGGAGGTGAGAAGGACAGTTGCCTTGCGAAGGAAACTGGAAGGACTGTGTCTGACGATGAAGGTCAAAAGGATGGCGTCAGGTAGAAGTCCAACAATGGAAAGAAATCCATCTTCGGATATACGTCCGGCGAAAGTCTGATAAACCGGTAGAAGTCCGGCGTGGTGTAGAAACTTGACGAAGAGTGAAGGTCAGGTGTCGGGTAGAAGTCCGACGTCTGTTGGTGGACGAGGAGAATCCGGCATCACTTGGGTGTAGTTTCGGTGTCATGAGGAAACTCTGTCGTTAATTGGGAAGAACTTCAGCATCACGTGGAAGTTGGGCAGAATTCCGGCATTCTCTCGAATATCACGCAGAATCCCGGCATGTTCAAACGACGGGAAGAACTCCGGTGGTGGTCAAGGAGGAGTTGATTCTCCTTCCCCTTCTCTTCTTCTTCACTTCTTCTTCTTGCTCCGGTCCCCCTCATGAGAAATGAGGGGTTTATTTATAGATTTTCTGGAGTGGCGTGGCTTGTAAATAGGTGTGAGATCATGGGCGAATAGGGAGTGGTCGAATGGACGGCCGATATTGAACCCTTTGATCGTGCACCGTTCGTTGGACATTTGGATGCCTTATTGATGTTGGAATTCGTCTATCTTGGGCTCGTTGGATTCGTCTCGTCGAGCCGTTCGATTCGAGTATAAGATTGTTAAAATCGGAGACCGTTTGATAACTCAAATTGTGGTTTAAACCATCCAGCAGTGCTTCGGGTCCTTGATTAATTTGGACCCATTTGGGCTTGTATTTGGTTGAATTTGGTGTCGTTGGGTTTGTAATTCCGAGACGCTCAGTTTGACTGTAAGCTCACTGAAATCAGAGTTCAGGTGCTTCCGGATTTAATTTTTGAAGTTTCCGGGTTGGGTTTTGCATCGAGATTCGTGCCCAATCAAGATAATTTTGTGATAACGTATCAACTATGGTCTTTAGGCAATTCCCCCAACATAATTAAACACATTGTGTATATATGAATCAATACAAAGAAAAATATTAAATAATTCAAAAATATCCTTACAACCAAAAAAAAAAATTTTCCGGGGGCGCTACCCATTTTGACCCCCGGCATATATGCAAAATCCCTACACTTTTACTTATAAATTTGCCGCCCCCACTTGAAAATTAAGACTGATTCTGCCCCTGCTCATGTGTGGTACGATAAAGACTTTTTGTACTGAGAGAAAAACAAATAAGACATGAACTAACAAGAGAAACGGCTAGATTGCTGCGATTTAATGCGCACGAAGTAAATTTTCTTTAGTAAATGTAATGGTAATATTTGAAAAAGATATAAAGATATCCATTTGTATAATCAGCCAAGATGGCAAACAATCTTCAGAGGATTTGGTTACATGTGACAATAATCTCATTAATTCTGGAGGAGGAGGCTGTATTCTTCAATCTCATGGACTCATATATTCTTGTATGGATATGATAACAGATGAGACAAAGTCTTCAGAATTCTTCCTGACAGGCAAAAGATAGTTCCACAATTGCCAGATTGGACTGTGTATGTATGCTTCTGACGGCTCATTTTTGTATTTTGTACAGCTCATATTATAGTTAGGTATATCCAAATGTAAAGAGATAACATTGAGATAATTTGCATGTAAAAGCTTCTGTGCTTTTACTTGCTGTAATGGTATGATTTTTTTTCAGAAAATTTATTGAACGGCACATAGTTTTATAATAGTTTGAAGTATCACAGCTCATTTGATGTTTTATTAAAGTATTAAAAAAAAAGTTTTTCGCAGTACAATTTTTTACTTATTCCGGCTGTTATAACCGTCACATTTTTCTTTGCAGGCCCCGTTATAATTGCAATTCGCTGCAACGACATTCTGCAGCGGTTTTAGAACCAGTGGGGTAGATTAAAGTATGTACTAGTTTTAACAGCAGTTATAACATATGCAAACTTACAGATTTGCACCAATTTGGGCAGCGGTTTTAGAACCGCTCCTAAAAACTGTTGCGAAATATTTTATTTTATTTATTTATTTTTTTTTTTTGATAGTGAGGTTTCCGTCACTGCACGGCATAAGAAGTCAAATTCGCAAGAAGCAGAGTTTCTAATGAAATTAAAAAAAAAAATTTGAAAGATAGTTTACTTAAATTTTTAAATAATTGTTAGTGATAATCTAAAATTTTGTCGATTTATTTTGAGCTCGTTTAGATTTTTGCTGTTGTTGTTGTGTTTCACATTAATTGCATAAAAAATAAAAATGCTCAGATTCAAAAATTTCAAGCCCTGGCCCTATGTACAGTATAGATGGATAATAATATAAAACACAGAAGGCTAACTTCTACGATAAGCTCCTCTGGGTTTTCTTGGTTTTATTCATAATAAAGACGTATTGTTTTCCAGCGAAGGGCTATGGACATAACAAACAAAAATTTGTAAATAATGATTCATATTAAAAGGTAAATTTGTTAGGTTATACTGTTTGTTCGCATTGCATTGATTTTGTTTTATTGTCTGAAATAAAATTATCAAATTCATTAATAAATAGATAATTTGATAGATATTTGTGTATTAATCCATAAAAAATGATGCACTACTGAAAAAAATGCAGTATTTAATAGTAGCGGTTTGAAAACTGCTGCTATTGATACCTTTCGGCGATGGTTTAAATCGCCACCTAATCTTTCATTAATTTTTTTATATTATATCTTATTCTTGGCCTACTCGAATCTTCCCCAATCAAGCTCTAGCCGCCCTCTCTCACAATTTCCTCGTTCTAAATCAGAAACATGCACGACTTGGCGAGCATCTACCGACTAACCTGCCAGAACCGCATAACCTTCTCTCTAGGATTATCACAACCCAATCGCCGTCGGGCTCTTCAACCTAGCTCACATAACTATTGACCCTCTCCCTTCGCATAACCTATATTGATGGCTACCCATCCGTGCTGACCACCAGAATCCTCTCGGGTATGAAATCATTGATCATGATTCCACATGCTATCCAGTGATTGAGATAGCTATATAGTATAGCCTCCTTAAACTATTGCATCATTGACATCTTATTAAATATTGAATATTTTTTGTTAAAGAGAATGTGTTGGTGCCAATGATATTTCTAATTAAATTGGTACAACAAGTCAAAAAGAAAATACTAGATGATGTGGATGGAATACATATAATAAATAGATTTTAATACTTATTTTCTATTTATTAGTAACTATTTTAATATTACTTTTTCATTATAAATTTAATATTTTGTAAATCTATGTTACTACCTTATCTAATCAATTAGTATTAAATAGCAACATTATAAAAACTGTCACTGACGAAACCTATATATGATCTAATCAATTAGTATTAAGTTGCAACATTATAAGACTAGCCCAAAGTTATATTAGTAAGATAAAAGTCCTATTAAGAAAATTATAGAGATTATTGTTGGGAAATTTCTATATGCGGGCCAATATATTTTATACATATAAATATAGAATTATACATTAGACGCTATCTAAAATTAAGCCAATTAAATTTGTGATCTATTTTAGTATTAAATTATTATTTGGCTTATGTGGCATCTCAATTAAATTTTGTATGGAATTATATTGTGTAGAGGCCGGGTATTTATTTTATTTTAATGATGGGTTGAAATAAAAGAAATACACTTAAAGTATATAAGGGTCGTGGTCCCCAGTTTAAGCGGTGTTGTTCTCATTTCTCTTATTTCCCATCTTGAGTGAAAAGAAGGGGTCTCTCGCTCTCTTGGAGAACGCCGCTCTAAACGTGGAAGATCAAAAGACATTGATTCTGCATTTGAATGGATTCAGGTACGCTTCCGAAAATTCTTCTCGATGATTTGGCATGTCGTTCGGAGACGATCGAATTGATTTTTGTGTCTCCTATAAATCCTAACAATTATGATTTTCTTGGGGCAGTTTTTTGCTAGTGTTTTTTGTCGCTTTCAATAAATTTTTGCGCTAAAAATTTGCTTTAGGAAATAATAAATCATCCCAGACGAAACCTATATATGATGAAGTTGATGATCATACATAATAGTTTCAAGATTTGAAAATAAAAAATATTTCAAATGCTAAGAAATAAATATATTCCATTTGGAAATAAATTTAATAATTAATGTAGTAGCTAAATAATTAATATTTATTTTTCCTTCATGTAATAATTGATATAACACTACTGCTCCGATATATTGAAGGCAATATCTTTCCCTCTCTAATAGGTTCAGTAGCTCCTTCAACTTACGCACCGTTCTTTTTGAAAAAGAATCAATAGAACCAATTCTTAGAAGGGTAATGCTTTTAAAAGTTCAATAACTTTTTGTTTTTTCAACGCGAAATCGTCCTAAAGAATGACTTACAAATTTACATATTCTGAATAAATACTAAACGACTCCTATGACCCCATATTCCTTAAAGAAAAAACTTAAAGCTTATGAGTTATGACGATCATTTCTTCATGTAAGCGCATATGGATTTATATGTTTAATACAAAGGGAAAAAAATTAAGACGATCATTTTTTCTATCTCAGAATTCTGGAGAGCCCTCTCTCGCATTATGTGAGCATTAGTTAAAATGATTTCATTATGTGAGCATTAGTTACTAAGATTTGTGCACCCCATAATTTAGAGATGAAATTTTTATTAGAGTATGGTGACCTGGTAGAAAATATCGCAAAGTCCATGGGATGAAATGTGCTCAGAAAGTTGGAACTGGCTAAGTGAGAACGGCTTGGTATTATTGGTCTGGTGGTGGTGGCTCACTTACAGAGATTAAGGGTTGATAGTCTAATAGTAGCGGTTCGACGATGGCAGTTGTAGCCAGGCATTAATGGTGGTCGTTGGGCAGTAGTGGTTTAACAATGACTTTTGGGTAGTTGTTGTCTGATGAAGGTGGCCGGGTGTTAGTGGTTACATGACTGCGGTCACATGTCGACAACCTAAAGTGGGAGAAGGGGCATCAAAGGTTGCTCGAGTGATGGCTCAATGATGATGGTCTGATCGTGGCAATCAAGGAGTCATTTGATAGTGGTAATTGGACAATGATTTGATGGAAGTTGTTAAAAGGTGATTTGATGGTTCCTAATTCAAAAATGCATTGAGATTCATGCCCAATCCATCCAATTTTTTATGGTGCATCTCACTTATAAATTAATTAATAGATTATTATTTATTTGAGTTAAACAAATTAATGTGATTAGTTTAAATTAATTAATGCATCATTAATTTCAATGTCTTATATCAATAATTAAATTCTAACTTATTAACCATGGTACATTGGCTAGTTTACTAAATGATTATTATAAGTAATTAATAATTAATTAATATATAACTAATGAAAAAATATTAATCTTAGTTGTTAATCCATAAAGAAATAACTTTATTTTGAAACATCATAATTATCATAACTTATTATTCAATATTTTTTTTTTTTTCAAAATCCTATTTACGTGAATTTATATAAGTAATTAGTATAATTAAATATATCAAAATTAATGCTAAATTATCATACTATTAAATTCATAATTATCAAACAATCATTTAGGTTAGGCCATTAATTACTATTTTCCATAATTCTTTATGGTAACTTCACATCCTATTAAACTAATTATTTTGACAATTTAATTTTTAATCAAGTAATAATGCATGACTTTTAAGATTAACTTTTTAATCATATTTATTAACTTGATTAAACTTTTAATGAGCCAATCTATTACTTAGTCAAATTAATTATTATCTCAATATTTATTAAATAATAATTACTTCTATAATAAATTAATTTTTTACTCAATATTCAAGTTCTTACTTAATTGATACTAAATTAACTAACCTAATTAATATTTAATGACTCATTTGTCTAAATTAATTTAATAAAATATTTTAATTAATTTATTAATCATCTTTTGGGAGAGTTTTAGTGGGAAGTGATCACAATTACTTGCCTTAAAGGCAACAATTATCAAAACCTAACTCTCCTTTATTGAATACATTGTACTTTAACATAGTAGCAATTATCTAATTTGGTAATTCTTTTTAGTTGCTTATCGTTCTAAAAATTGACTTATCATATCATATCATATCATATCATATCAAAATGTGTTATAATATTTCAAATCTATCGATTTATTTTGTATAAAATAATGATAATGGCAAACAAAGTCTTTGCATTTTTCACTCTTTTATGTTCTCAAATGAAGGAGACGTATTGGTTATGTTCATTGATAACAACTATAAAGGGACAAATTAATTTAGATCAATTGAATCGAACCACTATTCTAATTTGTAATAAGATTAAGAGTTATATTCTGAATGTCGCCCATTTAACGTCGCAATTCTTAACAAATAAAAAAAATATTTATATTTATTAACTCTTATTATTATACCACTTTAAAGATTTGCCTGAATCACTTTCGTGATAAGAAAAATAGTTAGTAAAAAAATAATATGTATTTGAAAGATAGTTTTTAACTGTTTTGCTTATTAGAATGCAACCATAGCTTTAGTTTGATCATTGTTTTCTCACTATTTTCAAGGAAATTTTGTGCTAGAAAGTAACTTTCTCTTCTCAGCAACTTAGGCTTAGTTTGGGACGGCTTTTTTTCTGCTTCTTAAAGCAGTTTTTTAGTAAAAAAAAATTTAAACTTGTACTAAAAAGCTGCTTGAAAAAGCAGAAAAAAAAAAACCGTCTCAAACGAAGCCTTAATATATTTACAAAAAGCTGCAGCCGTCCCAACCTGACCCTTAATTTTGTGCTTTTAAAAGCTATTTTTGGAGCTTTGAAAAGCGAAAATAAAAAAAAGCTTAAACTACTTCAAAAAAAAACCTAATAAGTTGTCTTAATTCAAAATCAATAATTTGAAAAGTTAAATAATATTCCAACTTTTTTTTTTTGTGATTTTATATCAATTGAAATCATTATAATAAAATATTTTGATTGATAAAAAAGTACTCATGAAATTCTTTATTTTCACATATGCAATCATGAAACATTTTGTATCTGTTCTAAAGTAGAAATTGTTACATCCAAGCTGAATAGTATCTGAATAGTGTGAACTGTGAATAATTAGCATATAATCCAAGGCTTGTAACTGTGCAACCTGATATCAACAACTCATAGTGCAGGTACATGACATAAGTGGTCCCTCTTTCTCACTTTAGCTCAATATTTCCAATATGAATAACAAGATGTTTTATCATGTGTATAATCTTCATAATAATATTATTTGGACAAATTGTCTACTTAATTTTTATTTCAAGAAATATGAGTGATGCTAAATTTATTACCTATAAAATTATACTTTGCATTCTTGTAATTCTATTGAATTATATCTCACTCGAAATATCGAACAACAAGATTCTCAATTCATCCATGCAACTCTGGTCATTGCCATTGCCAATAACTTTGTCATTCCGTCTGTGATTACGTTTCATAGCATGATAAGGGCATTTTCAACCGAACATTATTCGCTCGTTTCTAGCTCATCCCATGAGCATCCACCCGAACGGAAAATGAAAACTAATATTGGCATTGCACTATTCAAATACACGTATTTTTTTGGTGTAGAAAAATGGATGTTAGAAGTAGATATGAAAATGAATATATACAGAATATTAATTCTTTTTTGATGTTAGAAATGAACTTCGGTACGGTTGGAGATGAATTACTGTTTGATATTGCTGTTATTATCTTTTGAAGTGCAAAATAGATTGTTCGGCTGAAGATGCCCTGAGAATTTAATATTTTAAATACTACGGCTACAATACAACTTTCATATGTAACCATTACGCCTCAATAATATTTTTTTATGGACCCTTATCTTAGAATGAGACATTTAGAAACTTCTGATCCTCATTCGCACAAAATAGGACAAAAATATCTCAAGTAATGTCATTCATTAACTTCTACCAAAGGGGTGCGAGCGACTCTCAAAAACTTCTAAAAATTCTCATTCGCACATTATATTATAAAGCCGTCCAAAATAATATCATTCATTAAAGTCATCCACATCACTTTTTATTTATAGTGCTTTTAAAATTCTAGGCCTTTAAACTCAATTACATATGATTTAAAACAATATGCTTACATTCATGTACAATGTTCTTAAGTTAGAAAAATATGTTGAATAAATATGGGAAAATTTGAGGATGTTGAAAATGATATGCATGACCTCCAAAATAAAATTTAAAAGTAGACAATGATCACATGCATTAAAATTGATTAATATCTCTATTTTTTTCTTTATGAAAAATTCAAATTGAACGCAAAAGGGAGAATTAATCCTAACAAATTGCATAAGAAGGCTTAAATTAGCCAACTAAACATTCTAAAGAGGTTTCAAAATTTTTTAATATATATATATATATATATATATATATATATATATATATATATATATATATATATATATATATATATATATATATATATATATATATATATATATATATATATATAGAGAGAGAGAGAGAGAGAGAGAGAGAGAGAGAGAGAGAGAGGGTATTTGATTTTCTTAATTAAAATTTTGAATATTTTTAAGGGAAATATTTTTTCTTGTTTTTTGTACAAATAAAAATTAAAAAAAAAAAAATGCAATTCAGATCAATGGATCACTTTAGGCAAATTTTGTGAGGAAAAAATCATATATACTAATTGACCTGAATAAATTGGGTAGGGCTTTTATTTGGTTAGATACCTAATTTAGCTTATTGTGAATGATTCAAACAAGCCTCCATTATCATCCCCCAACTAAGTCTTATATTTGAAATTTGTAATCATAGGAGATGTCTTCCTCCATGAATTCAACAAATTTCAATTGTAGTAGCTTTAGGAAATTAAAGGCCACCATAGTGATTGAAGAAAGTTATACTCTGCACCCTTCTCAAGATCACAACACCCATGGCCAACCAAGAATTTAGGATATATACCTTTTAAGTTAATGAACTAATGTAAAATTGGTCCCAAACCCTAACATAAGCCCAAGGTACAAAATCCTCTCTACAATTTACTTTAAGATCTTTGAATTGCTCCAAAGATGAAACCTTAAAACTTCCCCAGAGCTTTTTGGCTACCATAACAAATGAATAAGCTAGAGCTTTCTCTTAGGAGTTCTAGAGAATTGTTAGATGCTGAGAAACTTTATTGGATTTGGATGGCAATGAATTTTTTAATTGTATTGCTTAACCTCCCTCACTCGAGCACTAAACCATGGTTATTGGATTGGTTAGGCCAAGGATAGCCCATATTGATTGGTTTGCTTAATCCCTCCTAATTTATCAATAGTCATAATTTTAGTTGAGTTAACCTAAGATTAATGGTTCAGGATTGATCCAAGCATATTGATTAGGTTTAATTTGTATCTAAGATAGTAATTGAACAAATTTAGGTTAGCCAATTTGGCTTGGCTAAGACTAAACATACAAATTGGCCAACTTTGACCCATTTTTGTTACTTTGGGTTCTATCCTAATCTAAGCAAAACCAGTAAATCAATTGGCCCAATTAAAGTGTGTTGGATCAATTGGATTCAATTTGAGGGCTTTAGTTTAAGCAATTGACTTATTTTTTCAATTTGGCTCAATGCTTCAAATGGGTTATAAAAGTTTATAATGAGTTAACTTGAATTCTAGGGTTAATTGAGTCTTAATTGGGCTCTATTAAGATTTATTAAACTCAATTGAATGGTTTGATCAATCCAATTTGATCAAATTGATGATTTTAGCTAAAAGGAGCTAAGTAGGTTCCATAAGATTTTTAATTCAGCTAAGTTATGTCAATTAAGTTTGATTAAATCAATTAAAAGTCAACCATGTTCAATTGGTGCATGGTAAACTTAGTTCAAATAGAAGGCTCTATTCAAAGGCATTTGATCAATTTAGCCTAAATATTTAAATTGGGTCGATCTGAACCAATTGAACCATTTGACTAAATTGAGTTTATTCAAAGTCCTCATGATCTCATGTTGGATAAAATGTCTTCTAATATTATGTCAAATAAATAAAAGGAAGTATTGCATTGGCCCCATGCATTTAAAGCCCCACATGAATTAAGCTAACTTTAGTGACAAAGTTAGAAGTCTCATTTCTTGAATAATAAGAGCCAACCTAATCTTGTATTTAGACCTCGATGGCATGGACTTAAAAATGAATAGGTGATTTTAATTAGTTTTTTTTTCTTTTTTTTCATGTAGGATTATAAGTTTAAAGAGGTCAGGCATGCCATTGTATCACTAAATTTAAGGTATATATTTCTCACTATGACAACCTACAATTGCATCAGATAAGGTAGATGTATATATTCTTACAATATGATAGGTCCCCGCATAAATCTAGATTTGAGATTAACATCCCTTAATAATTATTTCAAAAATCTTTATCTTAGAAATTCTCTAATTAATCATGGAGACATTATTATGATTGAATCTTAAGTTTGAATTCCTAGTACTTAGATCAAATTAGACTTAAAGTAATCATCTCACTAACATATTAACAAGCCCAACATATAATAGTTTTTAGAGCATTCTTATTTTATCATTTTCACTTGCTTTTATGATTACTTCGGGGCTCTAATTACTATCCCTACTATAATTTGAGCCTATCTACTTGGGGTTCTTAGACTTCCATTATTGAAAATTATCTTGATATCCAAAATACTATTCATTAATTTAATTTAGTTTTTCTTTTTTCAAGAATTAACTCTTTGGAAAACACATTCACCTCCAAAATGAAAGGAGATGTTGGCATCACTTCACTAAACATATTACCTGAAATTTCCTGAATTCCACATATATCTTAAACTCTTGGTGGAAGAATACACATCATTAAATTCAAATTTCAAATTCAAATTTTTAGTAACTTGACCGCACCGTCCTCATTTCCCTAGCTGAAACTCCGCTAGGGTTTTTCTTTCCTTTTCGCCTCGCACTTTTTTTTTCCCCGCCACCGCCGGAGGGATCCTATGGATCCCTCCTTTCATCCTTCATCCTTCCCTCCTCTTCCCAACTCCTCTCCTCATTCTATTGCTGGAACCTCCTCAGCCTTGCCGTGGGATCGTGTTTTCGCCAACCCTCCAGCGACTAGAGAGTTCACCATCTCCACCCTGCCAACTCCGGAAGAAATCATCGACTTCCCTACTTTGGATATTGTTGACGCAGTTGAAGAATGGAATCTGGCCCTGGTTGGATACTCTCTGGGTAAACGGCCTTTCTATGAATCTCTTCTTAATGCCGTTAAAAAGCTTTGGGATCTCAAAGGTAATATCAAACTTATCTCTCTTAGTGATTGATTTTTTCTGTTCAAGTTTTCATGCCGGGAAGATTTTGAGATGGTCTGGAACAAGGGTGCTTGGTTTATCTTCGGTAAACCTTTCATCTTCCGTAAATGGACTTCGCACTTTAGTCCCAAAAGAGATGAGTTTACCAGTGTGCCTATCTGGTTCAAAATACATGATTTGCCTTTGTGTTGTTGGACGCCCGTTGGGATTTCTAAGATCGCAACTAAAATTGGAGCTCTGGTAGCCGTTGATTCCCTGATTGCCTCCAAATCCAGACTTACTTATGCTAGAGTCTGTGTCCTCGTTGATGCTTCCGCCACTTACCCTGCTTTTGTTCCGATTACGGTTGAAGGGAAACTCTTTAATTTAGTCATACAATATGAATGGCGTCCTTCTATATGTGATTTCTCCAAATCCTTTAATCACACATCCGAACTCTGCCCATCAAACCCAAACCCAATACCCACTACTGTTCTTCCACCAAAACCTCCTCGCGGCAGGAGCACAAGCTGCAGGCCCAGACCTCCTTCGAACAATCCTACAGGTATACTTCCTACTCCGACTCCTCGTACTTCCTCCTCCCCTGGGAAATCCCTGTCCGTGTCGCAGAATGCTATTTCTCCTCCAGAACAACCAGTTATTCCACCTCCGAATTCCACTAACCATCTGCCTACTGTTACACTGCCATCCTCACCTGCTTTGCCGGAAACCTCTTTACCCAATCAATCTCCTGAAAATCTCGTCACTATCCTCACTCCTCAAACCACAGCAATTATTCCAAATCTCAATTCTCCCAACCTTCCTTCCTCTTCCACTTCTGACCCTCCACCAGAACTACCTGCTTCCTCACCACCTAAATGCTCTAATCAATTGCCAACAGCCCAGTCTCCTCTGAAATCTTCTTCTCCTAATAAATTCAATCTCCTAAATCTCTTGTCAGATTCTGAAGCTACCTCAAGTAACATTTTGGAAGCTTGCATCAATGATCACTCTTTGGCTGACTTGGCCAGCTCTCCTTCTGGGAAAAAAAACTCCTCCTCCTCTTCAAAGCCTAATGACCAGACACATAAAAACACTAGAGGGAAGGGCTCCAAGAAAGGCCCTAAATCCAACAGTAAGTCATGATCCTTTCAAACATTGCGGTTTGGAATGTCAGGGGTTTCAATAACCCTGACAAAGTATTATGCTGCAAGAAGATGACTTCTGATCATGATTTAGACATGTTCTGCATACTTGAGAATAGAATTTTGGCTTCAAATTTGCAAGACCCTTGGTTTTATAAGACTCACTCAATTTTTGAGAATGAACTGAGCTCTAACAACTTCCATTTGGCTAATCCTGGTCGCATTTGGATTAAATGGAATGCTGACAAGATCTCCTTTGTTGTTACAAAAATCTCAAAGCAGGTTATCACCGGCATTGTTACATTTGGATCTAATTCTACCTTTCTTATTTCTGTGGTTTATGCTTCTAACTCATTTGATGAAAGAAATACTCTTTGGGACGAGCTTAGGAATTGTTGTCCTAATAATGGTATGCCTTGGGCTATTTTTGGTGACTTCAACTGTTGCCGGTATAATTCTGAAAAGTCTGGTGGTGCGGACATAAATGTTTCTAGGATGGCTCCATTCAACTCCTTTATTTTTTATTGTAACCTAGTGGACCTTCCTTCCTCGGGAATTTCTTTCACTTGGTTCAATCAAAAGGCGGACAATCCCATTCACCTAAAGCTGGATCGTATTCTTATCAATGACACTTGGTTATCATATTTCCCTAATTCTCACTACTTTGTTGGAAACAGCTTGGTCTCTGACCACACTCCCTTATTTCTGAAATCTAATAATAAGAGGGCTAGCAAGAAGAGGTTCATGTTTAAAAATTATTGGTGCAAAATTCCAGAGTTTTGGGATTTACTTATTGACATTTTTGCTTCACCATCTATTGGGAATCTCATTCACAGCTTGTATCAAAAGCTCAAGGCCTTGAAAGAGGGGATTAAGACAAAAAATTGGGAATCTTCTTCTTTCCTTGAGGCAAAGTGCACGGAATTATCATTTCTCCAAGAGCATTATCAACACCTTGTTGATCTGGATCCTCTCAATTCGCAACTTTGTGGCAATCTTAAAAAAGTTAATCTTGACCTTGCTCTTTATAACTCTTTAAGAGCCAAGTGGATCATTCAAAGAGCCAAGGTTAAATGGCTAAAGCATGGAGAAGAGGATCTTAAATTCTTATACTCCAAGATTAATTGGAGGAAATCACATAATAGATGTATCCTTAATTCTGCTATCTGTGGTGAAGCTCAAAATGCTGATTTTAGTGGTATTATCCAACACTTTCAAAACATGTATAACTCCCCTCCTCCTTTGTTTAACAATGTGGAGATTATTCCGGTTGGGAACCGCTTGTCTGAAAATGCAAAGCTTATGTTGATTCAACCTGTGACAAATGATGAAATCCGGGAGGCTGTTAACTCTGGCTACTCTTCCTCTGCACCTGGGCCAGACGGGTTTAATGAAGAATTTTTCAAAAAAACTTGGCCAATCACTGGACTCTCGGTCTGCCATGCGGTTAAGTCTTTCTTTAATAAATGCTATCTCCCTCACAGGGCTAAAGCTACTGCAATAGCACTCATTCCTAAGAAAACTCATGCCAATTCCATACAAGATTTCAGGCTCATATCACTTTGTAACGTTTTTCACAAAATTATTGCCAAGATCCTAGCCTCTAGGCTCAAGCCTTTCATGTCTGAGATAATTCACAATAGCCAGGCTGCTTTCATTACCAATAGGATCTCTACTGAGAACACTCTACTTGCGGCTGAGATTCTTAGTTTCATTTCAAAGACTCAAAAGGACAGATTTTTTTGTGCAAAATTTGACATCATGAAAGCTTTCGACACTGTGTTTAGGGATTTCCTTTTTGCTAGGTTGGCGCAAAAGGGGATTCCCCCTCTTTTCATTCAGTGGATTAAAGCATGTATTAGTGATATCAAATTTTCAATTTCTATTGATGGTGGGCTTGAAGGTTTTTTTACTTCTTCCTATGGACTCCGGCAAGGCTGCCCCTTAAGCCCATTTCTCTTCTGTTTCATCATGGATGCTCTTTCTTGCCTCATTGAAGATAATACCCTCATGAATAATTTTGAAGGGTTTCATCATGAAGATTTCCATTTGACTCATCTTACTTATGCTGACGATTTGCTTGTTTTTGGTAAAGCTGACATTCACAACTGTGACAATCTTATGAGCATTCTTCACCAATTTTCTGGCCTCTCCGGTCTCAACCTTAACCTCAACAAAAGCTCTCTACTTTTTTCCACCACTGCCAACATCTCTTCCTCCATATCTCAAGCTCTTCACATCCTTACTTGCTCTACCACTATTCCTTACTTGGGCATTCCCATTTCTCTGGGAAGAACCAAGCTGGCCAATTTTTCCCCTCTCATCGACAAAATTACTAACCATCTTTCCGGCTGGAAAGCTAAGTTTCTCTCTTTTGCAGATAGACTTCAATTCATCAAATACACTATCACCAATCTAGTGGCTTATTGGATTAGGGGATCTATTATCCCCAAAATGATTTTGAAGGCAATTGACAAGGCTTGTTCCAAATTTCTTTATCACAGTGGAGACCATTCTAAGCGCCTGCATCTCATTTCTTGGAAAAATTCTACTATGCCTTTCTCTAAAGGAGGCCTTGGCATTGCCTCTTTACATGCTCTCAGGTCTGCTTACAATTGTGATACTATTCTCATGATCTATAATATAGACTCTCAACTTTCTAGATGGATCAAAATTAGATACTCTTTGCCCTGGAAGCCACCTCCTCGACACAGCACAACTTTTTGGAAAAGTTTACATAATTCTGCTATTTTGTTTAGAAGCAATTTTAAATTTAATGTTCTGGCTAAAAGCTCCATTAATATCCTTTGGGATCCTTGGTGTTCCAACGGCTCTTTCTTGGAATCCTTTCCTGACTTTGATTACGGCTCTATCATTCAGGAAAATGATTGTCTTGCTAATTGGATGGCTGGATCCTCTTGGTCTCTTCCAACCTCTATTAATTCCCAAATTTTAGAGTTCTTCAGAACAATCCCTATATCTACTGGCAGTAACAAACATCTAAAATGGGAAAACAATGAAAATGCTTCTTTCAATGACTTTTATAAAGAATTTTTTTCCTCTGAGAATGATGTTGATTGGGCAAATCTGGTGTGGCACAAAAAGCACTCTCTTAGGCATTCAGTTTACTCCTGGATGGCCCTTTCTAATGGTCTCAAGACTTTGGTTGCCTTGAGTGCGAGAAATATTGATGTTGGGAATATTACCTGCTCCTTTTGTCAAATTCACCCTGAAACCATGGCACATCTATTGTTTGAATGTGATTATTCCTTTCAGGTTATTTGTAGACTTATTCCTCAATTTTCCTGCTTTCTCTTTAGACCCAACCTAGCTCAAGCCTTTCTGTTTATTACTGGGTTGGATTTTACTAAGGAGGTTAAGCTTGGACTGTTGTTGATTTTAAATATTAATGTATACTTCTTGTGGGCTGAGCGGAACTCTAGGAAACATAACGGGAGGATGGCTTGTGCTGTTATGCTTGCTAAGAGAATTCTTAGAACTGTTTACCTGAAACTGGATAGTTGGAAATGTGGAAAATTGATAAAAGAAAAGTTTATGGTCTCCTACCATTAAATTGCCTTCTGATGGGGAATATCTTTTACAATGACAATTTCGTATTTGGAGGGTTGGAAGTTGGCTGCTCTCGCTTGGATGTTGGCTGCTTCGTATGGGCCATTTTTTATTTTTGCTGGAAGGGATATTCGATGGTTTTTTTGTGCAACCGTTTCCTCATTCTGGAAAAATATTTAGTTTTTGCTGATGTGCTGGGCATTTATTGGAAATCTACTCTTTTTGATGTGGGGTTGGCGCTGGACGGTATTATTTGGCAGGCCATATTTTACAATTGGATTTGCTGGTGGCATTCTCTTGCTGCCCAAATTCTTCTGCTGTCGCTGTTACGTCGGACTCGAGCATTTTGGGCAGGCTTTTTTTGGGTCGTGGACGATGATGAATCCTGCCACTCCTTTTGGATGGTCTACGGGCAACCAAAGGAGACTGGTCGCCTTCATGATTGGAAAATCTAATTCTGAGTCCAGGCCATACAGGTTTTCTGTCTGTTTTTTTGTTCTTCTTTTTGGGGTTTATAGTTGATTATAATTTTAATTTTGCTAGTTGCCTTCTTTTTGTCATGGCAACTCTTTTTTGGTTTTTATCATTGTAATCCTCTTGGTTTTCTTTAATAGAATGGGCTAAGCCCTCATTTCACCCAAAAAAAAAAAAAGAAGAATACACATCAACATATGACGACCCCACAGACTCATCTTGTTTTAAGAAAGGTAATAATTACATTGTCAGTGGCACCGCCTTCTCCCTATTCAAATATCCTTAGGTACATGGAAAAAGTTTATTAGGATTCTATTCGAGAGATTATTACATACGAAGATCAAATATAGAGAATTGTTCGATTTTGTATCTATAAATAGTAAAAATGTAGTGGTGAACCAAAAAAATATAATTTATTGCACTTTTAATGTTCATAGAGATAAATCAGATAGTTCCTTGTTTCCGATCTCCACACAATAATTTTGTTTCCAGTCTCCACATAATTATTTCTCCTGCTCCACACCGTCTTTCACTCTCCAGCTAATATTATTATTATTATTATTTTCAGCAAATACTTCTGATATATCCTCAAAAAATTATCTTGATCGGGCACGAATTTCGAGGCAAAAACAACCCGGAAACTTCAAAAATTAAATTCGGGATCACCTGAACTCCGATTTCAGCAAACTTACATTCAAACTGAGTGTTTCGGAGATACGAACCCAACGACACCAAATTCGACTCAATCCAAGCCCAAATGAGTCCAAATCAAGGACCCGAAGCGCTGTTGATAAGTTCAAACCATAATTCGAGTTACCAAACGGTTTCTAAATATGACGTTCTTATAGTCGAACCGAGCGGCTCGACAAGACGAATCCAACGAGCCCAAGATCGCTGAATTCCGACATCATTAAGACCTTCAAATGTCTAATGAACGGTGCACGATCAAGTGATTCAATATCGGCCGTCCATTCGACCACTCCCTATTTGCCCCTGATCTCACACTTATTTACAAGCTATGCCACTCCAGAAAATCTATAAATAGACTCCTCGTTTCTCATGAGAGGGGACCACGCTAGAAGCAAGAAGAAGAGAAGAAGAAGAGAATAAGAAGAGAATGATTGGAGGGAAGAAACTCCTCCGCGACCACCGCCGGAATTCAGCTTGACACCTGAGGGACGCCGGAATTCTGCTTGACGCCAGAATACTGCTAGATGCCCAAGTGACACCAGAATTCTTCCTAACACCCAAGAGACGCCAGAATTTAACCTAACGCTCAAGTGACGTCAGAATTCTACCCGATCTCCAAGTGACGCCGGAACTCTGCCCAACATTGTATCTTGATTTCAATCTAGAAGTGATTCATTGTAATCTGATCGTCCTAACTTTTACGGACAAGTCAACCTCTTGTATCTCAAACAAACACTAGTGAAAGTTTTTCAACTGGGCGTGGCCCCGTAATTTTTTTCTTTTTCAGGATTTTTCACGTAAAAATCCTGGTGTTATTTTATCTTCTATTTGTGTACTGAATATCCATGCAATGCTAAGACGAATACTTTCTAACTCTACCACCACATATATTCTAGTCTGCAACAACTCCATTATTTCTTCTCTTCTGCACAATTTATAGGATAATTTCTAACGTTTCTATTTCCCAACTACTTTCACATTATCTTGGCCAAATCCTTCACAGCAAAATCTTCTGCTAAGTGTATAACATTCAAAGAGAAAGGTTGAGTGATGAGCTTGTTGGCTGCTATAACAGGATATTATACTGAACTTTGACACTTGGCTGGCTATCGAAATGTTTTGTTTCATGGCTGACTAAGGCCTCTATCTTCTTTAATTGGTGAGCTTTTGTGGTACGTCATTTTAAAATGTTCAGTTGGAGATCTCTTTCATTCTTTTTGCAGCATAAAACAATTAGTTTACTTAATTATAAACAAATTAAGATTTAATATTATAATTATATGCTATTAACCTATATCAATGCCTAACAAATTCTTACCTAACCATTACAACTCTTACAACACATTAGATACTAGCTTTAGTTTGATTTTACAGCTATCTACAGGGCATTTTATAGCACAATATAGAACCTAAAAGCACATTGAAACTGTATGTGGCTCTAAATTTTCATTAAGTTTTTTAACAAGCTAGACAAACTGAGCCATGGAAGCAACTTCGAATACACATTCATAAATTTATTTAGGCCAGAAGATGCTTAAGAAAACAACAAATATTGACAGAAATTTTTTAATTTTTTTTTAAGTGCTGTGATCACTGAGGGGTGGATTATGTATGGCTCTTCCAATCTGTCAGGCTCCCACCACTCACCGTGGTAACTGGGGTATTAGACAGAGAACACGTAGGGCCTATATTCAGACAACTAAGGTGCCCATTTTATGATTTGATTGAATTCACTCAAATACCATCACTGCGCTATTTACTGAAAGCCAGACCAGTTCTACGACAGATTATTCTGAGCAGAGACCGGACGCAAAACACCATCCGGAGACTAACTAGAATGCACAACATCAGTGGTACTGAGTACAGGATGACATGGCACATTATGATAGATCTTCGAACAACATTCAACATCCACACAAAATAATTTCACCAGTTCTACATCGAAGGAAGGAAATTCCATAATGCTAGTAGAACCAAGGACTATAAATGCTATGTCTATGAAGAAGTGATGCAAATGAGGAACTTTTTTTTTTTTTTTTTTTTTTTGAGAAAATAACACACAAGCTATCAATTATTCATGCAACTCTTCAAAAGCTAAAAGGATGACATACTATGATACAGAAAACCCAAAACCCTAAACATGATCGAAAGTCAAAACAGCCTAAAGAGGAATGCATGTTTCTCTTTCTACATGTGAACATACTGGGGTTATTGTAACATATTGGGGTTATTGTAAATACAATGATACGTATATGCATTTCAATTATGAAACATATTGGGGTTATTGGTGGGCAACTTCTTTTGTCTTTTGAATTACTGTGAGAGGGAAAATAAAAACTGGAATAGAAAATTCATGGCATATAGCTTACTGCTCCGTAGGATTTTCTTCTGAAATTGAAAATGAGAAGGGACGAAAACTAATTTTATAGATGGGAACAGAGAGAGATGGAAGTTGCTTAAAATTGTCATCACACTTACAATGAAATATTATTATGTATAGTATTCTATCCATCTTTTTTGCCATCGGAACTTATTATTAAGAAAACCAGGTTCCAAGGCGGGCTTCATCTTCTTTGGAAGTTTAGGCATTTGATTGCCACGGAAAACACAAGTGCAAAGATGACACAGAAACTGACAACCATGATCCCCGCAGTGCTTAACAAGTCACTCCTGAAACCAAAATAGCTTTCAAGAAAAACTTTCACACTTATTGAGCGAACTCCATCTGCAAGCTTCATTGGTTCCTCGATGTCCCCAAACTGTGAAGTAAGCAGGCCATATAAGCTCCATGATACTGGATTAGCCCAGTAATACCATCTCCACCATCCAGGTATCCTCTGTGAAAACCATCCAAATTTTATGAAAGAAACGCCAATTATAATATGTTATCGCAAACAAAGAGCAACAACAACAATAACAATAACATCAAGCCTTTGTCCCACTACGTGGGATCGGCTAAGGTCTCGTTTGGTACGGCTTTCTAACTACTTCTTAAAGCTTCTTTCTAGTACAAAAGTTAAAAATTTTGTACTAAAAAGCTGCTTCATGAAGCAGTAAGAAAGTCATCCCAAACGAAGCCTACATGAATCCTTTTTCACCATTATGTCCTAATAAAAGTCAAATTCTCATTTAAATCTAATAAAGAAAGTGGGTTCAAGTGTTGATCCCTAATATACTAGTTTTAGCACTTACCCATCGGTTTAAGCTTGTGTTTATAAGTGTTCCTATATTATTGTGCAAGGGCTACTTGAGGCCCAGGTGGGGCAATGAATTTGACATGAGAAAAGATTGCAAAATGATTAGATTGAATTTAGTTTTATTTCAAATTAAAATCAATAAGCAGATTAACAAGCTCAGCCTAGCCCAAGATCAAACTTGCATTGACCCAAGTAAAGTTCCATTCGAACCAAAATACCTCTCCTTTTGAACAAATGGGAGGAACCTGTTAGGCGGGCCCCTCCGGTCCTTACTTACTCTAGGCGGGCCCCACATGGAGTTAATTCAAGGGTTGGAGGGAAATTTTGAATGGAAATGGGGGGAATTTGAATAGAAGGGCTGTTTAGGGATTTTGTATGGGGATGAGAGTTAAAGAGGGGGAAAGGGGGGAATAAGGTCCTCATCTTGAATTTGAATGAAAAGTTGGAGATCTCATTGTGTGCTTGGGCTCTAGGGTTTGCTAGAGACTTGTGGAGAGTTGTTCTTCCTCTCGAATTGAAGAACTATTGTATCTTTGCTGTTTTGATTCTTCTTCTAGTGGAATACAAGTATTGGCTTGGTTTTATTCCAGTTTTTCCCACTGTTTTTCTCAGTTTGAGTGCAGTTTTCTGCTGTCCACAGCAGAAATTCTGCTGTTTTCCTGCTGTTTGCTTTTCCGATTGGCTTAGGATTGCTTGCGAACTCAAGTATTACCTTAGGGTTACTTGCGAACTCAAGTATTTCCTATCAAATTGGTATCAGAGCAAGATCCGGACGGTGGAGGGCTGTTTTTTCCACTGTTTCGCTGCAGATTTTTGCTGTTTGGTAGGGATCCGGAGGCCACTTTTTGGTTCCAATGGCATCTAAGCGTGTAGAAGTCTTGGAGACCGAGGTGGGACAATTTAAAGCGGATTTGGAGGAGAAGATGGCGACTTTGAGCGAGAATGTGGAAGGAAAATTCATGGCCTTGGAGGAGATGATGAAAAAATTAATGGAAGGGCAAGCAAGGGCTGTGCCAGCGGAGGAAAGAAGAGAAGGTAGTGGGAGCAAAGGCAAGGAGAAGGTAAATCCGGAAGAGGAAGAGGAAGTGGAACTGCTTGACAGCAATGGAAGGATGCTGCATCGGGAGTCCATCAGGCGGGAAGAGCATGAAAGAAGGAGAGACTTCAGGGAAGAAAGAGACAGGCAGTTATGGGGTGATGATGGGGACAGGAAAGATTGAGTCCAGCACTGAGATCTGCAAGGGGGTGGAGATGAGGCTACAGGAGATCAGGGTGGTGGACTTCCTACCCCTGAGGTTGGGTAGCACAGACGTCATTCTGGGCATGAAGTGGCTACAGACCTTGGGTGAAACCAAGGTGAACTGGGGGACCATGGTGATGGAGCTGATGGTAGAGGGGAAGAGGGTGAAGCTGAAAGGGGAACCAGGATTGTCCAGAGCTGGAGTGTCACTCCGGTCGATGGTGAAAATTATCCATGAGGAAGGAGGAGGTTTCCTTGTGGAGTTGCAGAGCTTGGAGGATCAGCAGGAGGGGGAAGAAAAACCCATTCCTGCGTTAGTTCAGCCCTTTATGCAGGAGTTTGAGGATGTGTTCCAACCTCCGGTGGGACTACCACCTGACAGAGAGCGGGAGCACCAGATTATCCTGAAAGAGGGAGTATCCCCTATCAGTGTGAGACCTTACAGATACCCTCAGGTGCAGAAAGATGAGATTGAGAAGTTGGTGGGAGAAATGCTAGAATGAGGGATCATTCAGCCCAGTGTGAGTCCTTTCTCTAGCCCAGTTCTGCTGGTGAAAAAGAAAGATGGGAGTTGGAGGTTCTGTGTTGATTACAGAGCTCTCAACAAGGAGACAGTGCCAGATAAGTTTCCCATCCCTGTGATTGACGAGTTGATGGATGAGCTACATGGAGCTGCTTTATTCACCAAGATTGATCTGAAGTCAGGCTAACACTAGATCAGGATGAGGAAGGAAGATGTGCAGAAGACGGCCTTCAGGACTCATGAGGGCCACTACGAGTTTCTGGTGATGCCTTTTGGCCTCACCAATGCACCAGCCACATTCCAGGCATTGATGAATCGAATTTTCAAGCCACACCTTCGCAGGTTTGTGTTGGTATTTTTTGATGACATTCTCATCTATAGCAGGACTGAGGAGGAACACCTAGAGCACCTAAGAGTGGTGTTGGGGGTGCTAAGGGAGCATCAGCTGAAGGCCAATTTCAAGAAGTGCGACTTCGCTCAGGCACAAGTGGAGTACTTGGGGCACGTGATATCCCAGGAGGGAGTGGCTGCAGATCAGTCCAAGATAGAGGCAATGCAGGCCTGGCCTCAACCTAAGACCTTGAAGGGGCTCAGAGGATTTTTGGGACTGACCGGCTACTACAGGAGGTTTGTGAGAGGATACAGCACCATAGCAGGACCACTGACAGAGCAGTTGAAGAAGGATAATTTTTTATGGGGGGAAGCAGCTTCTGAGGCTTTTGAGAAGCTGAAGAAGGCCATGACGACGGTGCCAGTACTTGCTCTGCCAGACTTCAATCAGGTGTTTGTGTTGGAGACAGATGCTTCAGGCTATGGATTGGGAGCAGTGTTGATGCAGAACCACAGAGCCATTGCTTACTTCAGTCAGGTACTGTCGTCCCGGGCTAGGCTGAAGTCGGTATATGAGAGAGAGCTGATGGCTATTGTACTGGCCATCCAAAAGTGGAGACCTTATTTATTTGGCATACACTTTATTGTCAGAACTGATCAGAGGAGCCTGAAGTACTTATTGGAGCAGAGGATGGTCACAGAGGAGCATCAGAGGTGGTTATCCAAGCTGCTGGGATATGATTTTGAGATCCACTATCGGCCAGGACTAGAGAATAAGGCAGCGGATGCCTTATCACGCTGTATGGGGGAGCTCCAGGGGATTGCTGTATCAGTACCTGTTCTGATAGATTGGGGAGCCATCAAAGAGTAGAGCATCCAGAATGAGGAGCTAAGGAGAATCAAAGAAAATGTACTATCAGATGAAAACAGCCACCCAGGCTACTCAGTTGTGGGAGAAAGACTGTACTATCAGGGAAGGAGTGTGATTCCAAGGTCTTCCATCCACATTCCCCAGCTGCTACAGGAGTTTCATGGGAGTGCCATAGGAGGGCATTCAGGAGTGCAAAAAACTTATAGTCGGTTAGCTGCTGAATTGTACTGGAAGGGGATGAGGAAAGATGTAGAGGAGATGGTGGCGAAGTGTGATATCTGCCAGCGGAGCAAGTACCTGACGATGGCACCAGAGGGATTACTACAGCCTCTGGCCCTACCAGAGAAGGTTTGGGAGGAGATTACTATGGATTTCATTGATGGGCTCCCAAAATCAGAAGGCTACACAGTTATACTTGTAGTGGTCGACAGGCTGAGCAAATATGCTCATTTCATTCCCTTGAGACACCCGTACACAGCGGTGTCTGTAGCAGCAGCATTTGTGAGGGAGATAGTCCGCCTGCATGGGGTACCAGAGTCCATTATTTCTGATAGGGACAAGGTGTTCCTGAGCCATTTTTGGAGGGAGCAATTTAGGATGCAGGGAACAGTATTGAAGAGGAGCACAGCCTACCATTCACAGACTGATGGGCAAACGGAGGTCGTGAATAGGAGCTTGGAGACATACTTGAGGTGTTTTGTGTCTGAAACACCAAAGCAGTGGGCCAAATGGCTAGCTTGGGCAGAATACTGGTACAATACCTCCTTTCACTCGGCTACCAAGATGACACCTTTTAAGGTGTTATATGGGAGGGACCCCCCACATTTGGTACACTATAGCCATAGTAGTACTCCAGTATCTGCAGTGGATCAGCATTTGAAGGAAAGAGATCAGGTGTTGGAAGAGCTCAAGAGGCATTTACTTAGAGCCCAGCAACTTATGAAGAAGCAGGCGGACGGCAAAAGGAGAGATATACAGTTTGCAGTTGGGGACAAGGTCTACTTGAAGCTCCGACCATACTGGCAGAGGACTATGGCCCAAAGGAGAAATGAGAAGCTTGCAGCAAGGTATTTTGGCCCTTTTGAAGTGGAGGAGAGAATTGGAGAGGTGGCCTATAGATTGAGGCTTCCTCCAACAGCCAGAATACACCCCGTTTTTCATGTCTCACAGTTGAGAAGAGTGGTGGGGGAGCATGCAGTGAGCCCAGAGCTGCCCAGCACATTGAGAAAGGACATGGAAGTGACATTGGAGCCTCTAGCGGTAGAAGGAGAGCGCATCAATGAGAAGGGGGAAAAGGAGGTGAAGATTAGGTGGAGCGGCCTCCCAGACTATGAGGCCACCTGGGAGACACAGGAGAGGATTGCAGAGCAGTTTCCTGCTTTTCACCTTGAGGACAAGGTGAGTCTTTGGGAGGGGAGTAATGTTAGGCGGGTCCCTCCGGTCCTTACTTACTCTAGGCGGGCCCCACATAGAGTTAATTCAAGGGTTGGAGGGAAAATTTGAATGGAAAGGGGGGGAATTTGAATAGAAGGGCTGTTTAGGGATTTTGTATGGGGATGAGAGTTAAAGAGGGGGAAAGGGGGGAATAAGGTCCTCATCTTGAATTTGAATGAAAAGTTGGAGATCTCATTGTGTGCTTGGGCTCTAGGGTTTGCTAGAGACTTGTGGAGAGTTGTTCTTCCTCTCGAATTGAAGAACTATTGTATCTTTGCTGTTTTGATTCTTCTTCTAGTGGAATACAAGTATTGGCTTGGTTTTATTCCAGTTTTTCCCACTGTTTTTCTCAGTTTGAGTGCAGTTTTCTGCTGTCCACAGCAGAAATTCTGCTGTTTTCCTGCTGTTTGCTTTTCCGATTGGCTTAGGATTGCTTGCGAACTCAAGTATTACCTTAGGGTTACTTGCGAACTCAAGTATTTCCTATCAGAACCCTCACCGAGCATTGTTATGCGACCCTGCATTTGTTCCTTCTCTATTTTCAATGAATTCAAAACATGCATCTTTGGGCTGAAATGCATGGCATTGGTCTCTCCCTACTTACCAAATTCGAAGGTTAGTGATGTTTTTCGATTTTTTAAGGTTGAAAACAAACTTCACACTCTAAATCCTAAACCCATTGGTTGTTAGCTTCAATATACAAGTTAGTTGTCATTTTAAAGTCATCTTCTAGCCACATTTCCATTAGACAAATGGCTAAATCACCATCAAATAATATTAACAATCTTTAAAACATGAGCAAAATTTATTAAATCAATTTGGAATATTATTGATGCATTTTTGCCTAGTTTGAACTTATTCGAACTCTTGATCGAAATTATATCTAACCCTCTTTGAAGAGAACTTGCTTGATCAAACATCGAACATAGTTTAATCAAGAGTTTGAATAACATTCAAATAAGTTAAAATAAGACTAAAAAAATACATATAAGCTAATTTGAATATTACTAAATAAGTTCAAAGTTGTTTTAGAATTTACTTGAGTTATTCTACTATGTCTAATGTCTAAGCTAATTCTACTGATTCATGGGCATTAATCAGCTCGGATCATATATAGAGTTGAGGAAATCTTATCACTTCATAAGCATTACTCAGCTCGAATCATATATAGAGCCCTGGGGGGTGTTCATAGATTGCTTAGAAAATTTAAGGCTAATGACCTCCTTGCCTAGGCTAAGGGATCATCTCCCATTGGGCCCTTCCTTAGACTCCTGAAATGTAATTCTACTAGAGTACTTAGTAGACTGCCACCACAAGAGAAGATTTATCAATAGTAGGATCGCATTTGGTATTTTAAGCTTATTTGATAGGCTATTTATATTTTTTTTTTGGTTTGGGTAGTTTTATTTTTGCAGTTATTAATTTCAATTCTCTTTTCATATGTTATTTTGACTTTATTGATGTACTATCATTTAAATTAATAGTAATGAAATAAAATCTTACTTTGTCATCCTATATTTACTCTGATGTATTTTGTCATCATACTTGTATATAAACTTTCTTCATTCGAGTGAAAACAGATATTACCTATCCCTTCATCATGTCTCTTATTGACAAGGAGTACCGCCTTCCGGACAATTATAAAGTGTCGGTGCATCATAGAATATATATATATAATTTGGGCCCTGGCATTTACATCTAACAAATGGGAAACCCAATACTTATTACTGAACCATAAGAAATTTATTGGCTAGCAAGCATAACGACTTTCTTTCTTAAAAAAAAAAGTTTATTTCATCACATTTATTTTTCTAGGAAAACTCTTTTTTACTTTTTTGCGAAGACAATGCAATAAGCATTTCTAAAATCTTCCAAGAATTTTTTTTTTTTTTTTTTTTTTCTTCTCTTGGAGGAAATTTGAGCGACCCTACAAGAGAGATTGCTTAAGCATAAAAGAATACATAAAAGTGAGGTTATAGGCTTCTTACCTTCCGTGTAATCATGAATCCACTGAAGAGATTCCACAGAGTATAGAATGGTGCAGCAATGATTGGTGCCACTAGATGACTAGGTGTGATTGCAATTGTCATCATGCCAAAAAATGTGAAGTACAGCAAAGTGAAATACATAAAGAATGTATACCACAAAAACTTCTGCACTGTCCATTCAAATGAGGCCATGCTATAAAATATGGTACCATAGATAAGTGTCTGTACAAGAACATAAGGAAACTCAATGGAAACCTGTCCACAAAAAAGTTCACCATTAGCTCATATGAAGATTGGCAAGCAATTTTAATATTATGAAATGGGTCAACCTGGGCAAATGCAAATGATAATGCTGCATACATTCCAGCCGCTCTTTCTCGGTATGACACGAACCTTTCAATGGATACCACAGGTTGAACAGCAGTCGCATTGGTGATTCCGACGAACAGTACAGCAGCATACATAGATCCCATAGCATTGAAGATATCTTGCTGTGTTCCCCTACAGTTAATGAAGATCATTTGTTAGGTATACCCAAAAGAAAATAAAAACGTGATATTCGTTTTTAACTAAATTGAATCAGATAGGATACGTTTACTTACACCTATAGGCTAAATGAGAAATAGAATTCACAGACAGTTAGCTGTATGAACATGATAAGAGGCCATGTATATACCTTTTTGAACCAAAACCCCAACAGATTGTACCAAACATTATAGAGATTATGGTAGTGTAGAAGAAACGGACTGCAGTATATTGTGGATTTCTCCAATACGACAAATTCTGCTTCCATAGACAGGCAAGATACTGGGAAATAAATGGCTGTGAATAATTGGTTGGAAAGTTCAACTCTTTTGTACCATCTTCAGGCTTGCTAAGATTTTCCACCAACTCCTTGTTTTGTCTGAAAGTCTAATAGGTTTAGATAAAATAAAAGCTTAAACGAAATCACGATCTTCGAAATGACCACACATACTGGAATAGTTTAGATTTTCGATAATAGTCTGCAAAGTTCACACCAAGATGATTTTCCATCAGAGGGCTTGTTACTTCAAGCATCCAAGCTGCAGGATTTTCACCATCCTTGATTTTGGGAAGCTCAGGTATTGCCTAGACAAGAAGGAACACAACTCATGAGCAAAACAAAAGCAGCACTTGTGTCCGCAAATTTTTTATTGAATGAATGAGATAATTGCACATTTAAAATTAAAAACATAATGAAACTTGGAAAAACTTACTTCAAAGAATTCAACTAGCTTACGAGAATCAGGGCCAAGTGGACCAGCATATATAAGTTCCCCTCCACGTTTCATGAACAAAAGCTATGAAATAAAGACAAAGTAATAACTAAATTATGACAATTGTAAAATATGCATATTTTATCACATGTTTATAGATTCATAATGATTTCAGTAACAAGATAGAGCAATGCAACACCTGAGCATACAGCAATGGAATACATAAGCAGTAGGGAACTAAAATTTTGTAACTATATTAATGCAAAATGGAACTTTTAAATGACAACTTAAGAAAAAGAAGAAATGTGCAATAAACTATCACTTATGAACGAAAGGAAAGATGAAAACCTCATCAAAAGACTCGAAAATATCTATGCTCGGCTGATGAATTGTGCATACAATTGTCCGTCCAGTATTTACAATATTCCTAACAGTTCTCATCACAATTGCAGCAGACCTGGCATCCAATCCTGATGTTGGCTCGTCCATGAAGACAATAGAAGGATTTGCAACTAGTTCTACTGCAATTGTTAACCGCTTCCGTTGTTCTATTGACAACCCATTAATACCCGGTAAACCAACCAGAGCACCTCTTAATGTGTTAAGCTCCACCAGTTCCATAATTTCTTCCACAAAGAGCTGTATAAAACCATTTTTGTGATTTAAATTTAAACCTCAAATCTGTAAAAGCAAAGCACATGGTAAGTTTGAAGTTTTACTTTTTTAGTCTCTTGGTCAATATGTGAAGCTAACCGCAGCCATGCCGAGAATAAAAGTGACTCTACAATAGTCATGCAAGGAGAATGAACATCATTTTGTTCACAATAGCCAGAGACTCTCGCAAAAGTTTTTTGATTTTTAGGATATCCGGAGATTGTTATATCTCCTTCAATGAGTCCTCCAGTTTTCCTCCCAGCTAAAACATCCATGAGGGTGGTTTTACCAGCACCACTCACTCCAACAAGTGCTGTAAGCACTCCTGGCCTGAAAGCTCCAGTTACATTAACCAGCAACTGTAATCGATCCTCCAAAATTCCTTCTTGTTTCAGTTCCTGCTAGCAATACTGTATAAGAATGAAGACCTTTTAAATAGATTTTCTAATTCAGATCCATAAGAGATATAGAGACTTGGACCTACCACAGGTACGTCCACAAAATAATTTATATTGCTAAAGCACATGGTAAGGGGTTGAAAGGGCAAGACCATTCCTTTGCGTTCTTTGCCACCCATTTCTGTAGCAAGAAGGTAGATAATGAGAACAATCAAAATTATGGGACAAAATAAGAAGAGCATTACAAGTTAGTGAATGGAAAACACACTATCACATGTACTGCCTGTGGGTTAACAAGAAAAATTGCCTACTGAACAAGAATGAAATATAGTCAGCTCAGTGGAAGGATTGTAGCTCCCATTTCTATGATATTCGAACTATTTTATGGAGAGGAGAGAGTTCCATGAAGGAAACTGCTAGAAACTTCTACATTTTGAGAATGTTTAGGAAGCGCTATGATACGACCCTTTTTGAGCTCGCTGGAAACTTCAAAAAATGTATGAATGAGAAAATTTGAAGGATGAAGAAGATCTCAGGCAAGGGATTCATCTTGCATATCGAAATACACTCTAATCTGACAAAGCAATAACATAGCCCATCCTAACATTAACCTATTGATTCAAACATAAACAACTCTATCATTAAGTACCAAGTCAGATAACCCTTTGCAATTACATTTTAAGCAATTATTACTCAATATATTGACTCAATTTACAACCAATATAATATGTTTATGGGGTATCATCATCTACCCCATAAAAACCCACATTGCCCAGAAGGTCACCATGAATAAAAAGAAGTAACACAAGACTGTAAGGATCCAAGCATGGAACCCGTGTAGAATATTGTAGTTATGGCATGTAGGCGGCTAGGCGCAAACATTAGCGAAAGTGCATGAGGTGGGCACCCACCAAGCCACACTTTCAATCAATGATTCACAAGTGGCATTTGAGGCGGTAACCCGTCTTCTAATTGTTCCTTTGTGCCCAGAAATTATTGTAATGTGATTGAAGTTGTCTTGACAGGTCTATATCGATTATAAAAATAGAAAGTAACATAAACTCAAGTATTAGACCAGGAGAGGATGCAAGGATTGCCAATTGAATCAAGCAAGGAGCTCAAGCAGGTTTTGGTGAATGTGGATTGGACCACTGGGAGGGTGCATTGATGTCAGTAGTTCAAAAAGATGTTCCACTTGTTAAGGATTAGAATGCACCGCAGAATGCCCAACATTTGTCTAAAAGCTAAAAATCCATGATCAGATGCTTGAAATTGGGCGGGCTATGGGGCAGAGTTGTGGGGTTCTATTTTGACAAGCTAGGGTATAAGAGTTTCAGTGTTACACAAATTTGACTTCAAGCCTAGTCAATAACTGATTAATATTTGTGATAGTCTCAAAAATCTCTCCAACCTTTCTATTAACTTTGTCAAGATGGCTTGATTTCTTAGTTTATGCATTAATTTCAATGGAAAGTTTTCTGGGCACTAGAAAAATTCACTGAAAAATACTACATTTTCACTCAGAGGACTAAACTCTACAAACAGTAGAACTGACATCAATTTGTAGTAGTACATAATCAGACTCGAGTGCCGCGGCACTAGACAAAGTGGAGCTACAGTGGTAAAAAAAAGAACAAGTGCCCCGAGGCTGCCACGTTGCTTCCACTGCGGCTCTAGTTGACGTGGCACGATTATGGCCCGAATTGGTGCGTCTTCTAGTCAAGTTGGCGCGGCTCTCAGAAGTTATAACTGCTTTGCCGCGGCGCCATAAATATGAGCGTTGCAGCGCTTGGAACGACATTTCAACACCGCAATGTTCGAAGGTTAGTGATCCTACGTTGCAGCGTGAATTTTATCGAGACACCATATGTTGCAACTCTGATTTTGGGTGCAACGACGTTATGATGCGCTGCGGCGCTAACATTTGTGACGCTGCAGCTCTTGCAAACAGATGTCGGCGCCACCACGTTGAAATCGACGCTTCGATGTTGATCGATACGGTGCTGCGCCGCTATCCAACAATTGTTATTTTTATTTTTTTCCTAAACAATTCATGTACAAATACAACTAAAATAACATAATTTTATTGAATTTAACATGCATAAAACAATACATAATTTATACCTATCAAATTCCCCCAACTTAAACTCCTGTTTGTCCTCAAGTAACACTTACATTCACTCCTTGATCACCTCAATAGCCAAAGTAAAAATTGATAATTTAAAATTACTAAAATATAAGTAATACAGCATTGTTTAGAAGTAATTTGTAATGAATAAGTTATAATTTAAATTTAAAAAGACAACGTTTCTCCCAATCAGTCATCATTTTTATTGCTTATTTTGAGTTTATTCACTATCTTTAAAAATATAAAAATAAATTCTGAATATAGAATGAATAAAATAGTATATGGATTAGTTGCTCATAGTTTAAATAGGGGATTTAATGAGTACACTATCACATGTACCTGATAACTTAATTGTATCCCTTTTTAGTTAAATAATAGAATGCAATTGAAAGTAAGCTACAAATGATATCAATTTTTTAATGTACTTAAATTTTTTTTATTTTGAACCATTTTCATTTTTTTTTTTTCAATATTTCTTTTCTTTCATATTTTGTGAAGTACATGTTTAATGATTTTGAATATCAATTTTTGTTTTTCTTCTCTTGCAATTCTATTAAATTAATATAAGGATTCAATAAAATCTCTAGTTAGAGTTTCTGATTCAACCTATGATTTCCCTAATTTAAGATATTCATAACTAATCTTTAAACTTATTTATTCATTTTCAATTTAGTTGTTAATATAAGTTAATGTGTAGTTTCTAAATTCAAAATTAAGTCAATAGTTTAAATGATTTAGATTAATTAATTGTTAGGTTTTTCAAAGTAGGAATTATTATACAATGTTCATTCAAACTATAATCAAGGGTTTTATAATTATCCTAAGCTTACAAAATTTGTAGTTATAATTTTTATCTTAACTAAATAGGAAATCAAGTGCAATAATTGTAGAGAATAATATGCAACAGATTAAACATAAGAAAATTTAATAAAATGGAACAACAATAAACAAACACACTGAAAATCTCAAAGGCAATAATACAATAAACTACCAGTAATAAAAGATAACTAGTGTCCTAAGGCATCATTCCCCTAACCTCAATCAATATGGCTCTCATGGCCATCATTAACATCATCACCAAAAATAATCACAAGAAAAAGTCATCACAAAATCTAGGATCTCCCCCAAAGCAAAGAAATGAAAAAGGAAATAAAGAAAACTATGCTACAACATAGTAGCAACAATAACCAACTCTCTCATCACTCTCTCTCCATCAGCCAAGAAATATAAAGACTCATAAGCACCAGAGTCTAGATCCTCATCATCATTATTAACTTTCCCGCGAGGTTGCCAAACAAAGGGCTCATAAACAGGCGCAGAAGGAAATTAAAGTTGATCTGAGTGCTCCACAAATGAACTGCTCATGAACATCCCTACAAGAGCATCATTGAAATCAGATGTATACCTGTAATTCCTCTCTTGCTGATCCAAAGTGTGGGTCATCCTCATTCTCATTTCAAGCTGTCAGTCTTTAGCTTCCTCACAAAAATCTAGAACTCCCTCCCATTTGAGTTCTTAGATCTGCCACCTACTCTCCTACAGTTTTAGGGATCCAAGGACTCCTACTGCTAGCCCTTCCAGAAGATTTAGGCTCACTAAGCTCTCCATCATCATCACCTCCCCTTGCTTGTTTAAAACTCAGTATTTTTCTTTTAGTTAAAAAAGAGATGGGAAAAAGTTAATCCTCAAACTAATCTCCCCTAACACCAGCATTAACACATTAGGCATAAACAAGAGAGGGAGCCCCAAACCAACTAAAGTAGTGCCCCTAATGATACAGGTTAAAGAAGAATAAATTAATTTCTCTACATCAATAGAATACCCAACCTAAATGGCATAGTCGATAATGGCATGCTCTCGGGTGACTTCACTAATGTTCCTGTTGGATAAAAGGCGGGTAGAAATGAAATAATGTCAGGCTTTAGAAGATTGACTAAGAAAGGTGGTAGGAAAGTTATGACTTTATTATCCCTTTTCTTCTATGTAGCACCACTATTAGGACCACACAAAACTCTTGAAATTTCTTTCGGGTCAATAGGAGTCCCAAAAAAGCATTGTGCTCATCATACTCAAAATCTTTCAACTTGTACAGACGGTTAATGGCAACAAAATTAAAGGACACCCATTTACCTCTCACATAACATTTATTATCTACAACCTCTTTTGCATTGGTGAAAAACTCCCTTACAATGTTAACAATTGCAGCATGAGATTCCTCACAGAAATGCTCCCAACCCCTACTCACTATAGTCTACATGGCTGGAAGACTAGGGCTTTGAAAATCACTCTCTGGGATAAATTGTTTAGTGACTACAAACTCAGCAAACCTTCCCTCAGCTTTGACAGAAATGAATCTATACTTGTCATAAGATGAAGGGGATCACTTCTTATCAGACATTTTGGGGGCCATTGCACGAAAAGGAATGAAGCTAAGAACACTTAAGAGTAAGAGAGCTCTAGAGGGAACAACGAAATGAGTGAAAACAATGGATTCTTATTTATAAACGCGACAAGCACAATGGCACTATGGGGATCAGCGCTGCAACACTAAAAACACACAAAACGACATATGGGTCAAACTGACAGATGCTGCAATGGGAGGGGACACGTGGCACAACGACACTTGGTTTTTGAAACCAAAGAGTCACTTTATGCATGGGAATCCGTTGTGGCGTTGACACATAAAAGCATTGCGGCATCTAAAAAGACTAATGTCGCGGCACCATAACTGAAACAATAATGATTTTGAACTAATGATGTGGCGCTGGCAACAGCGCGGCGACGCTCACCAAAGTGACATAATGGAAAAGTTATCATGTTACAATTACTTTTGAACCGTCATAGTTGGATTTTGACTTTCGAACCTAACACCACAGCACTCAAATGTGTAGCGTCGAGGTGTTGTATGGTTAACTGGACCATTGTGATGTCCAAGTAGATAGCACTACGGCGGTTCAAATAAGTATTTTTCCCGTGAGCTTAACGTTGCAGTGCCAGTTTTGAATGCCATGACGCTCATCATGCGAACACTGACGCGCTTCAATTCCTAGTGTTGCGGAGCCAAGTAAATTTTTTAACGTATCAAATTTTTCTCATGACTTAATCAAAACTTTGATCAAAATCAAATATTGAACAAATAAATAATTAATACAAAACATTTAAAACAACAAAACATAAAACATGAAAACTATAACTACAAAGTACAAAGTACAAATAAAAACAAGCATGGGTTGCCTCCCAAACAGCGCTAAATTTATAATCTACTTGCCAAGATTTATCAATTTGGTTGGGATACATCACTACCACTCAAGTAGTTTCCACTAGATTTTTTTTCCTTTATCTTTAGGGTCAACTTCAATATTGCTAGAGAAAGACCCAAGAGGTCAACTACTAAAAGAGATTGGAAGATATCATAATTGAGTTTTCAAGTTTTTAATTAACTTGACTTTACAATTGAGTTCCCAATTGACTTACTACCTCTTCCAAAGGTGACTTTATATTCTCATACTAATTATTTTAACTATATTCTAGAAGGTAGGAAGGTCTAAAATTCAATGCATGTTGTTGAGGATTATATTTCAGTTTCCTCCTTGATTAGGTTGGCATGAATTCCATTAATTACTTCCACCAATATTATTTGACCAGCTAAAATTACGGTTGTTTCTCCAACCTGAATTGTATGTATTTGAATAAGGATTATTCTCTTCCAATCAAACTCATATTTTCAATCCCTAAAGCACTATTATCCTCAACAAAATTTAAATGAGTCTCTTCCAATTGTATAGATGATCCTAATGCAGAGTTAACTCCAATAGTATCTAATTTCTTTGAAATAGCAATTACTTGAACAGTAAGAATTGATTAAGTGTTTGATTCATAAACTACAGCTACTCTCTTATGATTCACTCTATCAACAGACCGGTGAAAATTATTAGTCATTTCCACTATCAATTCATAAGCATCATCAACTGGCTTAGACATTAAAGAACCTATAGCTACAACATCATTGATTGACCTAAGAGATCTAATCAATTATAAAAGGTCTTAATAACCAACTAGTCATGTAAAGCATGGTAAGGACATTTCATAAGCATCTCCTTAAATATGTCTCCACTTTCATAGATGAATTCTTCTTTAAACTGAACACATAATTTTCAAGTTTAGCAATTTTTGAAGATATGAAATACTTTGTTAGGAATTTATGTGTCAACACTCAACACATTCAAAATGATTATAAAGTTGGGGGCAAAGAATTTATCACATTTTAGCTTTGTCCCTTAGAGAAAATAAAAACAGCCTTAAGTCTAATGGCATCATCACTGACAACATCATACTTAAAAATTGTACATTTTTTCAAGAAACTAGCTAAATATAAGTTAGGATCTTCAAAAAAAGTTCCCTCAAACTGAGAATTTTAAATCATTTGGATAATAGTCGGCTTCAATTTAAAATTATTAGCTTGGATAGTAAGTTTATTGATAATTTGATGGATTGCTTCAACTATAGGTTAGCATATTCCCTAAGTGGTCTAGCATGATCTTGATTTAGAATTGGGTGAATCATGGTTAAAAACGATTTTGATTTTCAAATTTTTGTAAGAGTTCTTTTAATTTTTGGATCAAATAATAAGGGTTCTTTGCTAGATCTACCAAAAATATAACAAAAATAACAACTAAAAATCTGAAACTAAAAAATCAAACATAATTTTTTTTTGAAAAATTTTTAACAAACAGAAAAAAATGCATGATAGAAATAGGTCTAAATATGCACATCTTTCAACAATATAGTAAATTACAATAAGCGCGTTACTTCTTCAACAACGGAGACAAAAACTTGATAGGGGCTTAGGATGTGATAAGTTAATGGCAAGCTAATGTAAAGCTCGCTGAATTTGAAATATACTTAAATTTTCTTTGATATAAAATTTATAACATCCTACTAATTTGCGCAATTATATATGTCGAATCAAATAAAGTAATAGAGTAGAGTGTCAAACCCACGAGGAAGTGTTCTGCTATACCGCAAAAAAGTACTACTACTTACTCCAATTGCATGAATTTATCCTACCAACGAAAAATAAACTCGAATTCTTGCCATTGAATGAAAATAAGAAAAATATAGTTGATACAATTTTAATAAAATATTTGGGACTGATACATGTAAATAACATATCTTTCTTAACGAAACTCTTAATTGTAGATGTAGATCAAAGCATGTGCATGCCTAGATCTTTGCCGAGCTTATAGGGGTGAAAATAAAGATTGTTAGTCTTCCTATAATTTTACTATCTCCATAGAATCTAGAATATTCAAACATCTTATGTCTAGGTATGCAATATTCCAATTAAATATTTCTAATTGTGCTTGCATTCATCCGTCGAGGCTATACATCACATTAGGTTTTAACTACACACATGATCATTATATAAATTAAATGAAGAACGAGAGATATCAAAAATATCATTATTTTCATTAAAGAACAATAGTCTATATTAGTACTAAATATGCACTTTACATCATCAGCTCCAAACAAGAGATCTAGCCAAACATGAAAGAAATAACAAGCAAACTCATATTCATTTTATTCATAGAAAAACAAAGTACAAGGAAAGTAGTAAGAAGTTTATCACCATGACGGATCAAAATATCTTCTCTACATTCATTTCTTTACTTACAAAGTTGCTTATACAAACATAAGCTAAACTCTCCCTGAAATTGTATCTTGCACTTTCCAAGCATCTCTTTAACTTTACTCTAAGGGGCACAAGAGAAATTAAGGCAATCAAGAATTTACATTTTATGTTTTTTATTTTTTTTTTTTTTTTTTTTTTTTGTTATTAGCCGTTATATATTCTATTTGTTTTGCCCTATGATGGAAAACAAACCATGATCATGCTGGATTCGGTGCTCTCAAGTTGGTTTACACCATTATCATTCCACTTGTGCCGATTTTACTTCCTTACTCCTTAATGGCTGTTTGGGTGATTATCTATGGGTTATTTATAATTGGGCTTGTCCCATTTCTTTCTTTAGTTGGTTGTTTGCTCGAATTCCTTGATGCTGGCGGCTCAGTTTTCCCCTTTTTGATTCTTGTGTAGGTTGCTTTGGCTTCTCCTTGAGAGGGCTAATTTGGGTGGATCTTATTGGCGATTTTGGAGGCACATTTATGTGAGCAAATTATTGCTCTTTCCCCCTCCACCTATATATGGTGGATGAACTTCTATTGAAGGGGTTATTGAAGTGAAAAACAAAAGAAAAAAAAATTAGGGTTTCGCCTTTAGCTTGTGAGCTGTCTTCTTTTTAATCCATGTTTATTCCTCTCGGTCTTCCTTCTACTTCTTCCCTCCACGATTACCCTTCCACTAATATCTTTCTTCTTTTAAAAAATTGAGAGTTGCAAGGAAGTCTTGTGCCCTGGTATTTGCCAGAGGAACGTCAAATTAAGCTAGATCATAATTTCAATGGTGGATCATTGGTTTGTCCTTTTGTTAGGCCGGTTTAGCATTAACCGGCCCAGCTAGCCTGGAGGTTGGCTCTTGTTTGCATGAGGCGGACAAGAACGGCCTCTTTTAATGTTGTCGACCAAGCTATTGGACCCCACTAAGAGAAAATTAAAGAAAGAGAGGTGGGCGGCTAGGCATGAGAGGGAATTTTGAATTAAAGAGATTTAATTAGGGAACTAAAGTATTATTAGTAGGAGGTTGTTTAGGGTTAGGACAAGCATGATTATTGTTTTCTCTAGAAGTTTCTTCTTGGTGTTTTGGACTCTAAAATTCATCTAGAGATTGGGAGAGAATGATCATCCTCTCAAATTGAGGATCAATTGTATTTTTGCTTTGTTTTCTTCCATTGATTTGATTCATACAAAAAAATCTACTGTTTTTTATTATTTTCACTAAAATTGTTGAGTTTTTTTCCCGCAGTTTTTATCAATCTTGTCAGGGTTTACTTGAGATCTTCAAGTATTTCCTATGAAATTGGTATTAGCGCAATTCTTGGGACCATTGGTGAGCTGTTTTGTGAATTTCAGCGGCTGTTCTTGAGCTGGTGAAGGAGGAAATTGCTGTTTTTCAGGGCAAAATCCAGATTTTTGAATATACAAAAATCTGGGGATCAATGTGGCCAAGAAAGTGGATGCGCTGGAGGAGAAACTTAAGGGAAGATGAACCAAATTAAGAACACAGTGAAGGCAGAATTTCATCCATGGAAGGGCAAGTAGCTAATTTACATGACATGATGAAGATGTTAGAATTCCACAACCAAACGGCGACTTCAGCGGCGAAAGGGCCAGAAGGAGAGAATACGAATTTTGAAATTCGTAAGATGAGGTGGAGATTGTAGAGGGAGAAAGGAGAAGACCCCATCTGGAGCCTGTCCAGAGGGAGGACATAGGAGGGAGGTATGGGGAAAGGCATGGGTTTGGGGTGAGGAGCAAAATGGTGTCGAATGGGGAACGCAATGAGGGATATTATACCCGCCGAGGTGCTGATTTTGAAGGAATGAGAGGGGAATTCGAATAAGGTTTTGGGCATGAAAGGGCAAGGGAAGATCAAGAGACTTGGGAAGGTAGAGAAATGTTAGGGGATCTTCAGAGGAGTGATGTTGATCATCCAAAGGCTTCAAGTGATGGAGGATTTTCTCTCACTGAAGTTAGGAAGTACATGCGTCATCTTGAGGATGAAGTGGTTGTAGACCTTGGGGGGACACCAAGGTCAATTAGGGAGCAACACTGACGATGGAGTTAATGGTGGATGAAAAAAAAGGTGGTGATAAGGGTAGTTTCAGGGCTATCCAAAGCCATGATATCTCTCAAAATCATGGTGAGAAGTATACATGAGGTGGGGGAAGGTCTTCTAGTGGAGTTGCACATACTGGAGGGAGTTAGATTCGAACAGGGAGGGTACCTCTCTCAGTACGGCCTTTGATTCAGCAATTACAAGAGGTTTTTCAGCCACCTAAAGGATTGTCATCACTAAGTGAGCGGGAGCATGCTATCACCTTGAGGGAAGGTGTATCACACATCAGCATCAAGCCCTATCGCTATTCTCAATTTCAGAAAGATGAGATTGAGAAGTTGATTAGAGAGATGCTAGAGGCAGGGATTATCAAACCAGTGTTAGTCCTTTTTCTAGTCCTGTATTACTGGTTAAGAAAAAAGATGGCAACTGAAGGTTTTGTATGGACTAATAAGGAGATTGTGCCAGACAATTTTCCTATATCATTAATTGATGAGTTGTTGGATGAGCTGAGTGGGACAGTAATCTTCACTAAGATAGATCTGAAGTCAGGATATCATCAGATCATAATGAAGAAGAAAGATGTGCCCAAGACTGCTTTCAAAACTCATGAGGGGCATTAAAAGTTCCTAGTGATGCCTTTTGGCCTTATTAACGCATCAGCCATGTTCCAGTTACTCATGAACAAGGTCTTCAGACCTTATCTCAGGTAATTTGTCTTGGTGTCCTTTGATGATATCCCAGGTTATAGCAGGACAGAGGAGGAGCATTGGGAACACACGAGGAGGGTACTAGAGGTATTGCAGGAGCATCAGCTAAGAGCCAACGTAAAGAAATGTTGTTTTGTCCAGGCCAGTGTGGAGTATTTGGGCCATATTATGTCCAAAGTGGGGGTAGCAGCAAACCAGTCAAAAATTGAGGCTATGTTGAGATGGCCAGTACCTAAGAATCTGAAGAAGCTGAGAGGATTCCTATGATTGACAGAATACTACAGGAGGTTCATGAAGGGTACAGCACCATAGCATGGCCACTAACGGAACGATTGAAGAAGGATGGGTTCCTATGGGGGGAGTAGCCACAGCCGCTTTGGAGTGCTTGAAGAAGGCTATGATGATTGTACGACGGGACGACAGGGACGGGACGACGGGATCCCGTGCGGTTGAGGGAGATCAAGAGAGAGCGGGTCAGAACTCGTGCTCGTGTAGCGGGAATAGGACAGATCGCTGGACGAAAATGCGAGTCAAGGTGGTTTCCTACGGATGGGAGCATAATGAAATGCAAGATGTCGTCAATGGTTCAGTCGGGTGCAGAAGATCGTGGTTGAGGGCAGAAGGCTGACGTGTCGGTCAACTTCCTGTTCCCGCATGCATCTGTGTGCGAGTAAGGGAAAATGAGCAAGAGAGTTCAATTCCTCCATGTTCTTGCATGCATGAGGGAGAGATCGAGAGAGCGGGGGTTCCTGTGTGCATGAGATTCAAATGGGATAGTTTTGTCTCCTGCGTGAGTTTTTGTGAAATTGAGAGGGTGCGTCCATTTAATTGTGTCGATTGGGAGTCATTAACATGCATTAGGTGGTTACGAGGAGTTAGTGGGTTGCGAGTGGTTATGAGGGTTGGTGGTCAACAATAAGCTTCAGCCTTCATGGCTTGGCTTCCTATTCTAAGCTTCTCCCACGCCCATCATGCCTAAAAGGATGTTAGACCTAAATCCATCCATGGGTGACAACAAAACCTAAGTATAGAATAGGTATAACAAAGATAGAGAAGGAAGAATGAGAGAACCAAAAAAAAAAGCTCTAGGATTCTACTAGATTGCTGACTGAAAGTCCAAGTTAATGTGATTTCATTCAATCAAAATGTACCATAATCACTGTTTTTATTCCACATGTAGGACTCAACCTTTAACCATTTATTTATAGATTTAGGTTAAGGTTAAATGTCATCTGAAAAGTTATATGTAATCAAAATGTATCATTATATCACTGCTTTAGTGCTTTTATTCCACGTGTTAGACTCAACCTTTGACCATCTATTTATAGGCTTAGGTCAAAGTTAAATGTCATTTGAAAAGTTATATTTAAATAACACAAATAAAATTACATAAGAAGGTTTAGCAATGCTTCATAAAAAAAATTCTTAAATATTTATTATCAAAATACATAGGTAACTCTTGATGAGCCCCACTGTTGAGGGTGAGATCATTTGAAGAAGAGCTGTCTTTGGTGAACTTTCACAATGAGATGCATATAGAGATCAATGACATATTCATGGGTGAGTTAATTTTGAGTAGGCGAGTAGCGTAGACAACCTCAATTATAGAGTTTGCATGCAAGAGATCATTTCTCTTTGCAACTTTAGTTTTGTGGTGAATTGATTTTCATGACTTTAATTGAATGCTATAGTGAGTTTGTTACAAGGCTTGGCAACTTTACTAAACCTTATTCATAATAGCATTGTAACTTGATTAACTCAGCCCATGCAGCATTGGGTGTACATTTCAGTAACTTTATTTTCATAATATAGTATGTATGTAAAGTAAAAATAGTAGCCAATTATACATACATGTCTGGACAATATATGTCAACATGTTGCACATATTCTTTCAAAACTTTCGGTCAAGAGTATTTTTCAAGTGAGAAAATTGAAATCTTATCATTAAACAGGCAGATAGCTTTTGATTAAAATCTTGTTGCTAAGTCTAGAATATCCCAAGGCATATCATTGGTTTATTGCCATAACTGATTTCAGTTGTGATTCAGTACACCACAATAATGCAAAATCAGACTATATATATATATATATATATATACTGAGAGAGAGAGAGAGGATCATCATTCTTGTTTTGTGGCATGCATAGATATCACATGGGTAAGGGAGAACCAAAGAGCTAGCATTTGGTGTATCCATAAATGGCTTTGTTCTCTCATTTTATTGGTTTCCCTAACATCTCCTTCCAGCCTCATGTATGCAAACGGATAAGGGGAATTTGGGCGGGAAGGTTGAAGCAAAGAGAGAAAGAAAGCACAAGAAGATTCTGTTGTAGGAAATAGAAAATTGTTTAGTCAGGTTTACACTCCTTGATTTATTAGAGCAAGAACTTAGATAAAAACTGCGTGCATCAATGTTTTTCTATTCCATTTCTTCATCGAGGATCTTCTCGCCTCCTCAACCTTTTGATGAAAGCACCTAAAGTTTTATTGTCTTTATTTTTTTTTCCTATTTATTTTTGTTTTCTGTGGTGTTATAATTATTATCATTATATCCCCAAAACTATTATCCTCATCACAACTATTTGGAGGTCTTCTACATTGTATTATAAAATGTTCATGAATGTTATCTAGTATTAATCCTCTCGTAAGTGATACAAGAAAGCATGCAGCTAAAAAAAGAACATCTCACCTGCAAATGCATCTGACCGCAGAAAAGATCTTAGCTCAACAATCACAGTCCCGCCATTCTTCTGGTCATCCCTCTCCTGAAGTCCATCCTTGGACACAACTACTTGCGGACTTCCTAGGGCTGTTGAAATGAGAACAAAGAGAAGTTGAATGACCCGACTAGTGTAAAAGAGAGCTGATAAGTTTGAAAGAGAGCTCACGATTGAGGCAGGTCAAGAAAAAAGAGAATAAGATGTTGAGTATGACAGCATAGCCAACCAAGGCACAAGCACCGATCCAGAACCAATAACTTTCAGCAAACAAGCCATAACCTTTCAGAATTTCCTTCCCCAAAGACACATTGCTCTTTCCCACATTCTGCAAAAGCAAAAGGAAAAAAATTACTTTCATGTCAACACTTCATACTAGGATTTCCACATTCGCAACTGGGGAACTTAGGAACATAAGCTCAAAGAACAAGCGTCAAAATGTGGAAGATTTTACCAACATGCTATAATTTAAGACAAAATAACCACAACTTTGCCAATTGAAGATGGCCATAACGTTAACAAGGTAACCCAAAAAAAAAAACAGTTTACATAAGGTAACTACAAAGAGATGGTAATAACTCATGAATCAATCTTTGAACGATGTTGAATATCAAAAATTGACGCATGAGTTACAACTGAAAAGAAAAGGCTTGCCGTATTTAGGATCTTTTGTTATGATCTATACTTTTCTACTTTCTCATTTGAAACTTTACAAAATCTGCTTTAAAGGCCAAAGTTTTTATTATGCTATGAAAAAAAAAACTATATGAAAAGCTGTCCGATTTTTAATTTGTTCATCCAACCTGCCCTCTCATTTTTGCTGGCTATTTTCCAATGAAAAATAGATATGAAACTAAACCAAGTGAATACTAAGAATGTAGTGCATTGCTAGGATTGCCAAAGGGGCCACAGTTTTTTCTTACCATGGAGATTATCACGAAGAGCCACAGAGATTTGCATCCAACCAATGCATCAATTTGTCTGAGGAAGTCATTTGAGATACGTTCCACTTTCTTGATCCATAAACACTCAAAATCCAAGACTTCACATGATTAGTAGCCCCACCCTAGGAACACGTACAGTCATGGATTGTGGCCTCAATTTTTGGGCAAATTATTGGGTCAGGTGACCGAAGCCATCTCTCCGTTCGGTCGCCAATAGAAATGCGTCATCTGTCAGTCGTTTTTTTAATTTAATATTAACGCTTTATGTCTTGTCAGAGTTAGCGACCCGACCCGATAACGCTATTCATTTGAACTTTTAAGCTTTTGCCGCCCTATTTTTTCATTTTGAGACCCGCGAAAGGGCAAATTATTGGGTCAGGTGACCGAAGCCATCTCTCCGTTCGGTCGCCAATAGAAATGCGCCATCTGTCAGTCGTTTTTTTAATTTAATATTAACGCTTTATGTCTTGTCAGAGTTAGCGACCCGACCCGATAACGCTATTCTATTGGCGAAGAAAGAATGGAAACGCCGCGCATTTTATTTTCGAGCAACATTTTCACTGTTACTCGAGCTCTCGGATTCCTCCATTACCTTCGGTTCTGCATTTGCTTATTCTTGCCGGAGGTAGACGACGATACTGTAGAAGACCAGCAATCAGGAAGAGGTATGGTTGCGCCTAACTTGCGCTTTACTTGCGCTTTCGTTGCGTTAAAGTTATATTGCCGTTAAATTTTAGGGTTTGATTTACTTATAATTTTACCAATGTTTCCTTTCAAATATTTATTTTCTGATTTTTCACGCTTCTTCTCTTCGTAAATGGATGAAGCAAATGATACGAAAGGTTTACGCTATCTTCTAAGTTTTAGGGTTTAGTAATAGTTGTAAAACTAGAATATATGTTCAATGTGGTTTTCAATTTTTTGGTTTTTTTTTTATTTTAAACTTTTTTAAGCTAAATAATTACGAAATATAAGGTTGCGCTATGTTTGCCCTAAGGTTGCGCTATGGTTGCGCTATTTGTATAGTTCTGATTTTTCTTTTTGTTATAGATGAGGACTCCCTATCAAAGGCCAGTAACATCTAGATGTTATGTTACTTCTTTCCGGAAACATTGTGATGCTTTTGCCGAGATCATAGATGATGAAGTGGAGCAAACATTAAAGAATTTGAACATTCATCAATTTTTGATGTTCCCCGCATTCCAGCAGTGTATACCACTTCTGTTTGAGGTTCTTAAATTCTGGAGTCCTGCTGATGAGGGCTTCATCGTCCTCGGTCATGTTCTGAAATTCACTACTGACGAGGTTTCTTTGTTGACAGGTAATATTTTGAATTTGGAATTTTTTATAGCTATATGTTTTTTGAACTTTAACAGCTGAAATTTTCTGACAGGTTTGCCAAACAGAGGCATTGATATCAAATGGAGGATTGATCCTCTAAATGGACCTCTGTCAACTGAAATTAAAAATGAAATGTCAAAATTAGACAGATTAACTGATAATGCAACAAAAATAAAGACCTTTATTATGTTTTTGTTATCCAACCTTTTTTTTCCACTAAATAGTCATAAAACCCCTAGAAGGCTCACAACTGTTGCAAATAATTTAAGTGAGTTTAGTTCCATTAATTGGGCTTCTTCCTTAAGGAACTTCATGGTTGGGGAGTTCAATACAATTTTTGAGAAGTTTCAACAATAAAGAACATTGGGTTACATCAATGGCTTTTTTCCTCTTCTACTGGTAAGTTTCCACTCCTATTGGTTTTTCTAAATGTTTAATGTTTTTAAATGTTAACATTAAAATTTTTTTTTTTTGCATTATACAGATTTGGTTTTTGGAACATTTTTCTTTGAATAAACCAACCGATTCAGAAATAAGACCACGTTTTCTTAGATGGCAGGGGTATACAGAATTATACTTTACTCAAGAAAATGCAGCCAAATTATTTAAATTTTTAAAGAAAAGTGAGGTAATTTTTTCATTTTATTGATGCAAATTATTTTATGGTTGCCTTAAGGTTGCGCTATACTTGCGCTATGGTTGCGCTATGGTTGCGCTATGGTTGCCCTAAGGTTGCGCTATGGTTGCCCTATGGTTGCGCTATGGTTGCGCTAAGTTGCGCTATGATTTTTAATAAATTTTTCTGTTTTTTGCAGATTTTTATTTGTCTTGACAATGTTACCAATGAGGAGGCCGAAAAATACGGGGCCGACATTACTGCCATACAAAACTTGGAAACCCGTTCAGGTCATGAACCACAAAAATTGCATTCACCACAGAAAAATAAGGCTTCCGCAAGAAAGAAAATTGACACCACCCCACCTCCCTCCCCACCTCCCTGTCCTCCTCTCCCTCCTCCTGATTCTCCTCATAATGAACCACCAGAAACTGAGTCTCTGCCGCCAACTCAGCCTTCTACTCGTCCACCTACCGAAAAAATTTCCACAAGTCAACCTTTTGCTGAACAGCCACCCATTAGAAGGGCAGATTTAGAGGCTGTTCAGAATAAATGTTTTGAAATTTTTGAGAAGATGTTAAATAAAATTCAAGATAATGTGGGAGCAAGATTGGACAGAGTTGAAGATATTTTGGAGAAACTGCAGGCTGATCAAGACTCACTGAAGTACAAATTCATTGAATTTCAAATGCAGTGTGATCACAATCCAGATAAGCCGCATGTATCTACATCTGCCTCCAGCTTCCAATCCGTGAACTTCCACAACATGTATCCTTCAGGACAGGCACCAATACAAGATCATCCTCCACCTCCACCAATGGCCAAAGAACTTCAACAACAACCAATACCAACACCTCCACCATTAGCCGAAGAAATTCTTCCACAACCACCAATACCTCCACCTCCACCTCCACCATTGGCCGAAGAAATTCTTCCACAATCACCAATACCCCCACAACAACCAATACTTCCAACTCCACCTCCACCTCAAAAGAGAAAAAGAGAAAATGATGAAAAAGAAGAGAGATCATCAAAATCAATCATACCATACGTAAAGAAGAATAAAGAGGTTATTTCTGTAGAAAATATAATAGTTGAGACAAGACCAGCATTGGAAAATATGGATTATCCAGGGAAGTAATTTCTGACTGAGGAAAAACAACGAATGATGGATGAATTTTTCAAGAAATTTAATACAAAGTAAGCTAAGGTTGCGCTATACTTGCGCTATACTTGCGCTATGGTTGCGCTATACTTGCTCTATACTTGCGCTATGGTTGCGCTATGGTTGCGCTATACTTGCGCTATGGTTGCGCTATGGTTGCGCTATGGTTGCGCTATGGTTTTTTGAAGGTTGCGCTAAGGTTTTTTAAAGGTTGCGTGTTAACATTAAATTTTTCTTTGTTTTTGTAGGGAACACGTAATTTTTCAATCTGGAAATATCGAGATAAAAAGATCAGATATTGACATGCTGCTTACAAATGATTGGTTAGCAGATAACCATGTAGATGCTTTTGCTTTCTTTTTACTTGAGCAGAGTAGGTTAATGGCAGAGAAATTTCATCCTTACTTGTACATTTCTCCATTATACAGGGTAAGTATAAATAATATTTTAATCCTTTTTTTCACTTTTGTTTTTCCTTATAGAACTGAGTTATTGCAGGTTTACAAGTCATACAATATGGATTATCAAATTTTTATCAATCACATTAATCCTGTTTCAATTCAAGAAAACAAACTTATTGTACTTCCCATAATTTACGAGAAGCATTGGGTTCTTCTTATTGGAAAATTGAAGGAGAAGGTCTGGAAAATGTATGATTCATTACCAAATCCTGAACACAAGAATATTTGTCATACAGTTGTAAGTTCAAATTCATATTTCAAGTTATATCCAGATTACTATGTTTATATACATAATATAAATTTTTATAATGTTTTATTCGTACAGATAAAGTATTTGCACGAGGACACCATAGGATGCTTTTCAAGCGATATTACGAAATGGAATGTCCAGGCGGTTCGTGGAATTCCAACACAATCAAACGACTACGATTGCGGAATCTTCGTTTGTAAATATATGGAAAAGGCCGTGCGAAGAAAAAAAACAGATTGGAATGCTCTTAAAGATTGGCAAAAGCATATGCCTAAATTTAGGGCAGAGTTAGCATATTTTCTTTTTCTACAAACAAAGAAGTAAACAATCTGTAACTTGTTGAAAATATTGTCCATGATTTATAAATGTACATTTTATTATATTTTTATATACTTTTTAATGTGCATTTTATTATGTTTTTATATAGTTTTTGATTGTTGTATAAAATGTGCATATTCTGTTATATTCTGTTTATAAATGAGCATTCTCTAAAATCTGTAACCTTTAAAATGTGTATTCTGTAAAGCGCAACAATAGCTAAACCATAGCGCAACCATAGCGCAACCATAGCGCAACCATAGCGCAAGTATAACGCAACCATAGCGCAAGTATAGCGCAAGTATAGCGCAACCATAGCGCAAGTATAGCGCAACCTTAGCTTACTTTGTATTAAATTTCTTGAAAAATTCATCCATCATTCGTTGTTTTTCCTCAGTCAGAAATTGCTTCCCTGGATAATCCATATTTTCCAATGCTGGTCTTGTCTCAACTATTATATTTTCTACAGAAATAACCTCTTTATTCTTCTTTACGTATGATATGATTGGTTTTGATGATCTCTCTTCTTTTTCATCATTTTCTCTTTTTCTCTTTTGAGGTGGAGGTGGAGTTGGAAGTATTGGTTGTTGTGGGGGTATTGGTGATTGTGGAAGAATTTCTTCGGCCAATGGTGGAGGTGGAGGTGGAGGTATTGGTGGTTGTGGAAGAATTTCTTCGGCCAATGGTGGAGGTGTTGGTATTGGTTGTTGTGGAAGTTCTTTGGCCATTGGTGGAGGTGGAGGATGATCTTGTATTGGTGCCTGTCCTGAAGGATACATGTTGTGGAAGTTCACGGATTGGAAGCTGGAGGCAGATGTAGATACATGCGGCTTATCTGGATTGTGATCACACTGCATTTGAAATTCAATGAATTTGTACTTCAGTGAGTCTTGATCAGCCTGCAGTTTCTCCAAAATATCTTCAACTCTGTCCAATCTTGCTCCCACATTATCTTGAATTTTATTTAACATCTTCTCAAAAATTTCAAAACATTTATTCTGAACAGCCTCTAAATCTGCCCTTCTAATGGGTGGCTGTTCAGCAAAAGGTTGACTTGTGGAAATTTTTTCGGTAGGTGGACGAGTAGAAGGCTGAGTTGGCGGCAGAGACTCAGTTTCTGGTGGTTCATTATGAGGAGAATCAGGGGAGGGAGAGGAGGAGAGGGAGGTGGGGAGGGAGGTGGGGTGGTGTCAATTTTCTTTCTTGCGGAAGCCTTATTTTTCTGTGGTGAATGCAATTTTTGTGGTTCATGACCTGAACGGGTTTCCAAGTTTTGTATGGCAGTAATGTCGGCCCCGTATTTTTCGGCCTCCTCATTGGTAACATTGTCAAGACAAATAAAAATCTGCAAAAAACAGAAAATTTTATTAAAAATCATAGCGCAACTTAGCGCAACCATAGCGCAACCATAGCGCAACCATAGCGCAACCATAGCGCAACCTTAGGGCAACCATAGCGCAACCATAGCGCAACCATAGCGCAAGTATAGCGCAACCTTAGGGCAACCATAAAATAATTTGCATCAATAAAATGAAAAAATTACCTCACTTTTCTTTAAAAATTTAAATAATTTGGCTGCATTTTCTTGAGTAAAGTATAATTCTGTATACCCCTGCCATCTAAGAAAACGTGGTCTTATTTCTGAATCGGTTGGTTTATTCAAAGAAAAATGTTCCAAAAATCAAATCTGTATAATGCCAAAAAAAAAATTTTAATGTTAACATTTAAAAACATTAAACATTTAGAAAAACCAATAGGAGTGGAAACTTACCAGTAGAAGAGGAAAAAAGTCATTGATGTAACCCAATGGTCTTTATTGTTGAAACTTCTCAAAAATTGTATTGAACTCCCCAACCATGAAGTTCCTTAAGGAAGAAGCCCAATTAATGGAACTAAACTCACTTAAATTATTTGCAACAGTTGTGAGCCTTCTAGGGGTTTTATGACTATTTAGTGGAAAAAAAAGGTTGGATAACAAAAACATAATAAAGGTCTTTATTTTTGTTGCATTATCAGTTAATCTGTCTAATTTTGACATTTCATTTTTAATTTCAGTTGACAGAGGTCCATTTAGAGGATCAATCCTCCATTTGATATCAATGCCTCTGTTTGGCAAACCTATCAGAAAATTTCAGCTGTTAAAATTCAAAAACATATAGCTATAAAAAATTCCAAATTCAAAATATTACCTGTCAACAAAGAAACCTCGTCAGTAGTGAATTTCAGAACATGACCGAGGACGATGAAGCCCTCATCAGCAGGACTCCAGAATTTAAGAACCTCAAACAGAAGTGGTATACACTGCTGGAATGCGGGGAACATCAAAAATTGATGAATGTTCAAATTCTTTAATGTTTGCTCCACTTCATCATCTATGATCTCGGCAAAAGCATCACAATGTTTCCGGAAAGAAGTAACATAACATCTAGATGTTACTGGCCTTTGATAGGGAGTCCTCATCTATAACAAAAAGAAAAATCAGAACTATACAAATAGCGCAACCATAGCGCAACCATAGCGCAACCATAGCGCAACCTTAGGGCAAACATAGCGCAACCTTATATTTCGTAATTATTTAGCTTAAAAAAGTTTAAAATAAAAAAAAACCAAAAAATTGAAAACCACATTGAACATATATTCTAGTTTTACAACTATTACTAAACCCTAAAACTTAGAAGATAGCGTAAACCTTTCGTATCATTTGCTTCATCCATTTACGAAGAGAAGAAGCGTGAAAAATCAGAAAATAAATATTTGAAAGGAAACATTGGTAAAATTATAAGTAAATCAAACCCTAAAATTTAACGGCAATATAACTTTAACGCAACGAAAGCGCAAGTAAAGCGCAAGTTAGGCGCAACCATACCTCTTCCTGATTGCTGGTCTTCTACAGTATCGTCGTCTACCTCCGGCAAGAATAAGCAAATGCAGAACCGAAGGTAATGGAGGAATCCGAGAGCTCGAGTAACAGTGAAAATGTCGCTCGAAAATAAAATGCGCGGCGTTTCCATTCTTTCTTCGCCAATAGAATAGCGTTATCGGGTCGGGTCGCTAACTCTGACAAGACATAAAGCGTTAATATTAAATTAAAAAAACGACTGACAGATGGCGCATTTCTATTGGCGACCGAACGGAGAGATGGCTTCGGTCACCTGACCCAATAATTTGCCCAATTTAATTTTGTGTGCGCAAGGACCTAGAGCAGCATACAACTATGAGGAAACTTTATTCTTGGTCAGAGAGGGTGATCTCTCGTAATTCCTATCAACTTGGATCCTCGGAGCATGTGTTATAGCGACTAAGATATTGTTGACCACTGACCCCACATCACGCACGTTCAATCCCCAAACGACATAACTGCTCGTTCTCTCACTTTCTGTGTGTTGCACACGAGACCTCTCTCTCGATCTCCATCTCACGTGATAGCCGCACGCAGGAGCCTGTCTGAAGCCCGATCCCCTTCTCGGATCGTTCACTCGACTTCACCAACCCCGTCATCCCGATCCCAGCCTGACCTACATCTCTCGTTCGCTCTTGGACGAACGCAGAAACCCCAGCCGCCGACCCTCTCCCCCTCTCGTTCATTCAATCCCGCACGCCGGAGCCGAAGCAACCGATCCCCTCTCTCTCGTCTCTTTGTTCTGCATGCCAAAGGCCAAAGTCCTCTCGACCTCCGACCCATCCTGTTCAACCCGACGCAGTGCTGGTGCAAAAATCCACCCGCCACTGCCTCTTACGATCCCACAGCCCGTTTCGTCTCGTTTTCCTCACGAGAATGCAAAGTAGGCAATGAGTGTATTTTTCTTTTTAAAAAAAAAAAAGAGAAGAAAGAAAAAAAAGGACAAAAAATAAAAAAATGAATTTAAGAAAAAAAAAAAGAAAATAGGTACTAACCAAACTTTATTAATGATTATTATCGCCAAAGAGCTAAACGACGAAAAAAATGATATAACTGTGTCAAAAAACTATGCGAAAATTACAAGACATTTCTAATAAAATGATAAATACATATTGAGAAAAAAATAATTGTAAAGCAAATAATTGCATACTAGCAATTGACTACAACAACATCAAGCTTTTATCCCACTACGTCGGGTCGGCTACATGAATCTTTTTTCTCCATTATGTCCTATTAAAAGTCAAATTCTCTTTAAATCTAATAAAGAAGGTCATTCCTAATATTTTCTAACTAAGTCTTTTTAGGTCTACCCCTACCTTTCTTAACATAAGTCAAATCTAATACCTCTACTCTCCTAATTGGGTCATCGGAAGGCCGCCGTTTTATGTGACCAAACCATCTAAAGCGACTCTCTCTAATCTTATCTTCTACTGGAGCTACTCCAACCTTTTCACGTATATGCACATTTCGTATCCTATCTTTAAGGGTAAAGCCACTCACATCCACCTGAGCATCCTCATCTCTGCCACACTTAACTTAGTATTATGCTTCTCTTTTAATGGCCAACATTCGACACCATAAAACATTGCAGGCCTCACTACCACCTTATAGAATTTTCCCTTAAGTTTGAGGGGTACATTTCTATCACATAACAAGCCCGATGCATTCCTCCACTTCAACCATCCAACTTGAATTCTGCTGATAATATCCCTATCTATTTCACCATCACTCTGAACAATAGATCCAAGATATTTAAAACGTGTACTCTTATTAATGACTTGATCGCCCAAAGTTACAATCCCCTTACTAGGTCTATTACTACTAAAATAGTATATTAAATTATTTGATACTTCATAGATATATACCTCACTATTTTTCAAATGTTTATGTTCATTGCTTATAAATTATAATGAAGTTTTTTACTCATCAAATCCTCAAAGCAAGTTTTGAGTTATAAGGGTTGCATTAAGCTAGTTATATTTGTGAAGATAAAATGCTCATACTTAGTACATATAATCAACACATGGCATGTTATATTTTTTTCCTTGTATATTTAAACATTATATTAGAATTGTTTAACCCACTAAACATGTAGCTCATCAGATAGTCAAAATGTGATTTTTAGGCGAGGAAAGAATCAATTGGGGTCGTAAGCAAGTGATTAGTTTTGCCATTTATCATAGCCTCTTTTTTGGGTATATAATTTTGGATGTATTATAGAAGAATATGTATATGATGTAAATTAAAGACTTGATTAGAAAAATCTTGAGCATTGGTGAGAAATGTTTCTGAATGGATTGTTTCTCTTATGCCTCATGGTATGGAATTTTTATTAGGTCCGGATACCTGACCTAGCTCTGCATCCGGACGTCGATAACATGTCATCCATGTGATCTTACTCTTTACCCCGCGGCCCGACGACCCGATCCAGAACGGAAACCCGGTATTGTTATGTTCATGTATTGCTAGGTATTGCTCGGTATTGCTTGGCAATAACGAGAAATACCGCTCTGTCAAGACCCATACCGAGCAATACCGAACAATAGCTAGCAAAACCGGAGTATTGCTCGATATTTCTAGGTATTGCTAGGTATTGGCATTGACAGAATGGTATTTCTCGTTACCGAGCAATACCAAGCAAACCCTAGCAATACTCTGATCTGTACAAATCAGCTAATACATAGCAATATTGGGTTCCGGTCCGGGTCGGGTTGTCGGGCCACGCGGTAAAGAGTAAGAGCATTTGACAACATTTTATTGGCATCCGGATGTAGAGCTACGTCAGGTGTCCGGACCTAATAAAAATTCCATGGTATGAGAGTCAAAATAGGATGTGACAATTATAGCATTGGCCTCCTTTTTAAATCTCCCTCTATAAGCCCCAAGCAAAGAATTTCAGGGAGGGAGTAAAATAAAGAAGAGGTGGGTAGTTGACATGTTTTTAACGATTAATATCTCAATTTAATTCTTTTTTTTTTTTTCTTGATTATAAAAAGCTAATCTTTAACAAAGGAACGTAAATGGACCAAACGATGCACTTCAAAGGAGGCACAGTAATCTATACTTTTCTTCATATTATGCACCAAGAGCACAGGTAATTGGAATAAGCTTTACATAAGAACATGGAATGAGGCTTGACCTAATCAGCATGAGTCTGTTGCAAAGATCAAACAATTGAGAAGACTGCTACAGCAATGACTTTATAGAATTTTGCATGGCTGCCGGTATAAATATGCAAATATAGCCTAGGACACCACACAGGACAAGATTGTTGAGCACACGAACAAATTATTTGAATGAAAAAGTGAGATGATTTAAGTTGCATGGTGGATAGCAAAATATGTTTTGGATCAATTATTTTTTAATATAAGTGACCTGAAGAAGTGTAGACTAATAAGGATATAAATCTTTCTAATTTAAAGGTTTATGGATGCTTTTCAATGTGCATGTGGAATCTGCTGAGAGTTTACTTCGGTGGCTATGGAGTTGAGGACCTTAACTGACAAAGTTCTAAATGGAGTCCTAGTTGGGTACCCATTGGTTACACATGCTTTACTCGGACGGGCTTTGCCCGCCCACGACCACCAATGGTGACTTTCGAGATGTCGTACCCACCTATACCCACCCACTTTCCATGTTTTTTGAACGCAATCTACCACAGATTGATGACCTTGAGGCTTGTTGCCATTTGCTCTGATCGCAAACTTTCAAACCGCATATCATAATTTAGCCATAGTCGCAGCGTGGTTAAGTGTTGCACACTACATAGTGAGGATTATGATAATATAAGATGTACGATGATTAGCAATGTAAATTGATTTATCCCCCGATGTTGAGTACTCACCCATACCCACCCACAAGGCCATGGGCGTACCCATACTCACACATACTCATTGGGTATGAGTGGGTACATGGGTGAGTATGGATATGGGTATCCCAATGCAGGACTCTGTTAACTAAGCCAAAAAAGACAAACAAATTGAACTTGAAAAGATATCTAACGATAATGTTAAAGTAGGCGGTCAAAAAGAATATCTAGATACAGTCAAAGCCGAGCATATTTATGATTGAGTTGAGAATATCTCAATGGATACTAAAACTATTTTTTAAAGAACAAATGATTACAACATTAAGTCTTTATTTTACTATGTGGGGAGTATGTACATAAATAGGAAAAAAATCTTAATTTAGTGGGTTAAAACATATCAAACTTCAATACTTATCGGCTTGTTCAATTGAGAATAAAAAAAAATTAAAAATATTTATCAGGCATATTAGTTCACTTGAGCCATATATAAGATTCTTCAGTTCTCAAACAAATGAAAATTTGGTCTTCACAAAGGTGGTACCAACCATTATTGTTATTTCCTTCAAGATCCAATCAAAGCAAAACATGCAGACAATTATTAATAATTCCTAAAAAAAAATCATGAAATAGTTTAGTTATTTTCTACTTGGTCATACCAACTGGTAAAACTTAATTAACACAAAACACATAAATAGACATAACAAATAATGAACAGGAGCAGAGATCTATCATATTATATAATGAGCAGCCAAAAGCTACTTACCTTATCCCATGAATGCCCAAGGAATTCATTTACAGCGCCAGCATTTTGAGCATACATCAAAGGTGAAATCCAATATCCCCAAATCCACCAGCTTGGAATACTATCTGTTAAAAGCAAAAAATGATAAAAATTACAACTTAAAATAAGACATTAAAAGCATTCAAGCATGAAAATGAAAACATAAACAAAATTGATATGCTTTAACCTCTAGAAATGATAAATCCACCGAGAATCATGACAACCAGCATAGCAAATGATCCAAAGGTGTTAGCAACTATCATATTGCGACCTAAGGCTGCCATCACACGAAAGAGAGCCAAAGACATCTGATGCAAGAAGAAAAGCAATAGGAACTGACTGAAAAATCTGCATATCGAAACGTTATGATTATAAACTCATTTACACATCAAAATACAAGGCCCAAATCACGATTACAACAAAAGAGATTGAAAATAATACCTATTAATATGTGGATCAAAGCCAATCACATAGTATGTTACTGCCACCCAAATGGCAGACTCTATAAAAGAAGTTGGAATACTAAGGATCCATGAAGGAAGTACATATGTCCCATGGAGGGTAAAAATGCAAATCCCTGTGCTTGTAAAGAACTGGAAGCTTTGCAATCAACAATGCAACTTCTGTGAACCCGTTGAATAGAATCATAATTGTCGCAAAATATAATGCACCAAGATAGATAATACCATCATCAACATCATTGTGATGCATTGTTGACCGAAAAAACACAGTCATCGTAATAAGAGCAACAAGCAGAAGCTGCAAGTCAGCATTGAATAGTCACATTGTAGTATTATCAAACAATAAGGCTCACATTTCAAAAAAAAAAACAGTAAGGCTCATAAAAGAAGCAATTAAGCCACATGCAAATGTATCTTTTAATTTTCTAAAAGAGAAAACAAAGGTTCTGAAAAGAAAGATATTTGAAATGAAAAAGTTCCAAAGAATCTTACAGGTATCACGTTTTTATTTTAAAGGTAGTCCCAACATGACAATTATCAGTTATGAAGATTGCATGTGTTAAGGCATAGACAGCATGGAGTTTAGTTTCACTTTAAATAATTGAATCATATGTTGGTGTAGAAATACAAAGGATTTGGCTATCAAGTATCAACCTTAGTCTTAGGCTTTCTAGTTGAAGATGGGTTTAATCATTGGTGTATCAAAGTCAAGTGGCCAACTTTTGTGCTCCTTTGATTTACTTCCTAACAAGTAATATCATAATTGATGGTTCGCATGGAATCAAGAGGTTCATGCAATTTCTGGTACCAATGGATCTTGACCCTTCCACCGTAGACGAGCAAAGCTGCAGAGTTGGTGACTCCCATTATGGATCCTCCTGATTGAATAAGCCCTTTTTTTTTTTTTTTTTTTTTTTTTTTTTTTTTTTTTGTGTGTGTGTGTGTGTGTGTGGGGGGGGGGGGGGGGGGGGGGGGGGGGGGGTTCTATGGAAGAGCTTTCACATGAGAGCATTCAGTTTGATCCCACATTAGATAGCTCAAAGACATTTTGGTGTAGGAATACCATGAGGGAACTGACCTACAGACTTAAGCTGTTGCGTTGAAAGCAGGTTTAATCATAGGTATATCCAGTCCAACTTTGGACCACCTTTGATCCACACTCCCTAACAGCATGTGAGTACTGGAATACACACTTCAAGTTCAACATATAATAAGATGCTAAAAAATTTCTATAATAACCAATAACACATGAAAATCTACATTAAATGTGTTCATAAGAAAAAAAAAAAGGCTGTCACAGTTAATTCTGGAGATGTAAAGTTTATTCTTTTCTTGGTTAGTGTGTGATTTCACTTTTACTGCTTGCAGTTGCTGAATAAAATTTGCCATTTACTAAGTGACTTCAAAAATCTCGGTTAGGCTAGACAAGCAAAATGCTCCCTATGAAAAAGATTTGCAGCGATAAAATTACTAGCAACATGTTTTTTTCTCCACGTAGGACTACATCGCCTACTAAAGATGTTTTGACTACGACAATTGTTAGGATTGGTCCAAGTTTAGTTTAGGTTATTCCACGACACCTCACAACGATGTAAATGCCTATATATAGGTATTGTATGAGATATAATATGTGGGGAAAAATCTGAATAAAGCTTTAATTGCATTCCCTCCAAATAAAATCTCTCTCTCTCTCTCTCTCTCTCTCTCTCTCTCTCTCTCTCTCTCTCTCTCTCTCTCTCTCTCTCTCTCACATTCAAGATCAAGAAGAACAAATTCTTCTTCCTCATTCTAGTTCTAACAACAATCTTTAATCGTGATATAGCAATTCAGCTATTCCATTCATATTGAGGATTACAAGTGCAAAGTCATATATACCTGAATGAACTTGAAGATGTAAACAAATGAGTTCCTTTTCATCAATAACAGCTGCCAGTGAAAATTTGCCTTGAGAAGCTCAAACCTTTTAACCCCGTAGCAAGAAGTTGATAGAGCAGCGGGATGATTATGTTCTTTGTTATATGGAACTTCCATTTCATCATTCAATCTCTTACCAACAGTTGATAATCTAAAACCTTCAACAAATTTTGCTACAGGAATAAACTGGTATGGTCTGTCAAAAGAAGACCAGTATTGCTGTTGGTCTTTCTTAGATATAACCTGGATTACAAAGTCAGAAGATAAAACAGATATCATGTAAACTATAGAATCCTAAAACACACTGATTAACAAGAAAAAGAATGAACTCGCTTACTTCTTGCAAAAAGTCAGCAACATTTTTCCTCTCAGGACAACTAAATCCCATGGCTGCAAAGAAGTCTAACGCTGCAACACGCGGACCTTGATAAACAATGTGTCCCTCAGATATGAGTATGATATCATCAAATAACTCAAAAGTTTCTGGAGCTGGTTGCAACAAAGAGATAATTGTGGTTCCATCAAGAGCTTGGGTTGAGTGCCTAAGATATTTAATGATTTGATAAGTAGTTGAGCTGTCAAGCCCAGTTGATATCTCATCCATTAATAACACTCTAGCTGGACCAACTAGTAATTCACCTGGGTGACCGATAAAGTGATTTTACCATTAACATAAAGTACAATTTAAGTATGAGGAAGCGCTGACTAAGAAGAGGAAAGAAAATGTAAGAGGTATAATCCAAATAATGAGAGAATCACAATGCTTTTAAACCTGTGGTAAGGCGCTTCTTCTGGCCACCAGATATCCCTTTGATCATCTCGTCTCCTACTAGTGTGTCGGCACAAACATCCAGGCCTAAAATCTTTCATGAGTAAAACTTAGCACTTCAGAGAATATTAAGAACTGATTAAGAAATGAAAATATTTCTAATACATAAAATAAACAGCAAAACAAGTTAAATCAGCATCAGGATTTTTCAATAATCATTCCGCATTTGTAATATCTGTAGAACATTCTTTTTTAATAGAACAAAACATTTAAGTGATAGTTCAGACAGATTTGACATATTTATTAGTTTGTGCTAATCTATTAATTTACAACACATCAATAAGTTCAGAATATTATCTCCATCTAATCACCCTGTCAATTAGTGCAATTTACATTAAAATCAACGAGAAGAATGAGATAAGGATTGATGTGACTGTAATTTCAATAAACGCTCAGCTTAAGCAATTACCATACTTAAAAATATTGATATAAAGGTTAATAAAATAAAAGCCTAAAGTTTCTTCTTCATCATTTTGAACCAGCCAAATTTATCACATAACAATAAGTTTAAGCATAGTCTTTTCAAGAAACTAACGTTGGTACAAGTAGCATGAACAGTAATCTCATAAGCATAAAATCAACTTCAAGCAAAAAGGGAATGTTTCATTGTTTAGAATACAATTACCATTGGAGAAGGGGATTTCAAAAATTAACATGATTGCCAAAGCACAAAAGTTAACTACAACAGAAATTTCACTTAGCTGAAAAATGTGCTCTCCTGCTGAAAGAATTCGGTACAGGCAGAGAAAAGACAGAAGGAGAACTTTAGTTATAAAGCTTCATTAATTCCTGATACTGTTTACAAGGTATATATAAGCTTAAGAGGAGACATCCTGTACAGAGGACAGGTGCTTTAGCAGACATGTAATTATGTGAGTAAGTGGTTAAATGCTCCATGAGTGCAGCGGGCCAGACGTTCCCAGCGAGCACAGCCAAAAGCCTGGAGCTTGGAGTGGATGAGCCGAAAGCCAGTGTGGTTTAACACCGCCCCTCAAACGAAGTATCCAGTTTCTGGATGGTGAGTTTGGTGCGAAGTTCACTGAATTGTTTAGTAGGAAGTGCCTTGGTTAGCAAATCCGCTGGTTGGTCTTGAGAGGAGATGTGATGAACTGTGATTTCATTAGGCGCCGATGCGATCTCTAATGAAATGATAGTCTATTTCAATGTGCTTGGTGCGAGCGTGGAAGACGGGATTGTTGGCGAGTGTCATTGCTGAAATATTGTCACAATGAAGAGGTGTTGGTGAATACTGAGGAGCGTGAAAATCTGCTAGCAGACGGTGTAACCATACAATGTCCATGGCCGCTGATGCTAAAGCTCGGTATTCGGCTTCAGTAGATGACTTGGCGACCGTTGGTTGCTTTTTGACACTCCAAGAGATCAGGGTATTGCCGAGGTACGAGCAGTGGCCAGTGGTGGACCTGCGATCGGAGGGGTTCGAGGCCCAGTCGGCATCCGAGTATGAACGTAGAATCAGATCGCCGGTGGTGACGGGGAGACCAAAGTCGAGGGTACCCTTTATATAGCGGAGGAGACGTTTTAGTTTTTGAAAGTGGAAGTTGAGTGGTTGATGCATAGCTTGAGAGAGGAGATTGGTGGTGAAGGCAATATCCGGCCTGGTTATAGTGAGATACTGTAGTGAACCGAGAATTGCTCTGAAAAGTTTGGGGTCGGAGACTGGTAAAGAGCTGTCAGTGGCTGGTTTTGTGTGAACAGAGAGAGGAGTGGGGGCTGGTTTGCACGTTTCCATGCCAGCCGATTGTAGGATTGAGATAGCGTATTGTGTTTGATCCAGGAAGTAGGATTGCTCTGTTTTGGTGACTTGAATTCCCAGGAAGAGGGAAACAGGACCAAGAGTTTTGAGATGAAATTGTTGCTTAAGGTTGGAGAGAAGAGAGGAGATATGATTGGAGTTGTTTCCGGTGATGAGAATATCATCAACGTAGAGAATAAGATATGTATGTGTGGTTTGATTATGATAGAGAAAAAGAGATGGATCGGATTGACTTATAGTGAATTGCTGAGTGATAAGGAAGGAAGAGAATGTGTGGTACCATTGACGAGGAGCTTGGCGCAAGCCGTAGATGGCTTTATGTAATTTGCAAACGTGATTGGGATGAGAGGGATCGATGAACCCGGGAGGTTGCTTCATGAACACGGTTTCATGAAGGGATCCATGGAGAAAGGCATTTGATTTGTCGCATTGTGTGATAGACCAGTGATGATGAAGGGCTATTGTTAGGAGGAGCCGGATGGTCGGCATTTTGGCCACGGGACTGAAGGTTTCGTGGAAGTTAATACCGAATTGTTGGGAGTAGCCTTGGGCCATAAGCCTAGCTTTATAACGATCGATGGTGCCATCGGGTTTGAGTTTGAGACGATATGTCCATTTGCAGCCTAAAATGGGTTGGTTTGGTGGAGTGATGAGATCCCAGGTGCCTTGATTCTGTAAGGCATGAAATTCTGAGGACATGGCTGCTCTCCAATTTGGATCTTTATTGGCTTGAGTGAAGGTGGAGAGAGTGCTGATGTTAGTTTGGGTGGCTGAGAGAGTGAAAATTTGTTTTGGTTTCAGATTTCCGGTCTTAAATCTGGTAAGCATGGGGTGAGAGGTTGGACTGGGAAGTGATTCTATCGGTGGTGTGGGTAGAGGTTCTGAGTGATGTGAGGATTTGTTAGAGGAGGAGTGGCTTGGAGACGTATGTGAGGGAGGTGTATGGGGGCTGTAATGGTGGAGCATAGAGCTGAGGAGAGGTTTTGGTCGAGAAACGACCAGGAAGCATACAGAGGGTTTGGAATGATGCCTGAGGCGGTGGAGGGGATGTATTCCGGTGGGCATTTGGAGGTGCCGGTGAGATGGCCGTCGAATCGATTGGCTGAGAAGATTTTGAGAGTTTGAAGCCTCCAAATGGGGTAGTTGTCGGAGCTGAGGTGAATGTGAACGATGTTTTTGAGATTAGAAATAAGAACTTCAGGGCGGGTGGAATGGTGGTTTCAGTGATCATCGGACTTTGATGCGGGGAGCTGGCCTGAGCATTGTCGGATGTGCTTCCCGAGTCTTCCATGGCGGGATGTTGCCGTGAGGCTATTTAGGCTCTGATACCATGAAAGAATTCGGTACAGGCAAAGAAAAGACAGAAGGAGAACTTTAGTTATAAAGCTTCATTAATTCCTGATACTGTTTACAAGGTATATATAAGCTTAAGAGGAGACATCCTGTACAGAGGACAGGTGCTTTAGCAGACATGTAATTATGTGAGTAAGTGGTTAAATGCTCCATGAGTGCAGCGGGCCAGACGTTCCCAGTGAGCACAGCCAAAAGCCTGGAGCTTGGAGTGGATGAGCCGAAAGCCAGTGTGGTTTAACACCTGCTACTACAGAAGATTTTTAGCGTGATTGAGAGCAATTGCCTATTTTTTTACCATAAAACTTTAAAGAATGCTTATTCCCCACATGTAATGCACGACAGATTTATGGAAATTTACCCTAAGAAAACAAAAGGGCAGCCTCGAAAATCACAAGACATGTAGTTTTGAACGAGAAGTGTTTTATTGAAGTTACATCTTAATTCTCATATCATGTTCAGGCTTTCTTTTATAATTTGTGTCAATAGTAGTTCTAACCACATAGATCCAAAACCATGCTGACTTTGCTTGATTGATTCAAACGTATTGTGCAGAATTAAAAAAAATAATGAATGAAGGCAATCCCTTGTGGGACCCATTATATACTTAATGGAATGCATGAGGTGCATGACGTTTGAGTATCTGCTTTTTTGCTTAACCTCCAAGTTGATGAAAGTCATCGAAGATCATAGCAATGTTATTTGTAGTATAGCAATTTCAAGCTTATTTTGGACTTTTCGAGAGGGGATGCAGAAGAAAGTTAAAAAAAGTCTCACCGCACAACCCACCATCAGGATTTGGACAATATTCTGCATTGTTCTTTGGATTATTGAAAATACAAACATGAGAACTACAGAATATCCCTTCAATAAGAATTCTTTGTCTATAATTTGTCTAGTTGTACAGAGTTTTCCTATTGCTTGTATCAAGATACTTTGGCTTCCCTTGTGGTAATATTTAGGTTTGATTAAGTTCATAAGAATGCTCCCGTTTGGTCATTGATTGTAGCTTTTGTAGTTTCTCATTAGCAGATTAAATATTATCTGCTCTCCATTGAATTTAAATTAAAATTGAACCATGTAAATCATAGTTTATTAGTGTCATTGATGCCTATTCATTCAATTAGCCTGATCCTAATAGGGCTTTCAGGCATACCTGACTTTGTCCTAATAGTCTTCAAAGTTAATAAACGGACAATCTAATTAGTGAGTTCTCAGTCAATTGGATTCATGCTTTTCAAACATTTTTAATAAATATAAAATAACATATGATTAATGAACCTCCTTACCTTTATTATATACTCTACCACAAGGCTGATCTGCTTTCCCTCCAAAGCTAATGCCTAAACTAGAAAAAATGATAATTTAGATTGGCCAACAATCTATTAATAAATAAAAAAATTCTCCATCTGCAACTACATACCTTCATAAATATATCAAGATCCTCGTCAGGCTTAATCCCTGCATTCTTCTCCCTTCTAGAAAGCTCCATGAGCATATCTAGAACAAACATCATGCTTAGTAACATGTTGAACAAATTCAATTATAATTGGAGCAATTTCCAAGTTTATTATCGTTACCATATTTTATTCCCACACCCTGACATCGACCTGAAAATTCTAAAGTTTCTCTGACCGTCATTTCAGAAGCATGCAAATCAACTTGGCTAACATAAGCCGATGTTCTTTGAGGAACAAACTCACTTAGCCTGTGTCCATTGTAAGTAATGTTCCCAGACATCTGTTACACAAAGTAAGTAGTCTAAAAAGAAAAACAAAAACAAAAATTTTGACGAATACAAGGTACAAAAAGGATAGAGTTAAATTTATAGCATGATAATTTTACTTTTCATTTCAATCTTTGACAATATTATGATTATGATCATTTTAGGGCAATTCATACCATATTTTGAGCAACTCTTTATTATCATTATGATGGTATCATTCTAATGATTGAACTAAGAAAATATACTATAAATCAATTTCACCTAATAAAACTGTCTATAGCAAAATAGATAAATAAATGAAAGCTTAAGAGAACCATATGCTATTAATTTCTAAGAAAAACAATAACTAAAACTATAACAATTTTGGATTCTTTTATTACAAATAAAAAATGAATATCACTCTTCCACCAAATTAATTGAATTTATATGCAAATCTTAATAAACCCTGAGACGAAATAATAAAAAATGGAATAGAAGGTGACCAAAGAAAGAAAATAGTAGCATATACATTTTCGTAAAGAAATCATCATCTAATGATTTTAACAAGCCCAAGATAAATGGAATACGTCGATAGAATTCTAACAGAATCTTTGTCACAAGAGAAAAGTCGGCAAAACTGGGGGACAATACCAACTTGAATGAGTTTAACCCAGGTATGGAAACCCCCTAGGTGATAACTTACAAACTCAAAAAACGTTGAAATTAAAATGAACAATCCTATAGGCCAAATCATTATTTTGAGAAAAATATATATATAAAAATAAAAAAGGGGTGCATAGACACAAGGGAAGCTATTCATACTAGTTAAATTGATAATCTTACATTTGCACTTAAATCCTTCTATTGAAATAATTAAAAATTTAAAACAAAAGATCAAAATGATAGGAAGCCTAATCTTATGTACCTAATATGTACATGCATATACTAATATAGCTAACGATTGATTATAGCTTGAATCCTATATCAACTCCTCATAGAAACTTAATGATTGATCTGTTGGTCAAGTTGGCAAATATCACCAAATAAGATATAGTTTATGATTTTATATTGTCGAAATATGTGAAAAGGGTACACTCAATGCACGATTGTCCGACTAAACTATATTGGGAAGTTTGGTATACACAAATTTACATGTACATTACAAAATAGAATCCTATCATGTGAATAACCTCTAATTTACAATGAAGCAACAAAATCTTTGTGTCATGCCGATCAACTAAAAACATATAAAAACAAATTAAACACTATTGACTAAAATCTTTAGATCATTGAAGGACCATGAGAGGGTAGTACTGAATCTATGCATAGGTGATTAATGGATATTCTTATGCTTATTTTGAGTAATAAGTGTCTCTTTTTATACTTTTGTGATAGTTCATAACAATTGCATGAGAATGCACAGGTGTATTTTCGGTATGTTTTTCGAATGTTCTACCGAAGTTAGTATAGATCATTTACCTGTAAATCAGTATTGAGCCGTCCAGCAAGAGCTAAAAGTAAAGTTGTCTTTCCAGAGCTTGGAGGACCCAAAAGCAGTGTCAATCTGTAGCAATGAAAAAAATATAATCTAGCAGCTAGTACCTCTTTAATAGTCGATACATTAAAGTGAAATTTCCACTTCACCTGGAAGGCTGCACTATCCCGCTGATATTATCCAGAATGGACAATTTCTTTCTCCTACCTGGAAAAATCTTTAACTGTCTCAAGAAGGCCTTGTCAAGACAGCTAAAAGCAAGTCAGATAATCCCGAATAAATTCCAAGAACCACATTCATAAAATAAAAAACCTTCTGCAGCATATATTCCCTATAAAGACCATCTATCAAAAGTGACTTATAAGTGAAACCAAAGTTGAAGTAGTGAATAGTGTGCTGCTGCGCTTCAGAAAAAAAAAATAATAATAAATAAATAAAAAAATTGAAGTAGTGAATAGTTATTATAAGGTGATTATTCATTGAGAATTTTGAGAAAGTATAGATGAAGAACTACTCCACCTGAATGGCAGACTAAGTAAATAACGTCATTGGGAGCCATCAATCTCTTTCAAGAAAAATCATCCAAAAGAAGGCTACAATAGATAAGACATGTTGTCGCTTAAGGCTTGAGATGGTATGGACTATTCAATCATGAGACTATAGCTATTTTTTTTGTGTTGTTCAGGATAGTTAGCTAAAATGGTGCAAATGCTCAATGCAGAGCAAAAAAATAAATAAAAAATAAATAATTGTAAATAGAATCAAAAGAAGTCAAACCATAAACTCAATATTCAACAATATAATAATTTTGTGATAATTCAAAAATATTATGAATAATCATTTATTAACATATAGTGTTGACTTTCGAATGCATGCTAAAGACTCAAAAGACCCGTCTGACCTAACAAGCGTTCAAGCCTTCAGAGCACTAAAAGTTGGCAACTCAATATAGTTATCACCATAAGCCCATAGGGGTAAAAATATAAAAAATTTAAAAACAAGTATGCATCATGATATCATAATATTGTCAATAGACAAAGGAAAGAAAAACAAATTACCTCTGTCATGTTGTAAATAAAATTAGGAATCGTAGGTAAAGCTCTGCTTCCCGTATAAACATATGCGTCAACTTTCAGCTCCTGGAATCGAACCTCAATTTTAGGAAATTCAAGGTTTACTCTGCAAAATCAACACAGGAAAGGTGACACGAAAATCAGCAAATAAAAGTAAATCATGAAGCAAGCTTCTGTTACAATGCATCATTAAGGCACATAACTAAGTAGATACAGACCAAAGTTTAAAGATGAACAAGGAAAATCTAATTACAAGTTCACAACCAAAAAATAAGAAACTGATAATCCTAAAAGCAAGTGCTAGTCTAAAAAGCTCTATGAATAAATGATTAAAGCATCCGATGAGCATGCAATGCAAAAGACTGAGAAGAGCAAAACAAGTCTCAAAAGTTGCGGCAAGAAGCAAAAATGCTGAAGTGAGCGAAGGGGAAAAAAACTTACGCGTCGAATCTCTGGCGAATTCTCTGGAAAAACCGCTCGGGGTCGCCGAAGTCTCCAAGGAGGCGGTCAATTAGGGCAGTGCGTTCACGAAAAGTCAAATTCGCCACGTCAACTTCCGAAAAATCGCCAGCGTCGCGCCGTATAATCCCGCGGCGGATACGAGCAAAAGTTGGGAGACGCTCTAGTGCCGCCCACCGGAGCGCCTCCTCCTCCTCCTCTGCGCATTCTCGGTAGGAGCTCGAACGGGAGAAAGCGGCCTCCGTTGAGCTCCACATTCTGAGTTAACCCTTGAGCTAACCCTAACTTTGGTCCTAATCGGGATGGAGGCAGTGAGATAAAAGAGCGGATGGGTTTTAAATGCGCAGGCATCGGAGAGAGGAGGACGACGTTGGATGGCCAGTAAGTGTTTCAATCCAACAGCAAAGCAAATGTGGGGTCTTTCAGACGAGCAGCATTAACTCTCTCTGTCTCTTCCCTTTTGTTAAAGAGCTCAGTAAGTCCAGAGACAGTTGGAGAGAAGAGGCAAAACAGAAGAGCGAAAGAAAAAGAGGAGGGAAACAGCACAAATTTTATAAATAACGATGGTAATAATTTTATTATTAAATTATATCTAAAAAAAACACTGGCTCCCGACGTAGATTTATTGGAATTAAATAAATAAATTTTAATTACTGACGATATGTGAGTGACTGTCTTTAGTATATAAATATATATTATAAGCCATTGTCATTGATATATCATTGATCAGGCACGAATCTCAAGGTAAAATTGTGTTGGAAATTTCTGAAATTAAATTCAAGATCATACGAACTCCGATTTCATCAAACTTATAGTTGAACATAACATCTCGAAAAAATGAATCCAACGAGACCAAATTCGACCCAATTCAGAGTCCAAATAGGTCCAATCTATTTCTTTGCTCATGAAATATTATGTACTTATCTTAATGCCTAATGATAATGGAATTGGGTGATTATGGATTTATTGAATTAGGTATATTTGATTCAAATCAAGGCGCATTTGGTTTTATTAGGTTTATATATTTAAACATTTTTTCTTGGCTTTAAATTTATTTAAAAATAAATTTAGATGATCACAAAGTAAATTCTAAAACTAAATTTAGATGGAATTTCTTGAAATTAACATTTTATGACTGAAATTTAACTTGAAAGTTATAAATTTTTGTTATGCCATCAATAATCTTAGTTGATTTAATTATTTATTTTTTTAGCATCATGCTAAATAACAACAAAGAAACATATCATGTTGACGCTCAGTTTGACTATAAGTTTGCTTAAATCGGAGTTTGGATGATCCCAATTTTAATTTCAGAAGTTTCCAACTTGATTTTGCATTGAGATTCGTGCCCGATCAAGATACTTTTTTGATGACGTATCAATACTATATGTGCAAAAATAGTAAGTTAAACCTTCCTAAAATTTAAAATGAACTATCTTGTTCTATCATATATATCTAACATATCAGGGCAATTGATGGCCTGCTCTCTTGGCTTGTGAAAAATGGAGATTATTGTTCTGTAATATTGATCAAATGATTCAACAACAACATCAAGCCTTTATCCCACTATATGGGGTCAACTTCATGATTATCTTTTTCTCAGTTGTGTTCTGTTAATACTCAACTTCTCATTTAAATCTAATAAAAATTTTATTTCTAATATTTTCTAACCAAGTCTTTTTACTTTTTTAGTTCTACATCTACCTCTCTTAACATAGGTCAAATCTAATATTAGTCTCCTATTCAGGTCATCGAAAGGCCAACATTTAATTTGACAATATCATCTAAGGCAACCCTCTCTAATCTTTATCTGCCCCTGGAGTTACTCCAACCTTTTCACTTAAAAAAAAAAAAAAAAAAACTTTTCACTTATGTACTCGTTTCACATTCTGTCACTGTGAAGCCACTCATCCACCTAAACATCCTCATCTATGCAATAGTTAACTTAATTTTATGCTTTTCTTTTAATGGTCAGCATTTTGTGTCATAAAGCATTGTAGGTCTCACCACCATTCTCAAATTATTCATCTAATATAATAATGTGAAATTCATTGGCCTTTTAAGTAGTGCCAAATTAGCTCTCTTATTAAGTAATATAAAGAATCAATATGATGCAAAAAAAAAAGTAAAAAAAAAAATATATATCCTATTTAAATATTAGTAACATACTTTTAATAAGTTAAAAAAAATAAATCTCACAATATTACCTAACATTGAAGTTGGAGTATTTAACTCATGGAACCAATCTATGCTTATAGTGCCAACATCTATCTCCCTCTCTTTGGAATTGTCTATCCCTAGTCATTAATGGAGGGCAGTTCCTTCTCATTTATAGGCAAAGAGGATCAATGGTACATTAATTCATGGGAGTGCATCTCCTCCATGATGGATATATGAAATTCTCAATCATGAAAGCATATTTTTGGACATTGTTCTAGAATTTCTTTTCCCCCAATGAAGTAACTCTCAAAGAACGTGCAACTTCTTGTCATTCTCTTGAGCTCAGCATCATTTGGGAACCCTTCAATATTAAACTAGCTAGGACGCTGAAGAAAACTTTGTGATTTGAAAGGTTGTGTTCTTCCCCCCAAAGTTGAACACAATGGAGAACTTATTGTTCTCATCATCATCAATCTTCCTCAATAGTAACTAATGAATGAGCAACCAAAGAAATGCATTTTAGGAGCTCTAAAAAATGCCTAAAAGGAGATCACTCAAACAAGGCAAAATAGGTCAATAGCCTCAAGTTTTCAAAGCAACTATGTATATAACTAGAGTCAACTATGTTTGTTACTCACATATGTGGAAGCTCCATCTATAAATGGATAATACTTTTGTATGTATATGAATTTTTGAAGGTAGCAATCCCCCAATATCTTGTTCTTAGAACAAGATATTAGGGGATTGCTACCTTGTTGGATTTGCATTTTTGGATTCAGGGGTCTTTTGCTTCTCTATCCGAATTTTCGTTCTTTATCATAAAAGTTCTCCCCTACTAATGAATGATAAGTGCCTAGGTGAAGTATAGTATAAGATAAGTCAGAAAAGTGAGAGTTTGATAATGATGCTTAACTAGTAAAATTAAATCAAGCATCTATATACATAATACACCAACCTAAATGAGTAAATAGTAAAATATTCTTCAAACCACATTCAATAATCATTAAATAATATTGAATCATGATCAAACCATCATGATAAGAAAAAATGGACGACATATTCAATGAATCTTCATAACATCTTCAACCCACGACTTAGTAACATTCAAACTAAGTTTGATGCATTATATCATTGCTCGTCCTTATTGCAACCTTATTTTAACTCTTGATTGAACCTTCTTCAATCCTTCTTCGAAAACTATTCAACATGATAAATGAAGGTTCGAATATGTACTAGATCAAGTGTTCGAATAAGGCTATAACCCGTCAAAATTAGTTTGAATATTGCTAAAGTGTAAGTTAGAAGACATTAAGAAGACTCATAAAATAGTTCAATCATTTTTACATAGGGAAATTTACCTACATACCACTTTATAACATTCTATTTACATATCTAACACTCAAAATTTTAATATTACATAAATACAACCCTATACTATTTTAATATCAAATATACCACTCATATTTTCTTCCTACCACTCATATTTCATATAAAAATGAACTATGAGTGGCATGTATGTAATATTAAAGTTTTAGGTGTTAAATATGTAAATATAATAGTATAAAGTGGTATGTATGTAAATCTCCCTTTTAAATATGATATAATAAAAATTGATCTTATAATGACAAAATGATTGGAAATTGGCTTTAACATGTAAACTAGCATGTATACTACAATCTAACTGCCACATAATTATAAGTTTAATTTTGAAGTACCAAATTATCAAGAATAAAATATATCTTAATTTATCATCTTTAAGGCTAAAAAATGATTTTATATGTAAAGCAATTAAATTTAGAAAATTGGTCCAATTAATTAAATAATGGTGAGATGTAATTTTTTTTTTTAAATATAGCATTTGCCTCTTCTAAAAGAAGTTGAAAAGTTTGTTCAAATGCTGAAATTTTGGTGTGATTTTTTTCCTTTTATGGAGATGTTATGTAAATAAGCTTATAGTTAAACTTAACCTCTCGATGAGATGACTTTTTATTGACATTATAAGTGGTCCGATTAGAATCCAAATGAACACAAAGCTTCAGTGCATTAATTAAAAAACCATACGATCTTCAAGTATTGCATTATTATAATCAAATTGAACTGTTCAACGAGACTAGTTCAATGGGCCCAAAATTATTCAATTTTAAGGTCGTTAAAGAACTCAAAATTTGAATAAATTATATATGATCAAAGGGGATCAAATCTGGTCATTCGATAGAGTGCTTTGGATTTTGATCATATTTATCAAAAAACATTTAAAAAAATTTATAAATAATGCTCCATTTTTTTACATGGAGTAGGTTCAAGAGGTAGTAAAACTTAAAATATCTATTACATTTTTTTACGATCAATGTTGAACCTCATACCAACATTCACCGTCACAATCTCTTGATTTTTGTCATATGAAAATCATAGTTTGACTACTAACATCTAATGATGTACGTTATTGGATTACAATTGCTTATATTTTGGATTACAATTGCTTATATTTGGACACTCAACTTATATAATCTATATAATGAAAATCATACATTTGATCTTAATTGTGTAGTCCCTTTTTTTCAATTGTGGAGAAAAATGTTATTGTATCTATAATTTGATGGTGGATTCTTGTAACTAATATAAACCCGTTGAATTTTATCTTTTTTTGGATATGTCACGTAAAAATTATGATTTCTCTTAAAACACTTATTTGTGCATGACAAATCTTTATACAAAATTAATACACAAATACTCTATCATCATAAATTTTCAAATATAATAAATATATGATAAACAACTTCTCTCATTAATGTAATTATCTTTAAATTTCAAATTTACCGTTCTATCGAAAGGTGTCATTATTTCAAAGAAACACTCTAAAAATATTAGATCACGAAGAGATTGTTTGGTTGGATTATAAAAGGGTGTAAATTATTTGAAATGTAAGGGTTTTGAAAATTTTGATGTTTGGTTGGATGAAAAAGAAATGCAAAGTAAATAAAATATAATGTAAAATACTCTAGTTTATTTTTGAGATAAATCAAACTCGCTTAGTTTTGAGCGAGAACATTTTTACGTCACAAGCAAGCTCACTTAACCCCAACCACCACCGTTAGCCACCTCCACCTGCTCAAGCCATCGCCACCAGTCACCTGCCTCCACCACCACCAACCACTAGCAGGCAGCCTGCCTCTGAACACCAACGTTGCCACCTCGATCACCATCATTTTTAAAATTTATCTTATATTTATTTTACATCAAATAAAGAAAAAATCACATAAATTTATTTTACATTCATTCAAATAACTCAAAATACTTATTTCACATTGTATTCTTTGATTGTGCAATGTATTTCTTTTTTAGACAAATAAATAAAACAAGGCAATAAGTTGTCGTCAAACATAGCATCTTTACTATTTTTTATTCAAAAGCTACAGTTACCGTGAGGATGAAATATTTATATATTTATCTTTAAAACTCATAATAATTTGTTTTTTTTTTATTAAAAGGGACATTTATTTCAAAATGCAACATTTAAGTATCTAACAATAATATTCAAACTTATTTTAAAAAATTCCTTATTTTTTAAAATTATTATAAAAATAATTTTCTTATAGAAAATTTAAAAAAATAATCAAATAAAAATTATAATTACAACCTAAAAAATTATAATAAAAATTATAATTACAACCGATTTACATACATACCACTTAATACTATGCTATTTACATATTTAACATCTAAAACTTTAATATTACATACATGCCACTCATAGTTCATTTTCATATTAAATATGAGTGGTAGAAATGAAATATATGAGTGGTAGGAAAGAAATGTAAGTGGTATATTTGATATTAAAATAATATAGGGTGGTATTCATGTAATATTAAAGTTTTAGGTGTTAGATATGTAAATAAGATGTTATAAAATGATATGTATGTAAATTTCCCAAAAAATAAAACAGTAAAAAACTATTCCAAACAAAATTTAGTCAATGTTCAAATAAGAAATTAAGCGGCGCATTAAATGTAGTGCTATGTCCTTTCCAATGTCACTAATTAACATCACATGCTCTTCTTGACCATTACAATATCAGCTACGGTAACGTTGGACTCTAAGCATTAATTTTTTTTTCTCAATATTATTTTAATAAAATGTAATTGTACATTTACAAAAAAAATTTAAAACGGGTTATCTTCCTACTGCCACTCCTAAAGGAGGTGTTTAGCTGAATAATTAATCACTTGATGAGCCTAACGGCAATCAGACCCACATGTGTCAAATCACATACTTATTTTCTACTCACTTATGGAGTCGCGTCTCGTAAGAGAGGAATCGAAAGTTCGTTGGGGGTACCCAATCACGCTCGCCCACTAACTCAGCTAAGTCCGACGAGTTTTTTTTTTTAATTGTGTAAATTTAAATTTAATGTCAATATAACTGAATTCTATAATCTTAGCTTCTAAACAATATTTTTTTAGCAACTACCGAGCATTGAATTCTCACCATCTTTTTTGTGCAGGCATTCAATTCTCACCATATTTTTGGTCCAAGCATTTAGTGCTTGCAACTTACTCCCCTTTATTTTTAGCTCCCGCTCAATATTTATTTCAACTAGCTGATTAATTGCCATTATATGCTGATGATTGTCGTTCTACACTTTCATTATGTCATTTTGGACAGAATTTAAGGACCCTCGTCAATGATATATATATATATATATATATATATATATATATATATATATATATATATATATATATATATATATATATATATATATATAATGATTTTGGGGGGAATTTGACTTTCATAAGAAGTGGCCCAAAATTTTTAGAAAATGTTTGCATGAAAAAAAAAATGTTTGAAAAGTTATTTCAGATAAAATAATCATAGATGAAGGCTAATAATTTTAGAATTTTTGGTCATTTGAAATTGGCTCAAAGTTAAATTGATTCAACCTAATTTGAATCGGATTCAAATATGGTTTGAACATTTGTTCAAATTTGATTTGAATAATGGTTCGAATTATCGTTCGAACTCATGATTCATTGTGATTGTTTGAGTTCGTTTTTGATATTGTTGTTTGCTCAAATTATCGTGATTCTTTCGAATCTTCACCATTAGAGTTCACGTCATTCGTTGATCGTCTCATGAACTCACATTCTCCTTCAGATGTCGTTGATCTGTCATTGCTGGTCTCTAAGGCACTCCAATCACGAGTTCATTGTCTTCTTCACACACCATTATTCATGTCAATGCCTAGCCTCAACATGCTCCTATCCCCTTATTTATAAGTTTGGAAAAGGGAAAGCATTAGATAGTGAAATATAATAGTTAATTTCAGTTAGATGCATTATGGATCACTAATATAACTACATAGCTACTTTTCAATGTGTTGCCTTGTTGTTGAAATTGTCTTGTGTTACATTACTAGAAAGTCTTTCATCCGTTGTGGCTACTTAATTGTCTTCGTGTTTGCCATCTTTCGGATTCCATTGACATCAAAGTATTATCCCCGTCAAGAACAGATGTGTCCACAAGGTCCAAGTCCAAGTAAAAGTGGTGAAATTCATCAAATAGAATTCACAACACATCTTTCTCCTACAAGTTGTCCCTTTGCATGAGAGATTGTATAGCCATGTGTCTTGCATTATCTAGTGTTGTTGAAGTATTTTAGCTGGTCACATCAGAGTTGATTTATCTATAAATTGAGCTGGTAAGGGAGTAGTATTAAAGTTAGCATCTTCCCAAAACAACTTTAGTTTGGGCATGCGAAACATAAGATGAATCTTGGCTATATCTAACAATCATGTAATAAGTTCATATCTATCTTTTCCTATATAGCTATTGGGATTGGCAATGGATGCAATAGTCATGTAGAACACTGGCTACCATATTTTGCTTGTTGGCAATGGATGCAATTGTTTGAGACAGTTTAATTTCGCCTTTTCAGTTTCTAAAGGGCATAATTTTTTTTGTTGTTGTTTGTATGTGTCACTTTTGTAGAAATATTTTTTTAGAGAATTGTATTTTTGTACTCTTTTCAAATGCTTTCTGATATTAACTTCATCGTTAGAAAACTCCGTTCTCTCAAATAATAGTTTTAAAATTACCTTTTAGGAAATGTACAAAATAACCGAACGAAGCCTATATATATCATATACTATTTGTGTATGACGATATCATGATCATAAATATATTTTTTTAAAAAAAGTGATAGACCATGCAACTTGTCAATCAATTCATCCATTGTTGCACTTTATGTGATAATGTCTTTATTTAATATCCTTTAATTGATACTAAATAGCCATATGCTATCTTTTTTCATAGTAATAATACTGGGGATGAAAATAAACTTCTACATTCACAAACAATGCCTACATCCAACATTTTTAATGATGGACTAACATCACCACATAATTTATCATTAGCAGGTCCTACAATCTTCAAATCAATGCAGTTGTTTGTCATTTCCTACCTATAATTGAAAGAATACTGTTCTGATCTAATTTGCTTGTGAACTACTTCATGAAGTTATAGTGACAGCTTCTAGTCATCATTAATAGCCAGTAGAACAAAGCATTAAGCATCATTGCTAAAATGCGCTATATAGTGGCGGAGCTAGAAAATATATCTAGGGGGGCCTAAATTTTTTTTTTTTATATATATAATTTTCCTTTAACTTTTTACATTCATGCTTAGGACCAATATAATTAGTACTAAAAATGATAAAACTTTGGTAGTAAATTATTTTATTTTCTTCCTTCATAAAAGGACTTCAATCATCAAATCACTTGATTTCTGCTAGAACATGTTTAATATTAACTAAATATGTGATATTAAAAATCTCATTGCACAAAAAAAATCATAAAATCTCTTTAAGTCGAATCAATATAGGATTAAGATAATATCAATCATGAAAAAATATAAATAAATAGGAAATTAAATTGGGAGTAGTTTGAATGGATGATCAATCTTGATCGTGGACCGTCTATTGGGCATTTAAATATCTTAGTGATATCAGAATTCGGCGATCTTTGGCTCGTTGGATTCGTCTTGTCTAGCCGCTCGATTCGACTATAAGAATGTCATGTTTGAAAACCGTTTGGTAATACAAATTATGGTTTGAATCTTCCAAATATGCTTCGGGTCTTTGATTTGGAGTTATTTGGGTTCAAATTGAGTTGAATTTGGTGTTGTTGGGTTTGTATTTTCGAGACGTTCAGTTCGACTATAAGTTTACTAAAATTGGAGTTCATATGGTCTCCGATTTAATTCTTGAAGTTTCCAACTTGATTTTGTCTTGAGATTAAAAAAAAAATTCAATTTTTTTAGGGGGGGGGCACGTGCCCCCCCTCCCTCCGCCCATGACTATATCTACTTTGCTTGCTCCCACATTTATCATTTTTGTATATGTTTCGTCACTATGATTCATGGACAATTCATAATAGATTTCACATTTGTCGTTGCTGAGAAGTCCAGCTTCTCTACAATCAACGATTATCGTTTTGCAACTTCATTGAGGATCATTATCAGCATCAAGCCCGGTTCCTTCATTTTACTCAAACACTCAATTCATTCTTCGAGCAATTTAGTTACCTCATTCTCAAGCTTCTTATAATGGCTACATGATAAAACGAAGAGAGAAGTTCAAAACTAAATGAAATTAATAATGATAAGTATCTTGTTTGTCAAAGTAAGATATCTGAGTAGTCTGAGCTTCCTAAAATGAGGTTAGAACCTATCCAACATGGAAAAAGATGAAGAAAGAATGAGAAGGAAGAACAAAGAACATCACTCTCGCCTATGAGATCTCACTCTCTTTATTTCTAAGCTTGAAAACTTACAAGAATTAGCTATAGTGAACTAACAATAGTTAGTCACAACCATTTGTCTTTGATCTCACTAACATGATTAGTTCTTACAACTATTATAAAATTGGAGACATTTGTCATCTAAAACAATCTATTAATTTCATGTTAGATATATATATTTTTTTAACTTCAAACATTATACTTTTTATGAGGAGAAACTTGTCCATCAATCCACACGAGAGATGATGATGAGAACTCTTCAAATGATAGGTACGCGTTGATCGACAAAACAAAAAATATATTCCAATCTTTGTTCCAATATAAATGTTATAAATAAAATTCTTATGTTACAAATAATATATGAATACAAGTTAACAAGCTAATTTAACTACGGACAAAACACATAACATTTCCTTATATATTTTGTGTACGCAAAAGTATTTAATTTTAATATAATTTTGACATGTCTGTAATCTTAACATTTTATTTTTTTTGAAGTATATTCAACAAAATAATTAAATTAAACTATTTTTTCTTTTTAAAATATAATTTTAATTTTAGGCAAAATAAAGTGACCTTAAGTGGTAAGTGAAGTGCACTAATTGGAGTAAATTCAAAAAGAGATTTATTATTTAGAAGCACATGAAAGTTAATAACAATGTGTATTCCAAATAGCTTGATTAAAACATATTTGTTTAAGCAAGTGCAACAGTTGCAAATGTGAGTAGGGGTGTAAACAAGCGAAAGTATAAAGAAGATGGGATCCTAATGGGCTTAATTCATCAATTGTCAAGTTGAACATTGATGGGTAATATACATATATTTGAATTGAAGTTTTTTAGAATTTATTCAGGATTATCGAAGCTCCAAATTCAATTAGTATTTTATCGAACTGAACATTTTGAACAAAATTAACCCCATCGGCAGGCATAACAAAATGATATAATTCAACGCCAAATGAGCCCAAATCAAGCATTTAAAGTGTAATTAATTTTTTTTAAACATTAATTGGATGATCAAACTATCTCCGTGTATAGCATGCTAATATTCAAATCAAGCGTTACAAATAGACAAATCCAACGAACCCAAAGTCGTCTAACTATGATGCCATTAATGCACTCAAATGCTTGATAAGCAATAGATGATTAAGGCTTGGTTTGGGGCGGCTTTCTTACTGCTTCTTAAAGAAAATTTTTAGTACAAAAATAAAAATTTTGTATTAGAAATCTGCTTTAAGATGCAATAGAAAGCCGTCCTAAACAAAGCCCAAAAAAATTATATCTGTTTGATGGAGAATTTTTTATTTGATCAATTCAAATTTACCAACATACCCTTTCAAAAAAGCTATAATAGGTCTTCATTTATCTACATGTGAGAGGATGAGGAGTTTACATACAGACATAATTAATTCATTGACCCATTTACTTTAAGTTATCTTTGAGTACTATATAACACACAAAAGAAGAAAAAGTCACAAAATTTAGCAGAGATTTAATTGAAGAAGTACAAATATCCCAAGCAATGTGGTCCATATACCGTTAGAGATTAGCAATCCCTTAAAGGAAAGCTAACTCCCACCTACATTACGCTCTTTCTTATAAGTGCACATTGCCATGACATGTGAAGCATGCCATCGAATGCAAGAATTTTAAATTAATTTTATTTTAACTCAATGCGCCAATCTTAAAGCTCTCAATGCCATGAATATAATGGAGTTGATGAATTAAAAAAAAATTGATGGTTACATCATTAGAAACAAAACTTGAGTTGTGATAGTTAGGTGCAAGCTTCATATTGCTTTGTTCATCTTCTCAAGTGTGCAAGTCAACACCAACACAACTAGCTACTCTTAAATTAAGGCTTCATTTGAGACGAGTTGCTTACTGTTTTCTAAAGCAGCTTTTTAGTTTAAAAAAAGTTTGTACTAAAAAGCTGCTTTATAAAGCAGTAAGAAAGCCGTTCCAAATGAAAAATATAAATGCATGTATGAATAGAAATAAATTTGAGAATACGTTATAATAAAATTTAGAGTTAGAGATAGAACTCCATCATTTTTAAGTTGAAATATTCACCCTCCCAAGAGCTATCCAACAACACAAATGGCATATGATTGCATCACTAAGGGCATCATAAAACTTTTTACCTCTAAAGTTTTCTAGCAAATTATGCAAAAACAAGAGCACCTCTTCATGAATTAAATGTAGATCTATGCACCTCTTAGGCTTCGTTTGTTTTTTTGGTGCTTTTGTAAAAGACAGTTTTAAAAAACATTAGTTCAGAAAATGGAGTTTTCTAAAGGAGAAGCATATATAAAAAGCTTTCTCAAAACTGCACAAAAATGAATAAAAAAGAGTTATTGGGAACGTGATTTGACGAACCAAACAAAACAAAATAAAATTCCTCTGTTTTCGAAAACGGAAAAGGCAAAAAACGCTCAAACAAACAAAGCCTTAGTGAGAAGATTTTTAGGAATGCCTCAATGGAGCAATCATGAGATATTAATGGGCCCTTACATGCCCCTGTTATATTTACATGTGCTTAAGCATAAAGGAGTGTACCAATGAACTGGATTGGGCCAATTAGTCATGATTCAATCCAAGAAAAGAAAAAAAAAAAGATCAAATATAATCAACCTCTTATAAAAAATTGAATGAGATTTTCAAGCCATGGCTTGTCAAAGGACTTTCCTAATCAATCTAAAGTTATTTCGAATAAAGGAAAAATATTTGAAAGCCTTCAATATGAATATTATAAATTAACGGTTTAAATTCAATGTTTTGGAACTAAAATTTGAATTGAGATATTTTTTAAAATTAAAATTTTCATTATTTTGAACTAGCGCCACAATGCTCCGGAGAATATTCTAGATGCTTCTAGAATATGCTTACCTAAGACCTAGTATCACGTCAAAGCTTCCCGTCACCTAGACGTTCGCCCAAACCTATTTATTTTGCCCAAAAAATAGAGAGCTAAACACCGGGCTGCCGTAATAAAATTTGAATGATTATAACCTCATTCGAACAAATGTTAGTATCGATTGATTATAATTAATTCACAATCAAAGGAAGGTTTATTTTGACCCTGAAAATTTTTAGATATAAAATACGTCATATTTTTCTTTTTAAACTTCCTCTCACGAGGCATACGAAGTAAAATTTCCAAATTATTAAAGAGACAGAAAGCTAAGGGGTTGTTTGGCAACAAGTGGGATTTAACTTTAGTGGGATTTAATAAATCTTGTAAACCCGGATTTAGTAAATCCGAAATGTGTTAAATCATAAAAACTGTTTGGTATGTTAAATGTTAAATCTTATTAAATCCTGAGAAACTGTTTGCAAAAATTACTAGATAAATTATATATTTAATATATTTTTGAATATAAACGGGTCCGCGGGTCGGGTCTGGGTTAAAATATGTGATCCGTTTGCAAAAATGGGTCGGGTTCGGGTTGATCCGTTTAACTCGGGTTAACTCGAGTTTGACCTGAACCCGACCCACGGACTCGATTTGACACCCCTAATTAAGATCATTGCATAAAACATGATAAAACCAATTTTAGGTCATATAAAATGACCGAAAATTCAATACAAAGTTAATTACAAACTAACATGGACCAAAATGAGAGTTTAAATATTAAATAAGCTACTTATATTAATATTTAATTACTAATTATATCATTAATTAATCAATTAAGTTAAATTAGATAATTAATTTATGCACTAATTCTACTATTAATTATTTAATTAAATAACTTAATTATTATTTGTTTAAATTATATAAATTAAGTTAATCGATAATAACTTTTAGGCATCTAGGGTTTGTATTTCATCTTTTCTTTTCGTCGTTGCTTTTCGGCTTCGTTGATTCGCAGGAGGTGTACAGATTGCGCGCTTCGCTATTTCGGTTCCTTCGTGGCTGTTCGACTTCGCTCCTTCGACGACTTTCCCTTCTTGTCGGATCGGAAGTTACGACATTTTGATCAGAAAGAACAGGAGCTCGCTGGCTGTGAAGTTAACTTTCCCCCTTTCGCGCGCTTCTATTGTTAAATCCCGTTAAATCCACCGAACCGAGATTTAGGGGCTGTTTGGTATGAGGATTTAGGCGGATTTAAGCCCGGATTTGGGCGAAATCCATCCAAACAGCCTAAAATGCAAATCCAAATCTCACGGCAAATGAAATCCTCCGTGGACGGAAAATTCCGCCGATTCGCTCTAAATCCCGGATTTCCGAAATCCTTTGGTTCGACGGATTTACGGGAATTGGCCGAAGAAGCGCGCGAAAGGGAGAAAGTTTACCTTCACAGCAAGCGAGCTCCCGTTGTTGCTTCAGATAAAAAAATGTCGTAACTTCCGATCCAACAGGAAGGTAATGTAGTCGAAGGAGCAAAGTCGAACAACCACGATGAAGACAAAGCCGAACGAAATACAGGGGGGAAAAAGTAAAACCTAGACACTTCTAATTGTTGAATAATTTAATTAATATAATTTAAAATATTAATAATTAAGTGAAATTAATTAAATAATATTTAAATAATTGATAAAATTATTAGTTAAATACTTAGTTATTTTAAAATAATTAATAGGATTAAATATGATCTAAAATAAAAAAATTATCATAAAATATTATAAATAATAATTAAATAATTAATTAGTATTAATAAAGTTTTGTTATATTTTATTTAAATTTTCTTGTCGTGCTTTAATTATCCTAATAATGTATGTCAACTTTTTAACCGCCTTAAATCCTAAAATAAACAACCAAACAGTCACAAAGGATTTAACTGGATTTATCATGAATGTTACCAAACAGTTTTCAGGATTTAACCGAAATCCTACTTAAATGAAATCCTAAATTCTACCAAACAGCCCCTTAGTAATTCCGGGATTTAAGCCGTAAATCCGTAAATCAGGGATTTACAGAATCCCGGGATTTAACGGGCGCACAAAAACCGTTTGGCTAGATTTAGCGTAAATCCAACTTAAATCCCACCATAAATCCGATACCAAACAGCCCCTAAAAGGGGCTTAACCCAAACCCGGTGAGCCGCTCGGGATGACGCTACTTGTGAGCCCCTGCCGCCAGTTCACTCCTTTTCCTTTGCCTTCCCATCATGCCCTGAAGCTTGAACCAGTTTCTCTCCGAAAGCCGCTAAAGGTTTTTGATATCATTTTCTCTCATTTTTCTCGTTTTACCTTTCTTCTTTCTTTCTGAATTTTATCCCACTTTCTCCATTCCTTGCTGCTTGATTTTGAATTTTATCTTGGTAAAATTTGGATTTTCAATTCAGTTTTCTTAGTTCGTTTCATGTAGGTTACATGTTTGTTAGGTTGATGCTGTATTGTTTTTTGAGTTTCATGGAGGATTCTGGGAGTGGTGGAAAATTGCTAATTTACTCTCTGATGATTTGATGCTTAGATGCAGTAGTATCAAGCTTGAAACTTTTTTAGTTTGCTTGCATTCACGCCCTGGGTAGAATATATTTGTTGCGAATGGTGGACTTTTGGCCCTCAACTTAATCCAAGCCATTTCCATTGTTGCTTTTTGCTGAATAATGCTCGATTTTTTTATAACAAGTTGATTATATTGACAGATGGTGTTGCTACTAAGTTGAAGATACTAAAAATTGGTGCTCTATAAGGGGAAATGTAGGAGAGACTATTCGTATTTATCTGTGGAAGTTACTTCAAACCTAAGAAGCGTGGATTCTTTTTAGGGTTCAAATCCTTATTATATATAGGTCGTATATATATATCCTCGAAGAAACACCACCGATTCGTATCAGTCATATGGCATATTCAAAATTATGTTATAGTTAAAACACTAGGACGCACGATTGATTCTAATAATTGTATGACTAAATCATGCTTAATACAGGTAATGTAAGAAACACCACATAGGGTTTCACTCTTTATCATAGGGAGAGAGAGAAAGAGGTAGGGGGTAGGAGGTTGAATTGGAAGGAGGCTTTTTTGTACAATCTCTGATTCTAATCTTATCAAATATGTTGTTGGTGCATCTTTTTTGCTTCATTGTATTTGAATAAACTATCTAAGTCTATTTTGTACCACATTCTCTTCAACAGGTGCTACTCTTATTTTCTATTAAATATATCATTGTTTATGCCACACTTAATTTGGAACAATTATTAGGTCCTCCGACCGGACGTAGAGGAACGTCCGGTCGGCACTAAAATCCCGCCAAAAAACTCGATTTTTGCTCGGTCTTGCCAGGTATTATTTGGTAATAATGAGGAATACCACTCTGTGAAGACCAATATCGAGTTATATCGAGGTATATCGAGCAATACGAGTTATACAAAAAAAATACCGAGTTTTTTCTAGGAAAAACTCGGTATTTTTTTGTATAACTCGGTATTGCTCGGTATAGCTCGGTATAACTCAGTATTGGGTCTTCACATGATGGTATTCCTCGTTATTGTTTGGTATTGCTCTATATTTCTCATTTTTTGGCGGGATTTTAGTGCCGACCGGACGTTCCTCTACGTCCGGTCGGAGGACGTAATAATTGTTCCTTAATTTGATGGTAAGTGACTTAACTTGGTAAGAAGGGAATTATTTATTCTTTAGTACTTAGATCTATATACCATAACCGTTCTAATTGCAATAATGTAAATTTGCATTTAAATTTGGATGTCATTTCTCCAATTTACCATTCCATCTTTAACTCTATCAATTATGGTTTCATTGATATTCCCATTCTTTTGTATAATGTCCAATGAAATTTAAATTGATTAGATCTTGTTATCATTTTGGTTAAGAACAATATTAACTGCTTCTTGTTAATTTTACATATGCCAAAGTTGGAAATCATAAACTTAATCTTGGTCTTGCTACTTCAAAACCCCTTATTTGCTAAAAGCTTTTCCATTTTCCTATCTTTGCATTCAATTTATAGGTTGCGTAATTTATCTATAGCATATCATATGCAAATAATGTGTGCGAAGTCTCTTGATTTTGAATATTATCTTTATAATCAATTTAAAGAGATAAAAAATTAATATTGATTCATAATGCAATTCTATCATTATTGAAAACTATTTAGTAACTCCAAAAAAATTGTTACAGTAGGTGTTGATCTTTCAAGCATAAAAGTTTCACAAACCTTTATACTTATTTTCTCTCTTCAATGTCCATCAAATCAATTCTTGTGCAATTCACTCATATGGTTTTTAGATCAATAAATAAACAAATAATTATTCATTGATTTTTCCTTACACATTTGAATAAATTATCATATCAAGTCTTTTCTCCATAGAAGATATTCTTGGAACAATATTTTGATTCTCAAAATCAGCATGTTTTATGTCCTAGCACCATCTCCTATAACTTTATTTTATGGCCTATAAGTTTGATTCTACCATGCCTATCATAATTTGGTATATCTCTTATTTTTTTCTTAAACATATTTACTAAAGTGAATGTTCTTTAATCATCTGACATATTTTTAACGTTTAAGATAATAAAAAAGAGATTTGTTAACCAAGCTACTTTAACCATATATAGCTTGCCAAGTCTCACTAGGTATCTCATACAATACCATATCTTTATTATATACATTTTATTTTTAACTAACTTACACTTCACTTTTTTATATTGCCAGTGTCTCATTTTTTTTCTTAAAGAGAAATTTCTTTTGAACTATCATTTTATAATTCCTAAAAGTAGCACTTCCATTTTTTTGTTAGTCTTCATATTGAACTAATATCCTATCATCTTCATTCTCAATACATCTACCTTGGATACTTGATCAAAGATTTTAGAACTTCTCTCCCTTTATTAGTTGTTTTATCTCCATTTCTTCTTCCTTTGCACCTAGATTACTATATAAGTCATCAAGTGCAATACTTCTGTTTTTTCCTACCATCTTTTTGTTGTGGAAATCCCAAAAGAAAATTTTCGTCATTCTTTAAAGGCACATTTGTTTTGCTTCAATGGTCTTTTGTATATCTGTGTGAGATCACCAAGACTCATCAGTTATATATCTATTTCCTAACTAACCTAAAACTTTGATGATTATTTTCCTAATCCAATTAGCTATACTATCCCATTCAATTTTGGTTAAACTATAAACTTCCAATTTGTTGTTCTTAACGATTTGTTTTTGAATATTAATGACTTCTCATCTTCCAAGTTCCACTAATTTATTGTAGGATAATTATTTCTACTGATTACTTTTTTGTACTTCATAGAGAGAGAAAGACATACATGCGTGCGCATACACATATACACACATATATATATATATATATATATATATATATATATATATATATATATATATATATATATATATATATATATATATATATATATATATATATATATATATATATATATATATATATATATATATAAAATTGTATCATCAAATTTATTTAAAATCCTTTTAAAATTTTTGCAAAAAAAAAAAAAAAAAATTCTTTTCTTCCATATAAAGGATATGGATTTTCTTAGCTACGCTTTTGAAACGATGCCCTTCTCTCTCTCTGTCTCTCTCTCTCTCTATCTTAATTGTTTGTATCAATATGTCAACATTATCTTATTGATGCTTCACAGCCCGAAACAAGACCTTCACCATTATTTGTGGTAACATTGTTAGAGGATTCCATTTTGATTGATTTAATAGATTTCTTGGAGGGGAAGTTTGGATATAGTCCGAATTGTGTTTTATGGCTATTATAAATGAGGGATACCACAATCCTCATTGCTCCCAATTCAGATCTACTTTTTATTTACAACTTTATTTGGTGTGATACTTTTTATAACTATTTTTTTTCTCGGACTTTCTAACAGAGAAGGAAATCTCATGGTTCTGAAAAGTCATCCATAGTTCTGGGCTACTATGGTCTTACAGCCCCTCCCTATAAACTAGTAAGAAATTTTATTCACTCTTAATTTATATAATTGTTAGTGTACAATTCTTCGGAGCCAAGTTTGCCCATGACACTTCTCCATTTCTATTAGAAAATTGTGCAGTTGTATTTGGTATTTGTCTTGTGAATGCATGTAATCTTTTCAGCTCAGCTTGTTTAGGTTGTTTGAATTTCTAGGATGCTTTGGAACCATACATGAGCAAGAGGACATTGGAACTGCATTGGGGAGGATATCATCATGATTATGTTGAGAGTTTGAATAAGCAGCTCAAGAACAGTTCATTATACGGCTACACCTTGGAGGAACTTATCAAAACAACCTATAACAACGGGAACCCATTACCAGAGTTCAATAATGCTGCAGAGGTAATATAATCTTCTAACTGTTGCTTTGTTTAATTGAGAACTATGCATACAAAGGAGTTGCTTAGATCAACCCTTGAACAAATCAAGATAACATTTGAATTTTTTCATGTATAATGTGAACATAGAATCAGGGAACTTGTGGGCTTTGAAAAGCTTACCCACATCGATTATGAGAACCAAAGATTGTTTTTTAGGAGGCCATTTAACCATTAAATAAACACTTCCCAAAGATTTTTCCTCTCTGTGATTTTATATTCTTGATTCAAGGGTTGGCGACTTGGAGCACGCTAGAAGTGCTTATTTTTGGTTTTTAATATAAGTTTTAATTTACATATTAAGCTCCTCGGATGACATTTATCTTTTAAGGTTTTTTCCAAAATAAGTTTTGATTCACATGATTTACCATGATGTTTGCAGTTTGTGTGAATATGTAGGTTTGGAATCACGACTTTTTTTGGGAATCAATGCAACCAGATAGTGATAAATTGCCTTGGGGAGGCTTGCTTCAGCAGATTGAAAAGGATTTTGGCTCGTTTTCCAATTTTAAGGATGAATTTATGCAATCAGCAATGGGATTGTTTGGTTCTGGTTGGGTCTGGCTAGTCTGTGAGTAGTATTTGCTGATTTCCTTTGTGAATCTTTTTTGCGTCTGACATTTTTATGCTTGTAATTTATAATTTCTCATCTTGGTACTAATCGTTAGAAGTACCTATTGTCCCTAGAATGCGCTCATTGTTGTATTATTTTTCGTTGTTAATTTTAATTAAATTTACATCCAAGTGAATTTTTTTTATTGCTATATGTTATTACATAATATTAAAGCTGGGCTTGGTCAAGCGAGAATACTTGGACATGCTAGAGAGTAATGTGCATATGGATAGTGAATAAGGGATAGATCCTGTTGAGAAAATAGCATATTTACCTCTTAGAATCAAGAGTTATAGAGTTGTTATGTTGTTCGGGGTTTAGTCAAACGCGTATATGCTTGAAGAATAGCTTTATATATGTTTGGTTAAGTTGACATTACTTCAGTAAAGAACTAAATATTCATTTATTTTTGTTTATTTAGCTAATTGAAGAAATTTAAACATTATTTATGAGGCTAAATATATTTAGCTGTTTTATTTGAAAGAAAATATATCTAGCTGTTATGTGAGAAAATCTCCATGGCATTAGAAGTTTGATCAATTGTCTTAGTTTTGAATAAAAACTCAACACACAAGAAGTGTTACAATGCACAAGAGACGAGATCTGTTTTAGAAATTGAGAATGTAAAAAATCACAAGCCTCATCTTGTCCAATTGAAACAATTCCACTAGTTTTAGTCTAGAATTACAAAGGGCCAAGTGTCTCCATGTTTATTCATTAGGATAGAGTTATTGGAGATGTGTGGCGTGGTCGTTCTCTTGAAAACTATTGCAATGATGGAAGGATGATCGATTATATTAGTTTTGAATAAAATTATGCACAAAATCATAGTAGTTGCAACACACAAGAGACTATTTTTTTATTTAGAAACTTAGGAAGGGAAAAATCTTGGGACCTTGTTCATTTTGAAATAGTTCCATTAGTTATAGTGGATAATTATAATGGTCCACTCTATCCTACAAATGGAGAAGTTGTGAATATAAGATAAAAGACTTTTACTTTCAAGTAAGTCTTCTATGGTGTGCATAGGAGTTTGAGGATATCCAAGTTGATGATAGATGTTGGATAATAATTGACGTCGGGCAATGTCAGGTGTTCGCCAATACATGAAAAGTTGAGTGAAAATGGTCATCAATAACTTGATGTTAGGCAACTAGAGGTAGTCAACAAGTTTGTTTTCTTGGAAGAAGGGTAGATGTTAGACCGGTCTAGTCGGCCCAACACCAGGATCAAAACCAGACACTAGTGTATTCTAGATGGACCAAGCAAGCCGTCATCCCCCTTATGGGGCCCATGATTTGAATTCAAATTTAAAACGGAGGGGCGGTTTAGGAGGGAATTAATTTTTGGAGGGGCTGTTTATTAATTATCATTATAATGTATTCTCTAAATAGGGGGGAACGGGTGGGGGTTAGGGTTATGTTTTATGTTGGCTGAATTTTGTTTTCTCTTAAGTTGTTTGGGCTCTAGCTGCCGGCTAGAGATTGGAGAGTCAATTCTTCCTCTCGAATTGAAGATCCATTGTATCTTGTTTGTTTTTTTTCCATCAATAAGCAATTATCAAGTTTCCCTAGTATTTTGCCATCAAATTTCTCTCAATTTCTGCTTTTATATTGTTGAAGTCCTAAATTTCAGACAAGATCTTTTGATTATTGCATTTATTTCCTATCAAATTGGTATCAGAGCGCTTTCTTGGGTGGAAAAATAAGTTACCTTCATTGGTTTTGCGATTGAAGCCTATAGCCAATTAATGATAGCAGAAGATGGAGGCATTGGAGGGCGAGATGGAACAACTCAAGGCCGAAGTAGAGGAAAAATATTCTGGGGTGTAGGAAAGATCTCAGCCATCGAGAACCGTTTTGAGAACTTTGAAGATATGATGAAAAAGATGCTTGAGATGCAATTAAAAACATCACCGACAATTCCTAGGGTGGAACCACGAGGAAAGGAGATCTAGGAGGACGACGATGAAGTAGAGAATATTTTCCATCAAGAACCGCCACATGGGGTCCCGTTGGTGGGTGGATCGGGGTATTCCAAAATGAGGATAGTAAGAAGGAAAGCCAACCCTAGGGGTGTCAATATTGGACCCGACCTAAAAATTTCAGGTTTGGGTTGACCTGAACCCGAAACAGGTCGGGTTCGAGTTCAACAATTCGACCCGTTTCAAAAATCGGGTCGGGTTCGGGTTGACCCTTGACCCGAAAATGGCCCTTTTTTGACCCGAAAATCCGTTTTTGACCCGACAACCCAAGATTGATCCGAAAAGCTTAGTTTGACCCATTTTGGACCCGAAAACTAGTAGTTTTTTGTCCGACTTGGGTCATTTGGGTCGGGTTCGAGTTGACCCGAATAGTGTCAGGTCAGTTTCAGGTTCGACCCGAACCCGACCCATAACTCGAAATTGACACTCCTAGCCAACCCCTTTGGTAGACTATTCGGGCATGGGGAGAGGTGGAATGCAGAAGGGGCATGGTTGGGGTAGCCATGGTGTCAAACTCAACCAAGGGAGGAAGTAAGGAAACCATTACACCAAAGGAACCAACAGGGGAAGAAGTCATTGGGGTATGGATGCGAGAGCAAGGAAGTTAAAGATGTCTGTCTTTAAAGGGGAGGATTCTCAGGCTTTGGTGTACCGTGTGGAATGCTGCTTTAGTATCAGCGGGCTGACTAAAGGGGAAAAACTCTTGGCGGCAAGTTTATGTTAGATGGGAAAGCCCTAGCCTGGTTCCAATGGAAGGAGGCTAGGTATCCGATCTACTCATGGGGAGAATTTAAATAGTGCTTGCTAGAACATATTCGAGCCATTCGAGAAGGAGATCTCCACGAGCAGTTCTATGTCCTAACTCAAGAGGGGACATTTATGAAGTACCAGGAGAAGTTTGAGCTGCTGCCGGGGAATCTTGAAGAAAGGATTGGAGGGAAATTTTATGAAGGGGCTTAGGGAGGACATATGAGAAAAATTCAGGATAAAGCCTAAAGGGTTGAGGGAGACGATAGAACTTGCTCAGAGGGTGGAGGAAAAATATAAGAGGGAGAAGTCCAGTAGAAGCAATACCATGGGAGGGGCCTATCGGAGTACCCTTACAACTCTAGCAACCAGAACTAAGGCAATATCCTTTCAGAGAGAAGCTCCTAGGGAGAACAACGGGGGAGTTTGCCCAAGGGGGCAACTTCAAACGACTCACAGAAGTGGAGGTGCATGATAAAAAATACAAAATGGTTATGTTTCAGATGTGATGAGAAGTACAAGCCAGAGCCTAGGTGCAATGACCGAACTCTTCTGGTTCTCATTGTTGTGATTACGAGGAAGCTTAGGAGTGAGGTAGGAGTGAGGCATCGGCGGAGGAGGAAAAGTTGCATTTAGATATGGCTAAGGTTTCTTTGAAATCAATGGTGGGATTTACTTGAATCACACTATGAATGTGAGAGGAGAAATAACAGACAAGAAGGTGGTGCTAATATATAGTGGGACTACCCACAATTTCATTTTCAACTAGGTCGTAGATCTATTGGGGATGAAACTGGTGGGCATAGGGCGTTATGGGGTGATTATGGGGACTAAGAAGATTGAGACATGTAAAGGGGTGTGCAAAGGAGTGGTCTTGACCATACATTGGATTTAGGTGAGGGAGGATTTTCTCCCAATTGGAGTTGCAGCACTGATGTCATCCTGGGGATGAGATGACTGCAAATCTTGGAGGATACCATGGTGAATTGGACTCACCAAAGCTATGTGTCTCTAAAAATCATGGTAAGGGCTATGCAGGAGGTGGGAGGAGGATTTCTGGTGGAGTTGCAGAGTTTGGAGGGGAGGAAGGGGGGACATCCCTCTTTCAGTTCAGCCGATTATATAATAGTTTAGTGAGATTTTTCAATCACCTCAGGGGTTGCCACCACAGAGGGGCCTGGAGTACGCCATCACGTTGAAGGAGGGAGTATAATCGATCAGTGTCAGGCCTTACTGCTACCCCCAGATTTAGAAGTATGAGATTGAGAAATTGATCTGGGAGATGTTGGAGTCAGGGATCATTAGGTCGAGCGTGAGTCCTTTCCTTTTTCTAGCCTAGTTCTATTGGTCAAGAAGAAAGATGGAAGTTGGAAATTTTTTGTGGACTACCGGGCCTTGAATAAGGCGATTGTGCCAGACAAATTTCATATTCCAGTGATAGACGAGTTGCTAAATGAGTTATGTGACGAGGCAATATTCATGAAGGTGGACCTGAAGTCCGGGTACCATAAGATCCGGATGAGAGAGGAGGATGTTCCGCAGACAGCTTTCAGGATACACGAGGGACACTATGAGTTCTTGGTGATGATGTTTGGTCTCACCAACGCCCCTGCTACCTTTCAGTCCCTCATGAACGAGGTGTTCCAATCTTATCTCAGGAAGTTTGTTTCATAGTTGATTTCTTGTAGTGTGGCACCGTGGTTTTTTTTCTTGATTTTTGATTTTTTCATTTTAAAGCTTGTTGTTCTCTTCAGTTGTTTTCTTTTTCTTATTTGCGTTGTTACGTTGTTTTATTCCTAATAGTAGCCAGCTAAGGTCAAAAGTTCAAATCTACGAATCTTGGGATCAATGAGCCTTAGCTAAAAGTGAGGTCAAAGGGTCCTATTGCAAAGTGGGTCTATTCACGTGACGTTATGTGTTGACCTGTGTGGTGACACCTGCCAACCCACATATTGTCATATTGCATATATTTTGATTGATTAAAGCTATAGTTTAGCTCAAGTAATACAAAAATGAAAATAATTAAGCTTGACTAATATTTAAAATATGTATTATGTTGAGCTTGGCTTGAGTGCAATAAGAAATAATTAGCTAACAAGTTAGTACTCTGTTTAGCTTAGTTCATCTACAACCCTATGTATGGTAAAATGTTAGCTTGGGAAGGAAAGATAAGGTGGTGGGCAAAAGGAGGGAGGAAGCTAATTTTAAAAGAATTATTAAAATCATACATTGAACAAAGGGGCAAACTGGGCTAAGGGACTCGATATTAACACCACTAGATTGTGAGAAGAAAGAGTCCATATTGTGGCCTATGTACAGGTAAAGTAAAGTATATAATGCATTATCATCATGTTATTTGCTTAAAATGGACCAGTTTAATTGATTAGTTATTGTCCACTTTTGTTGACCTCCGAAAGGACACCGCTACGGCTGCAGGATTGCTGAGGGATATACGACCGCATCTATCATGAGGGATAGAGACGATCGCAGGCCTCCACGCTTCTCGCAAATGGGTCGATGGAAGGACATTAGATTGTGCATACGACTGAGCATTGATGATAGCGGCTCTCGCTAGCGCTCCTCGATGGGTAGCAATATACATGATATGATCAAAATAATGGGTTTCCCTTATTCGATAAATCAGCTCGGATGGAGTTTAGTAGATGTGAAATTCAGTTTCCCACGGGCGCAAACTCCCGTGGTTAATTACATCTCAGGCCGGAGCCTGAGATAACTCTTGATTAAGGATCATACATTATCCTATCCAAAATGGGACTGTCACATAGGGCTAAGACTAGGAAGTCCTACTCAAAGGGAAAAAAGGTCCAATCTGGCTTTAGTCGATATGCAAGGTTCATACCAGCATTTGGAGGAACTAAGATACTAAAGAGAAAACTAGAGAAAAAGTAAGTCGAGCACTCGACACATACGTGAGAAAAAAGATGGAAGTGATATCATCTATTTGACGCAGATAAGCAGGATTTATAGTCCATGAAGAGAAGGGACTCACCTACTATTTATAAATACTATGAGACCGAATATAGTAGCCTTAAATCCTAAATCTAAATTGGGCTTAGTGTTCTACACAACACTAACACCCGTGTCCTAACTAATGCAGTGCAAAACCTGGACTTACCCCGACCTGGATTGGGAAGCCACCTAACCACCTAATCGATTTAAAATCATGCTGTCAGATCATTTATGAAAGATAGATGGGTGGCTTAGTTTTTGGAAGTTAAAGCCGACATCTAGAGAGCTTCTTAATTGACATCGTACTTATGTTGGGTGAATGCTTCTAAAGTTAATGCAATTAAAATTTTATTTAAATTAGTTTCTAATGCCATGCATGCTAGTTGAAGTATCAAAATCATATATGCATAAGACTTTAAAAACGGACTTATTATAAAATAATTTTTAGAAGTATACTAGACTTTCCCAGGTCCGGCACCTCATCCTCATAGGCCAGATTATCCGGACTCTACCCGCAGGTAGGGAAGTGTCTCATAGAAGGAGAAAGAAGAATGCATTAATATGCATGCGATCCCGGACGATTCCAGCAATTCCTTAGGTCGTTAGGTTTCTATGTTATTTAATTTTTAAAATTTTAAAAATTAGTTATGAGTAGAAGATATTTTAGTCCTTAAAGAGCCAAACGAAGTCCAGACAAAAACAAAATCGGTATGCAGGCCGCCAATAAACTAAGAAACACATGCAACCCTAAAGACACACAATAATAAATAAAAGACATCAAACTAATCAAACTAATTAATAAATGTCCATAAGCCAACTGCCCTTAATTACAAAACAGGGTCTGCAGAAAATAAAGTGGCCGGGCACCATTGCCAACAACCTGGATTTCTAAGCCTAGGACTGATGCAAATGACTTTGAATGGGATATTGGGTCTTCAGTTTCTTCAGCATTCTTAGATTTTCTCTTCTTGGACTCCTTGGATCTCTCATCCTTGGACTCTTTAGATCTCTCCTCCTTGAATTCGCCGTGGCTTAAATATTCAAACGAAGAGACAATTCCCCCTTTTTAGGGGGATATTATATTTTCTCTTTGGACATTTAAAAGCCATCCAAACTCGATCTTCAAAATGAAAGAAGACTCTCCCCTTTGAGGATGCATTCTTCTTTTGGAATTCGAGTTGGATAAGAATATCCCAACTCAAAAAAACACTTTCACAACTCACACCAATTATTTCAAATGATTACATTAATGAAAAGCAGTAAATTCTAGACTCTCCTGCAAGGTTATCCTAATAAAAATCCCAAGCAGTTGATATATCACAAACAGTTTATATGGAAAGTAAAAAATGCTCATCATAGCCATATTTGACCATGCTCTTAGTTACTCATGAGGGCTAAGCAGTCTCTGAAGCACCTGTAGCAATTATTATTTATGATTTTAAAATTAGCCCTCATTTATTTAGGGGGGGGGGGAGGCTGAGCAATTTCTGAAGCACCTACACAAGACATCATTAGTATAAATCATGATAATTGCCCCCCTTTTATTTAGCGCTGCATGAGCATGACCACATGCAAAAAATAATGTATTGTTCATAACTTAGGGGTAGATCTAACGCACAATCTCATCAATCCACAGAGTGCAGTAAAAGTAGGCAAACATAGCAGCAATTTTCATAACATGCAATGAAATCTCAGAAAACTTGGCACACAGTAGAAAAGTAAACACCTGCCTAGCCTAAGTCTAGAAGTGACGCCTTAGCAAACAATTTTATGTGTGTGTAAGTCTTGTGTGATTTTGGATAGGTCCTATGTAGGATGATTAGTTCAAATTGCCTAAGGTTAGAATTTATTGGATGTCAAGAAATAAAATTTTAATTAAAATTTAAATATTAATGAATTAGTGTCAATTTTAGTTAATTTAATTTGTTGATCCCTTTTAATGCTTAGGGTAGTGATATTTGAAGTTTAAATTATTTTAGCAAATTTTGGAAAGTCTCGCGTCCTAGGTGCTAGGCTAAGGGGGTCCAAAAGGTCACTATGAGAAATATGTTAGGTTTGGGGTTCCTAATATTTTAGGTAAATAAAAGGCCTTAAGGAGAGTAATTAGGCTTTGAGTTTGCTAGATTTGGAGTTTTTTTATGCAAAGTTATGATTTTTCAAAGATTTGGACATTTAATGAATTATTAAAACTGCCTAATTAGGGGTGATTTTATGATTTTGATCTAAATCCACTCCAAACTGATTGGAATCATCCCCAAAGGTCAGAAATGACTTAAGAAGGTGTTCCCAAGTGTTTGGAGAAAATTTAGAATTTTAATAATTTTTAATTATCTAATAAGGGCAAAAAGGTAATTTTCAATTAAGGTTGAATTAAGGGTCAGATTGAGGCCAAACTGAGGGGCCCTAATTATCTAAGGTTAAGAATTGAGTTATGAACAGTTTGAGGTATTATGAGTAATTTTCTGAGTTAAAGTTGATTTATTAGAATTTTCTGAAGTTATCGGGTCCTACTTAACTGGTAAATTAGGGTTGGTTAATTAAGGGGTCTAAAGAGCCCTAAAAATTCATGAAAATTTATGGAATGTTCATATGTCACTAAGTTTAAATGTTAAAATTTTCATGTCAATCAGGGATCTATCATAGCTCGTAGAATTTTTTTAAGTTTGCTAGACGTATCATTATTTATTGTCCTTAGGGTGTCGCTATGTTGTATGGGTTTAAATCTTAGTTTTGAGCTATCCCTTTTGGTAACAATACAGGGAATACACAAATAAATAAACACACTAAGTCCTTAAATCTAGGAGAGCCTAAACTAGGTGCTCGTGCATCCTACACATGCAAAGTACGATAAAAAAAAAGTAGGCGCATTTAACGAAGCGATTAGTGAATGATTGAGACTCAATCATTCACTAATCTAATCCCCTATGAATGCTATTCACATGAATTAAAATTTCATTGGAGTGGATCTCCCAAAATTAGGAATTTAATAATATAGGTAGTTTTAAAATAATTTTAAAATATTTATATATATATATATATAGATTTTGCAAAATAATATAATTAAAAATAAATCAATTTATAATAAATACATATACGGGAGATCCACTGGCCACCTTAGCAAGGCTTCAAAATGATTTGAAAATAATTTTTAATTTCAAAATAATTATTATAATAATCATTTAAATAATATTTAAATAATCAAGTAATCATATAAAACAGAAATATGCCAGAATAGTAAAAGTTAGTTTCTGAAAATAATTTTTAAATAATATTCATAATTTTCTGAAAATAATGAGGTATGGCACGCCGAAATCCGATTTAAAATGAATTAGTTATGAATTTTCAAAGTTTAATGTAATTAATAGTAATTTTAAAATAATTTAAAGTAATAAATATTTAAAAATAATCATTAAATTAAAATAAATTAAGAGTTAATACTTTTGTAATTTGGAATAATAAAAATAATTTTGTAAATTAGGAAAAATAGTTGAATTTTAAAATAAAACAACTATTAATCAAATAGTTTAAGCATTTAATTAATGAAAGAAAATATTTTAAATAGGAAAATAATAATTAATTAGATTTAGATAATTAAAATACTCTCTTATTTTTAAAGTAAGTCAAAATGTTTCAGAAATTAAATAATGGTTTAAAATAATAATAATAATAATAATTTTAAAGTAATAATAATAATAATAATGATAATAATAATAAAATAGCTACAAAATAATTTAAAATAATAATTATTATAAATAACTATATTTAAAATAATGATAATAATAATGTAATAATAATTATAATTAAAAATAGGATAATAACAATATTTAAAAAAAGGTTTTTACTGTTTTTAAAATATTTTAAAATATACTTAATATTTTTAATTAAAATTAATTTTAAATTAAAGAACCGAGAATACGAGCGGTTCGATATATTATACATATTTTTTGGCTCAAAAATGAATTTTTCGTGATTTTTAGAAGAAATAAGTATTTAAAAATAAATTTAAAAGTATTTTATAATATTTTATTTAATAAAAACCGGCGGCGGTACACGTGGCAGGGCTGGATTGGCCCGTGCAAAACGCGCGACGGTGGGCCAATCAGGCGCAATCATCGCCTAATGATTGGAAGGGCGGCGGACCCCACGCGCTTTTGACTTAAATGACCCAGCAACGCGCGGGCATCGTCGGATCGAGCACGGTTCTGATCCGATGGTCGTGATCGCGTCGGACAGAGAGTTTGTCCGCGAGATCGAATCCAGCGGTCGTTCCGAACCGCGGAACGACTTGATCTCAACCGTTGATCGCGAGATCAACAGTTGGGATCAAACCCTAATAGATGAGAAGCCGAACCCAAGCCCTAGACCACTATTTTCGGCTCGTTCTCGCGATCGGGTGCACCTAATCAATTGAAATTTGAAACGTAGGCTCTATGAATGAAGAACATTCATGGGGTATAGTTTTTGCGGTCTGAAAAGCTCTTTACACAAAGCTATTTAACCCTATGTGCTTCTACCTAGGGTTAGAGATATCACCTTGATTTGTGGACGGATTAATCCGTTTATGGGCTTGTTGCACTTGTAGATTGTCCACGAATAAGTTTGTCGAAGGATCCTCGAGCTCCTAACGTCTATATCGATCACCAAACGTCGTGGAAGGTTTTGACCTCGGTTCGCTGGAGATCTCACCGCTGGCGGGCTTTGGCCAGTGGACTTTGCTTGGAAAAAGCAGGAGGGAGTTGGGAGAGCTCACACCAGAGAGAGGTCGGCTTCTGAGAACTCCAAGAAAGAGAATTTGAAAAAGAAGGTCTTTAGAAAACCCTAAATCATTCTATTTAAAGCATTAGACTCATGATCAAGGGTCTAGATTGAATCTCGAGCCAATTAAGAGGGAAACCAGGCTTAGGGGGCCGTGGTTTGAATTTGAAATCATTAATAGAGCCTTAATTGCATTAAATGGATTTTAAATGACCTAAATAGGTGTTTTTGACCTATTTAAGACTTGGGTTGACCAAGTTAATGATTGACTTGGTCAACCTAGTCAAATATGTCAAAGATATGAGTGGATCGAGCTATGAAGCCCTAGAATTGATTTAAAACTGATTTGGACTCAAAAGGGTCAAATGGGTCAACTCTGGTTGACCTAGGGCCCAGGTCTGGACTCAGCAAACTTGGCTTGACTCCCTAAACCCATTGGGAAGGGTCTTGGGGTCTAGCCTGGTCCAATTTGATCAGGTCAACTCTTTGACCTAGGTCGGGGGGAAAAACATGTCAACAACTTTATGTTGTAGACAATATTTTCTTTCTCTCCTGAAATTCTTGCAATTTGCCAGTACTGGCTTCTTCAAATCATGCAGCCTTACAACTTGAATTTCTAAAAATATCCCTTGCTGGCCTAGAGAACCAGCAATGAGAATTATAGAAATTATAGAAAAGGGCGTTTCTTACATGATACTTCCTGCTCTTTATAACACTGCTAATTTTGTTGTCTCAGTGAAGAGAGAGGAGAAAAGGCTAGCTGTGGTCAGAACATCAAATGCTGTCTGTCCACTAGTTTTTGATGATATTGTAAGTTGAATTCGATTTATGCATGCTTTGATCAGGCCTAATCCAGAGACCATGACTGATGATTCGTGTTTATTGCAGCCTCTTATAGCTCTTGATATGTGGGAGGTAACAATCTTGAATCCATACAATATATGTCACTGCCTTCTGTAATGACTGACAACTGACTATCTTACCTGTATTGTTGTAACAGCACGCTTACTATCTTGATTACAAGGTATCCTTTCTTACCCTTGTACATTTATGCCATAGTTGGCTTGATAAATCCTTTATCAATTTCATGACTTACAGTTTATTTATCAATTCCTATTTTATGATGCATGTGAATCGGGCACTGGACTCAATTATTTTTAAAAATAATAAAACACAAACATAAGTTGACTTGGTGTTTAAAAATAAATATTTTAATGTTATATGATTAAAACATTCATCCTTCGCTTTTATTATATACTTCTAAATTAATTATGTCATTTAATAGAATAAATAAACTATGATTTTTTCTTACCAGTGAAGTATAAGACTTAGGTTTCATTTGGGACGGATTTTTTATTTCTTCTTAAAACAGTTTTTTTAGTATAATTTTTTTTTTAAACTTAAAATTTTTGTATTAAAAAGTTGTTTTAGAAAGCAATAAAAAGCTGTCCCAAATAAGGCCTTAATAATGTTTATTTTGAAGTGAGATTAATATTAATAGAGAGTGATAGAGAGGGAAAACTATAGCAGAATGCAAAATAAGATTGACGCTAGAGTCTAGACTGAATCTTGTTGTAGTGGAAGTTTGTGTTTATATGTGCCTAACACTTATCCACGAAGTGCTTAAGAGCTATCCAAGAGGTGTCCTTAGAGTGTTGATTGTTGAAGCTCTTAAAAAAAGTTATATAACGAGACACTGTGGTTAATGTCTGACTAAGTATCTGACACGCCATTGCATTAATTTAGAAGTGCCTGTTTAGCTTTTCTTTTTTATGCATGTTGAAATTCTTTAGTTAGATTGAGAACTGATTGATGATCATCACCAGAAAATACTAAGGCTCATATATACTAGATTTCTAGTTGACATGTTATTCATTTTTCAGGATGACAGAAGAAGATATGTCAGCAATTTCATGAACCATCTAGTGTCCTGGCATTCAGCTACACTTCGTATTGCTCGAGCTGAGGCTTTTGTAAATCTTGGAGAGCCAAAGATTCCAGTGGCATGAGACCTTGAAGGTGATTTAATCAAAACTTGTCCGTTGCTGCAGTCTGTATATAACTAGATACAAAACATCCTTTAAATGTGAATGAACTAAGCATGAAAAAATTGGAAATTTTATGGATCATGATGTTTATTGAATTTTTAATGAGGATGCAAGACTTTTTCATATAAAGTTCAAGTCATTTTTATCTGGTTGCAAGAAGTTTCTTTCTGTTTTACAAGATATTATTATTTTGTGCTAGACTAGTATTGTTGCCTAGCAAAATGATAAGGGATGTTTTGTATTGCAACCAAAAGTTTAAGCAAGATATCCTGAGCAATTTTTTCCCCAGAAAATAATGTGATTTTATCTTGAACAGCAATGAAATATATTCCTCCTCTCATTGAGATGCATAGGTTTGATTTTCTTTGATAAAAATGAGAGGTGTTGCTTCTTATTATTCCTTCCAGGACAAGATGTAGTTCAATCTTTAGTATCAGACCTGTGAGTACAGCTGAGGATATTGTTGTGGAAACTTGAAAGATGGCGAGGCGTAGAGTGGAAATTTGAGATCTAGGGTTTCTTGTTTTGGGCTCTTGGCGTTGCCGGAGATTGGAGAGTTGTTCTTCCTCTCAGATTGAAGAACAAATTGTATCTTTGCTATTTTATTCGTCTATTAGTAAAATATAAGTCTTTGCTTGAGTTTTCTCTCAGTTTTCCCGCATTCTCTCACTGTTTTCTTGTGTAAAACTGCTGTCCACTGGAGAAAACAGCAGTTTTCCCCTTGTTCCACTTCTGATTTGACTAGGAACTACTTGAAAACCAAGTATTTCCTATCAAAAGTCATCCCAAATAAATTGTTAATATATAAGAGATTCTATACATGCCGTTTCTATTTGTCTGCATTCAGCTTAAAAGGCCAAAGTTGGAGATCAAATCTAAGCTTGTTGTACATGTCAAAACAAGTCACTTAGCTTAAACAAAGTTTATATTCATGTGACTAAGTCGTTTGTTTTCTCTTTTCAATCCTTTAGCAGCTGGAGGTCTATCCTCGACAGAGCATTGAAGAAATAGTACATTCTCAGAAGGAAAATGATCCTTTTATTCAATTTATTTTGCCCTTCTCAGAAAGCTTTTATATTTTCATTGTACGCAGCTGCTGTTTCAACTTTCAAGGCCCCCCTACGAGAGGAAATACTCCTTTGTTGCCAATGGATCATTGCATAAACTTATGTATTTTAAGAGGTTCAATCAATTCTTTATTATCTTATTAGTTTATTCGAAGTAATTTATACAATTTCTATTTAATTTTTCGTTGAGGCTTTTTTGGCGTGGCCTATATCTTTTATATTTGAATGTTATTCTTACTTGGCTCATACCTTTTATATTACTTGTAAAGTCATCATAATTTATGTTAATTCATATTCTTTTTTGTTCAGATTTTGGGAGATAGATGTGGGAATTAGGGATGTAAACAAGTCGAGTCGAGTGAAGTATCTGCCTAATCAAGCTTAGCTTATTTGGTTTTTACTGAGCTCGAGCTTGACTCGATTTTTTTATTTTAAATTAAAATTTATATTTTTTTTTTGAATTTTTATTTTAATATAGAATTAATTTAAAAAGATTAAAATATCTTATATAATATTAATTTAAATTAATTAAGCGGCTCAATAAACTTATAATTCGAGCTAGGCTGAGGTCGAACTCGAGCGGTAGCACGAGCTCATATAATATATGAGTTTATAGATAGGCTTGAGCTTGAACTCATGATAAGCTCGACTCGTGAGTTCGAGTTGGTTCAGCTTGCTTACTTCCCTAGTAGGAATACAAGTAGTATCACTAAAAATTAATCATTACAAAAATAAATAACTCCTTAAAAAGCCAACTGACCATTCCCTTGCCTTGAAAAACTATAGATTGGTACACTACATGGTGATGAGGTTGCATGGAAAATCACATGTGAAACTTGTTGTGGTGGTTTCTACTTTCTAAGAAAGTTCACTTTGTTTGTTTGAAAATGTCCAGATAGAAGTGTTGCAAACTTTAGTACATCAGTAATGCTTTTTTTTCTTCTCATTTGTTTATTTGGAAAAAAGAAGAAATTATTGTTAAGATATTATGATGTAAAGTATTTTTTGATGTGTTAAGATATTCTGATGTAAAGCATTTTATACTTTCTCCTCATTTCTCCCATAAACTCTCATAACCAAGGAGAAGGGACTTAGAAGAGAACTAGTTTAGGATTGTTAACCTTTTAAGACCATCAAGATGAAGATGGTGTAAGAAGATGAAGATGCCAAAACTTTAGTCCATTCTCTCCCCTCTTGGTATCTCTTCAATCAACCACTTTGTAGATGCCGAAGTCGCAAACTACGTAACGGGAAGTTATTTCTTGCTTTGGCTTGCACATTGAGTGCTCCAGGAATTGATGATTATCATCGCTTTGGTTCTCGCTTGATTGCCTCCGACCATCTCTATTTTTGGAGAGATTATTGTGTGCGGAGTCTATATGTCAATTCAGACGTGTCACGTCATCCAATACATTATGCATTGAGTGACATGACACATTCGGATGCGTCTGGACTTTGCACATAATATTTTTCCTACTTTTGATATTATTATTATTATTTTAATTAAAATGTATGCATAATTAAACTATAACATTTGTCTTTTTAACCATCTCATTCCAAAATTTATATGAAATAAATTACTTTAAGATATTGGAATCAAAATTTTAAGCTTTGCATTAAGATAAATGTAATATAAATTGAAAGATCTTTTTTGTTATGATTAGAAGAAATTTATGACTTTATCAGAGGCTATGCAATAGAAATTTGGTCACTTATATAGAAAAAGAAATAATTGATTGAATTGATAATGAAATAATTATTAAGATTTTTTAAAATATGATAAGCATATGAGTAAATATTTGGTTTTATTGATAATTAATAAATTTTAAAATATTAATAATTAAGTGTAAATAATTAATAATATAATTAGTAAATAAATTAATAATTTGATTTGCTTAATTAAATAATTAGAAGTATAATTAGTAATTAAAATAATAATATTATTAGCTTATTTAATATAATTTGAAATATAAATGATTAATTATATAATTAATTGTGTAAATAATAATTAAATAATTAATGAATAGTATAATACTTATGTGATTAATGACATTTTAAATAATATATGTAATAGTTAAAATTAATTAAATAACACTTAAATAATTAATTAAAGTATTAGTAGGATTATTAGTTAAATAATTAGTTATTTAAAGAAATTATTAACTAATTAATTAGAGAATTATCAATATAATTACATATCAAATATATCATTATAACATTGTCAATAATTAAAATTGAAATTAATAAGTAGTTTGCATTTAACATCTAAATTAATTAAAAAAAAATTTAATCTAATTTTTGAATGAATTAATCATTTTAAATTCTAAATTTAATTGTCAAATAATTTTGTAGGATTTAGTAAGATTTAATAATTATGCTGTCAAATAATTTTTAAAATTTAGTATTTTAGGGTTTAGAGTTTAGGATTTAAGGTTTAGGGTTTAGGATTAAGGATTTAAGATTTAGGGTTTAGATTTAAGGGTTTAAGATTTAGAATTTGAAGTTTAAGATTTATACCAACCATATCCACTCATACCCACATGAGTGGGTTATGTATGATGAGCACCCAAATGCAAGGCACCAGCCCATTAAAGTCAGAACATCCGCCGTGAAATTCCAAAAATTCTGTGCGAACCCGAAACTGGTTGGGAGTTTCTCGCTGCCAAATGACAATGACGAAGCAAACTGGTAATCCCTGCTCGTACCTTCATCATCTCACTCTCCGCTTCTTCTCTTTTAAGAGTTGGCCTCCTTCCTCTTCTCTTTCAACCCCACTGTTCCAAAACCCTACTCCGTCCTTTGCCAGCAAAACAAATGGACGATTTGTGCTTTAGATTTTACCTCGCGTTGTTAATCTCGTCTGTGATTGCGGCCAGAGCATTCCGCAGGAAGTCTGTAGACCTGTCCGGCGTGGCGGCGGGGATACCGGTCATGGTCATCCATACGGTAGCGGGATATAGGTGATGTTTATTGCTTTTCTTCTAATTATATAGCTTCACGTTTAATTAATGAGTTACACGTCTCTGATCCTTTTTTTTATGCGTTGGTGAACTGAAGATTTGCGGTGCTGCTTCTGGTTTTCTTTTTCTCGTCATCAAAGCTTACGCGGGTTGGAGAGGAGAAGAAGAGGGCAGTGGATGCTGAGTTTAAGGAAGGAGGTCAGCGGAATTGGTGAGACGTCCTTTATTATTTTGTTTCTTTCTTTCTGCTTCTTATAGTTTGCTGGGCGTGCTTTCACGAAGGTCAGTATTTTGTAGTTGTTTCTTTGACGTTTGTTACACGCCCATCTAAATGCTACTTTTGGATTGAGTCGTTAGCTTCCAAGTTAGGTTTGTATTTCCTTGCATGTGCCATTTCTGTTTTCATGGTTTGGTGGATTATGGACCTTTCGTTGGAGATCTTACATTGGACTGCAAAGCATACTTTTTTCATTTATTTTTTTGTTTCAAGCTGGAGCTAACCTCGAACTTTGTTTAAGCTTCAAAATGTTGTTTAAGCATGTTTTTGCTAACTCTTTCTTGCTGGAGTTTATACCATACTGGCCTTGTTCAACCTCAACTAAACATCAATGCTTCACTATTATTTTAAAAAACGCTGTTCATTTCAATGCATAAAGTTTCGCCCAGTTCAATAAGTATACAAATTTTAGGTCTTTATAAAATTTTTAGGCAGAGTAATGAACAAAATTAGAAGGAAAAATCAATGTAGTTTAGTACTTATTTGAGATATGCATCCATTCTATAATTGCTCTATTAATATTTTACACATGAAATACAAACAATGGAGACATGGTCTATATAAAAGGATAAATTAAGGTTGATAGATGAGCATTATATTTAGTTCTCATAAAGGTTGTTGTTGGGTAACAAATATGTACAGAAATGAACACACATTTAAAATAGTTTGGCAGACAATAGGTAGGGTACCCGTGAGTAAATTTACCACCTACCGTTTTGTATTCAAAGGCAAGCAGTAAAAAATGATTATTTGTACCCAATTCTTTTTTTTATGCACGAAAGTGAATTTTGCAAATAAAGAAACCAGCAGGCATGCAATATGCTTTTATTCTTCTAACTTTTTATAAATTACAAGGCTTGATGCTCACTACAGAGCTCAAAGTCCTGATGCAAGATAAAATGTTCCCAATGGTTTAAAGCTTTTACAGCCGTATTCAATTCTTGTTCATAATGTTATCTCACCTGTACACGTTAGCCATTGTATGGCTTATTATTTACTTCTTGCCCATGTATTTTTTATATATAGCTCTCTATTTTACCTACAGACACAATCAATAATAAACTCATTTCTATTTTTGTTATCTGTTTGCTCTCGTTTCTCTCTGGTTTCCCCTTCCTCCAACCGGTCTTCATGGTATCAGAGTGCCATTAATAGCAGACCAAGATTCGGCGGCATCTGCTCCATCCTCTTCCAATATCTCTAACTCTGTCTTATTTTATTTTTCCCACACCACTAAAGTTCTTGATCTCAAACCTCAAGAATCTCGTTCCCACCCAACTTACAAATGACACCTGCGCAATTTGGCTGCTTCAACTTCTCCAACACTTTTTTGCAAATGGTTTCGCCGATTATCTTACCGGCGATTCGGTATGTCCTTTCGACACCAAATCTTCCGACTACGCGTTATGGCGCTTAATCGATTGGAACCTTATCTCCGCACTTCTTGCGACAATTTCTCCATTCATTCTTCCCTACGTCATTTCCTCTTCCACCGTCCATGACATTTGGGCGATTCTTGAACGACGCTTGCAACCCACGAATCGCTTACATGTGATTCAACTAAAGAGCGAGCTTCACAACATTCAAATGTGAGATTGCTCTATGCAGCAATATCTCGCTCAAATCAAAGTTCTTATCGACAATATTGCCGCAGCCGGCACCAAACCCGACATTGAGGATATCATCGTGTACATCCTCAATTGATGCAGACAAAGGGGGGGTCAACTCATGTAAAAAATAATTAGATTTTTGGCTTCCCTTGAGTCTACTAGCTCAATCAAAATTGAGCTAAAATTTTAGCTCATTTATGAGCTGGTCTTTAGATCACTTATTGAACTAAGGGTTAGCTCATTATTAGCTATGATTTTAGCTCATAGTTATCTTATATTAAATGTTCTTTTTATGCTTTTTATGTTTATAATTATGTTTGTCTCTTGGAATTCCAAACCGGCCTTTGGAATTCCAAGATTTACTTTTCCCATGAGGTGGCTCCTTGGCTTCCTCCATGGCCTTTAGTATTTTGTGCATTTGCCCCCTTGGATTCCGGCCGGCTGCTGGTTTTCCGTGCCTGGGCTCTTTCCCATGACCGTGCCCCTTGGTTCTGGGCGGTCTCCTTGGTTCCCGTGGATGCCTCTTCGGTTCCTTGGCTTGGGATGTTTTTTAGGTGTTTTAATGCTATGTGATGTTTATAATTCCTATGAAAATTAATGTTATGTGTATTTTAATATTCCCTTTCATACTTATATATATGGGGGACTTGTAATGTTTGAAAAAGAGTTATGAAAATGTAATTTTTGGAAAAGCTTTAACCTGCGGGTTTGCTTCGGAAATCCTGCGGGCTCTTTCCACCATTCTTTCTCATCCCCTCCGGAAATCCTGCGGGCTCTTTCCACCCTTCTTCTTGGCTTCTAATCTCTTCGTCTCTCCGCAAGTGCTGCTCCATCTGTATCATTCTTCTCTAAGTGAAGCAACTTTAGGGTGTCTTTTTATTTTATTTGGAGTCGTTTGGAAGAGTTTAAGTTATTAAAATCAACGTTTGTAGTTTTAATTTCCGTTGCTTAGTCTTATTTAAGTTATATCTTCTTTTAGAGGCATATTGTGTCTTCTTTTATATAGGAAGTCAGATTTTCTTTTTGTTATCGAAAAATATAGGGTATCCTATATTTTTTGGTCGCACCATCAATGGACTTCCCTCTTCCTACAATCCGTTCAAATCTGCCATTAGAGCATCACTACAATCGATTGATCTTGATGTTCTTTACTCAATACTTTGTAGTGAAGAAATAAATCTTCTGCATGAACATAAAAAAGAATCAATCGTGCAAACCGATTCCATGGCACTTTACACAAATCGAAATTCTTCTTCTCATGGACGAGGCAACACTCGGTAGTCAAGAAACAAATCTTCATCCACCAAATTGAATCTGGCTTCTTCGACCAACGCACCATCCACCCAAAACCGCTCGGAGCACCCAATCCGTCAAATATGCGGTAAAATAGGACATTCTGCAATCAACTGCTGGCATAGGTGCAATCTTTGCTACACTCCTCCCACCTATGCGACCACACGTGCCTTGCTCGCTCAGCAAAATCCTCACCGAACCACTGATTGGGTGCTTGATTTTGGAGCTTCAACTCACCTCACACCTGATCTTGCGAACATTCACCAGTCAGCTCCCTATCATGGATCGGACTCCATTTCTATTGCAAACGGAAATTCCATTCCGATTCAAAACACGAGACAAGGTCTACTTCCGCTTCCTGATTCGGCTCGTAAGCTTTACCTTCACGAAGTTCTTCACGTCCCGTCTATATCACACAATCTTCTCTCAATTTCAAAACTAACAACTGATAATCATGTATCTATTTCTTTTGAAGGTAATGGATTTATTATTAAGGACTTGCAGGATATTCGACCTCTTCTATGTGGTCATCTTCATGATGGGCTATATCAAATCACATAAATCACCCATTTTTGTTGTGCGGAGCTCAACTTCTTGCTGAAGTATTCTACAAGGTGATTTTGTTGTGATAATACAACTCTTATGCCCCCATTGCAGAGGCATTTGTGTCAACCTAAAAAAGTTTTTCAAAGTCAGGACAAGGACTGGAGCTGTACTAAAATTTCAATGCTTCTTTTTACCCAACTTATTTTATACGAATGCGAATTTTTGGTAGTTTTCAATTATAGAGCTTGAACTAGAGATCGATAAACAATATTCTTGGTACATCCTTTATCAATTAACAGATCACATACCCTACCATTCAAAGTATATCATTTGCGAAAAATAACATTACGCTGAAAATTGGTGGGTGCAGACAACAGCTTCCCTTCATCAGCCACCAATTCTTTGATTTCAGCTTTGTTGTCATATTCTAATGTATTTTCATGTACTTCCCTTGCAACAAGATGCAATTGGTTTCTGCTTGGGCATTTATTGTGTAACAACCCAAAAATGAAAAGTATTTTAAAATATGAAGTTTTTAAATTTTTGTTTAAGCTATAGCGCTTTAGGGCTGTGCTTGTGAGGTTTGTGCTTGTGAGAGCTACGACACAAGTTTTGAGAGCACAGCGGCGCCAAAAATTGATGTTGCGGCGTTTGAGTCTCTGTTTCTACTGTAATTCTGAATTATGCATGCAGCGCTACGGTGCTGGGTCTGAGAGCTGTGACACTGGATCATTAACAATATTTTAATTTATTTTTTTATTCTAAATATCCATGCCATTTCACCCCACCGCCTTTCTCATTCTTTGCTTGCTCAGGAAGAAATCAAAGGTAGAGGAAAGAGAAGAGGAGAGAGAAAGTTTGTCGGGTCCTTTTCATCCGTCGTTTCTTTTACAAAAAGTTTTCTAGTTGTTGTAACTTATCCTCTTGCTTTTTCTATCAATGATTTTGATTTTTACGGATTTTATCTCTTATAAATTTGTCAAAAATGCATTATTTCCTGATTTTGTAAGTTTTTATCATGTAACTTTTGATATGTTATAGATTTGATCATTCTAAATAGTATAATATGATTTTATTATTATTTTAATTGTTAGAAACGTGAATATGAATATTTCTAAGAAATAAGTAGGAAATGAGTATACTAAAAATGGATTGAATGTGATGTATCGTGATTTGATATGATAATACTGAAATGCATGTGCTAGAATGATTGAAAGGTCTATATGTTCTGGAATGTGATATTGATCTGACTGAAAAGATGCATTGATTACTATCAGATGCATACGACATGATAACCCCACGTGATATTCTTAATATTCACTATTTCATCGATGTGAGTCATAAGGATCTAGAGATTTATTGTGAGTTATAAAGAGTTGGGACGACTGATCCATATGATTTTAGGGAAGGTATAAAGAGTATACTGATTTAGAGTCATAAATGGCGACTGATTGGGAGTCCTAAGTACAAGAGCAAAATACCCTCATCGAAATGTCTGATAGAATATTGATTACTGATTACTGATATTGATTTCTACTTACTGATAACTGATGCTAATTACTAATTGATATTGACTATTGTTATTGATATTGTATGGACATTAACCTTACCGACATTGATTTCTATTATTGCTTACTGCTACTGAATGCGAACACTGACACTACTATATAACTACATAATTGATAAACTGGCGAAAATGATTAAATGATATGATTGAGGAATATTAATTTAACGACAAAGACAAAATGATTGATTGATTGATATAGGTGACCGGTACAAATAGCATATATTGATTTATATATTTTCTTATATGATTTATAATATAATATTTCTCTTTTGTCTTGTATTGATTTTAGCTGTAAGATTTTAATTATTTGATGGGTTTTTTTGCTCATTATACGATTTTACATGTTTGCAGGAAAGAGTAAGGATCCTGTGGCATGAGGCACTAAATGTCATGCATAGTTTTTTTTCCGCTCTAATTTAGTTTTCTTTCAGTTCATCTGATTTACATATATTCTTTTGTAGCCTATGAAGGTTGTTATACATATTATTTTGGTCTCTGGATGTAAAATGTAAATATTGATTATGGTAATGTGAATTATATTTTTTTGTTATTTATTATTCTTTAATGCAATTAATCAGCTCTGGATATTAAATTGATCTGATTGTTAAATAAAAGATAAAATAAATATGGTGGAGGAAAAGATAATAAAGAGAAAAAAAAATGAAATTCTTTCACTTTAGATCTCGGGGTGTGACACATTGGGCGTATGTCTGGGCTGGAAACTGAGAAAACACTTGAGATTCTATGTGTTATGTGGCCCTGTGGAAGAGTGGCAACAACAGGTTTCACAGTCAATTGTTGGGGCGGCATTTTGGATCCACAGCTGCTTTGTGCTAGTGCCTTTTGGGAGTACAATCCCACACTAATATTTAGAGAGTTCACTATGAGTTACCATGCTCACTCACACTCAAAGTATGGCTTAGCGGAGAAAGGTCTTCAGTACACCCAACGATGCCACGAGGAAGGCCGCAACGCCAATGGTCTTAATCCACGGAAAGGTCGACGGTGGTGGAGAAGTAGCCCCGTACAGAGGAGTAGATCTCCCAACGAGATGCCAAGGTGTCTTAGGCTTTTGATGATCGATCATATGTGCTAATCAGTAGAGGATACACCTGACGTATCTTTCCACCGTCTCGTCGTATTCCCAATCGGGGTTGTAGAAAGGAGAGAGAAGAATGTCAATCTCCCCACGATCGTTGTAAGCGAACCCGTGGTCAACCTCGGGATCAGCCATTCAACATTGAAGAAATGGTGAGAGGGCATCGTCTCCTTTTCTTGGCTTTGAATATCATGAGCAACCAAAACTTCCCAAGGGAGGGAGGTAGAGGAGGGGCGGCCAAGGTAGTGAGAGGGGCGGGTGGCTTGGGTGAGAGAGTTTATGTTAGATGGAGGAGAAAGAGATTTACTCCAAATCTGAAATTAATTTCAGATTATGAGTAATATTGGAGGGAATCAATTTGAAATTGATTTCAAATTTCAAATAGGGTTGAGGGGGATTAATGGACAATTAATGGGAAGACTCCCACATGGGGCCTGCGGTATAGGAGAGATTAAGGGGAATTAATTGGAGAAGCAATTAATGAAATTTGAGAGAGAAAGCTCATGGAGAGAGGTAGGCCGGCCATAGGGAGAGCTGAGAGGGAGTGATTAATGTTACTTAGGTTGCCCCTCACGTGAATAAACCAAAGCTGAATCAAATATGAAATTTGATTTCATATTTGCTCATATTTAGAAAGTTTCCTAAATGGTGAAGCCTTGAGAAACCTTGAAATTTAATTAGGTGGCCTCCGCACGTGAATAAACCAAAGCTGAATCAAATCTGAAATTTGATTTCAGATTTGCTCCATTTATAAAGTTTCCTAAATGGTGAAGCCTTGAGAAACGTTGGAATTTAATTAGGTGGCCCTTCACGTGAATAAACCAAAGCTGAATCAAATCTGAAATTTGATTTCAGATTTGCTTCATTTAGAAAGTTTCCTAAATGGCGAAGCCTTGAGAAACGGTTGAATCCAATCAGTTAATGGATTAAAAAAAAAAACTTTGCTAATTGCTTAGGATGTGAATTAGGAAAGAAACTTAATGCAATTGAAAGTGAATTTCAAATTATTGGAGCAGGTTGGCTGGCGGGTTGGTGTGGGGCCGGAGGGGAGGTGGGGTGGAGGAGGGGAGGCCGGCGGCATGGTTGCTGGCCGGCGGGTGGGCGTCCAAGGAGGGCCGGCGGGATGGGGTGGGGGTTCGGTTTTGGGAAGTAGAAGGGATGTGGGGTGGGAAGGAGGCTGGCGGGTAGGTAGAGGAAAATAAGAGGAGAAATCCGGCGAGAATAGAAAGAAGAAAATACCACGAGCCGGGGTCTCTTCCGACGACTGGTGGGCCTTGTAGTTGCTTACCCCGAGCTCTCTCCCTTCCCTCTAGTGATCACACAAGAAGAAGAAGAAACACAATAAATTTTCATTAAACATTCATCATCCAATACATAAGAGAATGACCATATATATAGGTCTCACAATGACAAATAAAACAAAAGACAAGAATGCCCCTTGGGCTACAATAGTGACCAACTACCCATAAGGGCAAAAACGAAAAACTGAAAAAAATAAAAATGACTAATACATAAAATGCATGAAAAGTAAAGACTCTCCATCATGGCCATCGATCTTCTGTGTCGCCTCTGATAGACGCGTCGAAACCTCGTATCGATGTCCCCATCAACAATGTTGGTACTTCATGTAAAGCATTTGTTCTAAGTTTGTGGGAAGATGTCCTTGTAGCAAGTGTTTCATTTGATACCAACTACGAACACACTCTTTGCCTACACGCTGTCTGGTTTGTAAGAGTTTCTACCACCGAGTGCTGACACCCCCTTTCAACCTACAAGCTACACACTTGATATGTATTTCAAGGGCTATATCCATATATACTTGAAGAAAGTCTCCATAACTATTTTACAATCTAAATAATATTCAATTTGATTCACTTTGTAATCGTCCATCGAAGAAGGGAATACCAAGTTTAACAGGAAATTTATTTTGAGACCGATGGAACTTGTCATTTGCACGACAAAATGTATAATTGGGAACATAATTTTGATCCTTCAAATTGGACCTCTCAATAGGTTGTTGGAATTCAAGTTCGAGCTATGAATCAGAATTTTAGCAAACAAGGGTTGGATTTCTGCCCATCATTCGAGCTCCCAGAGTGTGGGCTCGTGTCATTGATATGGTTATTGGCACATTGCAGTTTAGCATTGGATTGATGCTAGCACCCTGTTGAAGAGTCTGCAGCTCACGATGAACTTCCACTGTGAATTGAAAGAATTCGGCGGAGAGGGTTTCCAGTTGTTTGAGACTTTTTTTTTTTTGCATTGCCCATAATGCTTCTAATCTCTAATCACCGTCAAGAGCTACCCATGAACTTCGCTCAGCCATTTGTGACCTGGATGTGCTGTTGTTCTGATACCAATGTGATGTAGAAGCTCACTAATTAACAACAATAATAAGGAGAAGAGGGAGAGACAGGAGAAAATAAGAAATACTATCTTATAAACTAAGTTCTATTTTTCTGTAAAACTGAAAAAATCATTGCCTTATGTTTGTTACATATATGTCTAGGCCTCCTTCTGTTGCTATATATCAAGCCACCATAAATTAAAGTTAGATTATACTAAATAACTGAAAAGGACAAAATACTCAGAATAACAGAATTATGGGAAGAACAGAAAAAAACGTGTTAGTGAAGGTGAATTATCCCTTCTTCTAAAAGATGCACCGCGTCACAAAATAATGGAATATCTAATCATGGAAGGGCAATCAATGTAGTTGCTATCACAATCTGCGCTACAAACAACTAGGAAGTTTCCAACATTGCTAGCAAATACTGCTCGCAAATACAACGGTAACCCCAAATGGAACTCCAAATCCTAATAAAAACACAGCCCGTACAACACTTGATTGCAGTTTAATTAGATGAACACTTGCATAGTTTTTGCTTTCACTGTAATGAGAATTACCAACTGAGGACATATTTATCAAGCCAAAATATGTGTGTTTATAATGGTGAATGATGAACAAGATCAGACAAATGAATAAAGTTCATTAAAAAATAATACTTCGACAAATTTAATAGAAGTGCTATACATTAGATTTGATGCATGAAATTCAATGGTCGAGGAAGACTCAAAAATAACTTTCATAACACATGGAGGTTACTATGAATTTGTGGCATTGAAGCCACATAAAATTAACTATATTTTATAGTTTAATATCATAAAGCCCTCATAAAAAATAACATAAATCACATAAAAAATTTCACCTCAATTATGACATCTCTAATATAAAAATAGATCCAAAAGAATTTAACATAAATAAATGCTACATAAAAGAAATTATTTTAAACTAATGTGATAAGATCATATTTCTAGCTTTTTTTCTAACATTATCAAATAAAAAAAATGCTTATTATCTAATATATATATATATATATAAGAGATGGACCAAAAGATTGAGAAATTCGTTAGGAAGCTCAATGGTTGGTGTCTGCTCGCATGAAGGAAAAATCAGAGACAGATGAGTGCCAATGTCTGCTCATGCGTGGAGGAGAAACCAGATAGCACTGCTGCTACAATGTTTGCATGTGGAGGAGAAAATGATGATAAGATGAGAAGGTAGAGCGGGGCCTAAATCATTTATTCTTGTACTCTCTCTCTTTTATTCTGTATTAAATCAGCCACTCAACGAACCCAAGATACATGAGATGCCATCTCAAAGGCGAAATACGATTTGATGTGCCTTCGTATTCTAGTGGTGTGCAATGAGCGCATGAGAAGGCTACGACATATGACTCCTCCACTTAGTAGCGCTCCACCTTTGAAGCACGTTTTGAACAACATTGAGAGCTAGCAGTTTCCTTCTGAGGACAGGCTGATGCTTTTACATATTTTTTAATTCAGGGGAAAATGTGTTCTCTACAATCAATCCAATTAATCTCCACCATCAAAAGGCTATCAAGCCCGTCTAATGAGTTAACCTTCCTTGGGTTACCTAAAATGAAAAGCTACCAAAATAGCGTTCTAATTTTGGGGTATTTAATTTTGTAAAATTGAAAAAGAAAACGTCTAATTTTGTTTGCTGTTGAGTTCAGCAAGAATAATAAAATACCTCTTTTTTTTTCTTGTTTTTCTTAAAACAAGTCTTCTGATGTTGTCGATGGCTTTGATATGTCTCATTGATAACGTTATAAATAATGAATCTTATTTCATTTATGCCATTATGTTAAAGCACGTGTGTCTTCATTCTGATATATGCAGGAGACAGGTTCTAGCTAACAGTGGAATCGCATCCATCTTGTTAATTATATTGGCTACATTGGCTAACGGACAAGATCGATGCTTGGATACTAATGAGTCGAAGATTATAACTAGTCTTATGGGTGGTATAATTGGCCACTATGCCTGCTGCAATGGAGATACATGGTCTTCAGAACTTGGAATTCTAAGCGTTACACAACCTCGATTAATCACAACTTTTAAGGTACAAAAATCTTTCTGTTGATACTGTTCATTGCTTTATAAATTTCCATTACCTCATTCTCAGAACAATTTGATGTTAAGTTTCCATGAATCACTACTTAATGGATGAAAATATAATTTAACCTTTTTATCAGTTATACTCTTCAAAATTTCTGAATATGTGATGTAGAACTTCAAATTGTATTTTCCTGTAGTTTTCCATGACGAGGCTAAAGGTTATCATCCAATGACGCAATCAAGTAAAATTTAAAATCAAATTGTATGCATTTATTGATTTTGCTATCATCAAGTACCTTAATCATCTGAGCAGGTCAACTTTCCTCTGATCATCTTCATTATAATGATCAGAATATGATTCCCAACTTTCCTATGTTATTGGTTATTTTCCATTGCAGTTCAATAATTTCATGCTTCTTTCCCATCCAACTTATCATTCTAAAGTTATGCTTAAAGCTAAATAAAAAGCTGATATCATGTAGTGTCTTGATGATCTAATCTTGAGCTGATCCAAACCTGGTTTAAGATCAACTCAAAATCTTTCAATCCGAAACAAGGCTGATTGTAGGCTTGTTTGATCCAACCGTATCTTTGCTAAAAATTTGGAGAATTGGTTATGTATTTTAATCCTTCATTTGTGTTAATTTATATATCTTATGAGAACTTATAATCAGAAAGATTAAAAAAATTAGAGACTAAAAAATAGCTATAGAATTAATTATAATAAGACAGTTCACATGAATTGGTGTGGTGGTAGAAATGATCACATGGATCACTGAGGTGTCAGTGAAAGGAGGTAGACGGATTGGGGCACTGGAGGTGGTGGACAACCATGTGCTAGAGGTAGATAACTCTCTAGGGAGAATTTGAGGGCAAATTTTAAGCATATTTCTTACACTCTCACTCAAGCGGATGAATGTATATTATCTTTTTCAAGCTTACATGATAATTTTTAAAGTTTGCCATTAATAATACTTTAATGAGAATGTCCACAAGCTGTTCTTTTGTGGCACGTATGTTGTACTCCTCTGGTAATAAATGGAGTAAAAATTAAGCCGTTGTCATTAATCTCTTTTATAAAATTTTTATGAATTTTAATGTGTTTAGTATAATCCTGTTGCATGAGATTAGGTGCAATATTAATGGCTGACTTGCTATCTCGATAGATTTTTATAGGGTATATCAATGTTTAAAATTGTGTAATCGGGTATTGAGGCGTTTTTCATTCGTGAGGCGAGGCGTAAGCCTTAAGGCGTTTTGAGGCGTAAGCCTCAAAATCAAAAAATTGCGTAAACATAAAATGATAAATTTTATATATAATAATGAGTAAATAATATATAAAACATAAAAATGCTACTTACCGCATCTTTGAGGATAAATAAGGGAGACATATCACATAAGAACTCACTAGTCATCAGCACTGTCATCACTCATCAGTCATCACATCTCTAAGGGGGTCTTCATTTGAATCATCATTATGATGAACTGCTCTCTCCTCTTCCTCCTCTCCTATAAAGTCCAATGTCTCCCAATCAGCTCCTTCCTCATTATCAGTTATCTTTCTCTTCCCTAAATATTTTTGAACAATATCATAATGAATAATAGTGTAATACATTAATAAAAGTTTAAGAAAAGAAAATTATATTATTTATATACCTTTTTTGATTTGTTCTTGAGTTGTGTTGGATGTGGATGCTTTAAGACCATCAAAAAAATCAATATTTAAATCTTCATCTTGTAATTCAGACGGCATCACTTTAACTTCATCATCTACAAATCACTCATCATCAGATGCCACATCATCGCAAAGCAAAGGATCTTCATCATCCATTAATCTTTTTTTCTTCAAATTTCTATCTCTGAGTCTCCTATTATATATAATGTACACTAGTGAGTTCATCCTCAATGTCGACAAGCGATTTCTCCTCTTTGTAGGTTCTTGGTTGTAGGTACTCCAATTTCTTTCACAGCTAGATGAAGAGCATGTCAAGCCCAAAACTTTCACAGTAAAACGCTGCAATTTTGGAGTCCCATCACCAAATTGAATCCACCACTCAACTGGAGATCGTTTGACAATTGTATCTTTTGCTTGTTGTAATCCAAAAAAAAGCCTTCTTTATTTCTAAAAGGTACCAATTGCATGTCAGCATTTGATATTTCAGTTGTATCACTTATTAGACGATCCATGCAATGATACAATTTCAACTTTATTTCAGGGTTTTTAGACTTGTTCTCTGCATATTGATACTGAGGGTTTAGGTAGTAGCCAGCTGCATACAAGTGTCGGTGAAGCTGTAGCTCCCACCTATCATCAATAATATTCCAAATTTCCCTAAAGCTTCCCTCATTGCATCCTAAGTTGGAGGCAATCATCTCTTTGGCTTCATCCATGTCATTGTGGATGAAACCCATTGCAGGCTTCTTCTCAGCATCCATCATTCTTAAAACATGAACTAAATGTCTAGTGATTATAATGGCATATAAAACACTTTGCCAAAATCGGTCATTTAAAACAATATTTCTAATCTCTTTTCCCTCAGTCTTCTTCGTCCAAGCACAACTCAACCACTGTGTAGATGTGAACATAGCCTCTAAAGGTTGTCTAGCATCCATCATGCTCTCTAAGGTCAAGTAAGCGGTGGCAAATCTTGTTGCTGCTGGCCTTAGAATTTCTTTCTTCGAAAATTTTCTCATAAGAGCTAGAACCCAAGAGTGGTTGTAAATAAACTTGGTTATTTTTTTGGCTTTAAGAAGTGCATTTTTATGTTGAGGTAGCTCCCCAAGCTTCTCAAGAATCATATCTATGCAATGTACAGCACATGGAGTCCAGTACAGATGTTTCCTCTTATCCATAAGTTTATTGCCTGCAGCCTTATAAGAACTTGCATTATCTGTCACAATTTGTACAACCAAATGTTCTCCAACCTCATCAATAATGCTATATAATAATTCAAATATGAATTCAGCATCTTTGACCTGGTTAGATGCTTCAATTGACCTTAAAAACACAGTACCATAAGGATTATTAATGAGGATGTTGATCAGACTTCTATGTTTGATATTAGACCACCCATTTGACATAATTGTTACTCTTGTTTGGGCCCAAGTCTTCTTAATTTTTTCGATGCTTTTATCAGTGCTTTTCAACTCCTTCAAAACCCATGTTCTTAAATCATACATGGTTGGAGGTTTGAACCCTCTCCCAAATGCTCCAACTGAACGAATCATGTTGTAATAAGCAGGTGATGTTGCAACATTAAATGGAATTGCATTTTCGTAGAAGAATCTACATATATCCTTACACACTCTTCTCCATGCCTCCCTTGTATTTTTTGGGGCCATCTTTTGTGTAGCAAGTGGCCTATCCTCTGATGTGTCAACCATATAATGATCCATAGGCCCTCTAGCACCCCCTAGATGAAATGGGCTTCATAGAAGAAGATGAATCCCTAATGCTGCGCTCACTCCCATAGTAAGATCCAACATCAACTATGTCCTCAAATTGCTTCTGTGCAAGATGTTTTGATGTGGTAGACTTATTCATGTATGACTTTATCTCATCCCTTACAGTATCAGGAACTTTGGAGCATGGAGCAACATTCTTGTGAGAACCTGAAAGGTGTTCTTTCATCCTAGTCACACCACCTTTCACAACTTTATCACAGTAATTGCATTTTAGATAGACATATGTTTATCACTTCCTCCTACATCCACCTGAGTGCTATGTTTCCATGCTGGATCTTTTCTATGACCTGATGCAGCTTTATCCTTATTTCTGACCATCCTGATTGAGAAAAATAGGAAGTAAACGAGTTCTTACTAATCTTTTCTATGACCTGATGCAGGTCGGAGGAGACAGCAGCCTCGGACAGAAGCGTACGACGGTCGGACGGAGAAGACAACAGCCCAACTCGCAGTCTCGCAGTAGAAGAAACCTCCAAGCAGAAACAAATTTAAGTTCAACGTGTTAAACATATTCCTCATCATTTTAATGTAACTTAAAAACAAAGATAGATATTAATTAAAATATTTAATAGAATTTCATAAATATGGATATCTGCGTAATGTGTGCGTGTATTATGCGTACTTTATGCGTCTTTTGTGCGTGCGTTATGCGTATTATTTAAAAACATTTAAAAATATTTTTAAAATTATTTTTTTCGTTAAAACAAATAAGAAATTCAAACAGTAATCTTTAAACGCAAATGTCAAACACAAAATCTTTCAAACATCATATTTCTTATTTCTCTTCCTTAAATACAATCCACCAAGAGCCATAAATCCTTTGTATTTGTTCAAATATCATATTCAAGGCTAGAAAATGAAATTATAATAATCATATTGCGTCTAATATGTAATAACAAATTTAAATTCAACGTGTTAAATATATTACTTATCATTTTAATGTAAGTAACTTAAAAACAAAAATAGATATTAATTAAAACATTTAATAGAATTTGATAAATAAAATTAACTGCGTAATGTGTGCGTGTATTATGCGTACTCTATGCGTCTTTTGTGCGTGCGTTATGCGTATTATTTAAAAATATTTATAAAATTATTTTTTTCGTTAAAACAAATAAGAAATTCAAACACTAATCTTTAAACGCAAATGTCAATCACAAAATCTTTCAAACATCATATTATGCGTATTCTATGCCTATTATTTGCTTACGATATGCGTAATATATACGTACAATATACTTACACAATATGTACGATATGCATATTCTATGCTTACGATATGCATACACTAATCTTTCAAACAGCTTTATCCTTATTATCTGCTTACGATATGCATATTATAATTAAATAAGTTATTTTTTAATCAAATCATTGTAAATAACATTTATACACAGAATTGAAAAATATATTCTTCAGAAATAAACATTTATACACATAAGCGAAAAAGTGAAAAACTGATGCGGGCAAAAAATATAGGGGTGCCTATACCCTTCGCCTGCAAGAAGCAAAACACAAAAAAAAAACTACCGACGAAAATTGACAAAGAAGAAGAGAAAATTGACAAAGAAGAAGAGATGAGAAGAGAAAGAACAAACTCTTACATTTCAAATAAAATGTAAAAACTAGAAATCAAAAGACTTACAACAATGACTCTTGCAAAATTTTAACCGACTTACAAAGTTAAAATTAAAGCCGACACCCTAAAGTTGCTTCACTTAGAGAAGAATGATACAGGTGGAGTGGCACTTGCGGAGAGACGAAAGAGGTTAGAAGCCCGAGAAGAAAGGGTGGAAAGAGCCCGCAGGATTTCCGGAGGGGATGAGAAAGAAGGGTGGAAAGAGTCCGTAGGATTTCCGAAGCAAACCCGCATGTTATAGCTTTTCCAAAAATAACATATCATTCACTCTTTTTAAACATTACAAATCCTCGCATATTTATAGGTATGAAAGGGGAATACAAAGAGACTCCTAATAAATTCCCATAGGAATTCTAAAAGACAAACATTTAAAACATAATTGCTTTTCACGAAAAAACAGCCCAAAGCCAAGGAATCGAGGAGGCATCCACGGGAACCAAGGAGCCATGGCCACGGGAAACAGCCCAGGCACGGAAAACCAGCAGCCGGCCGGAGATCCAAGAGGCAAGGCACAGAAAACGGCAGCCCAAGGGAGGAAGCCAAGGAGCCACCTCATGGGAAAAGACATTTCTTGGAATTCCAAAGGCCGATTTGGAATTCCAAGAGACAACTATAATTAAAACATAAAAAACATAAAAATACATTTAATAAAAAGATAATTATGAGCTAAAATCATAGCTAATAATGAGCTAACCCTTAGTTCAATAAGTGAACTAAAAATCAGCTCATAAATGAGCTAAAATTTTAGCTCAATTTTGATTGAGCTAGTAGACTCAAGGGAAGCCAAAAATCTAATTATTTTTTACATGAGTTGACCCTCCCTTTTGTCTACATAAAAACTGTTATTTATAGACTGATAAATATTTTACAGACTGAAAAATTGTTATTTTTTCAATGTTTTACAAAATATTTCATATGCAAATTCTGCTCTATATTTTGGCATGTCTTCTTACCAATTTGTACTATCAGTCCAATCAGTATTGCCTTCAAGACTTATTCTTTTCATATATTTACAGACATACATTCTGCAATCTACAGAGTTCTCCTATTTTGGTACATCTTTAATGATAGAAAGCTTTCATTTTTGATATCACTATTAAAAGCTCCTTTCGTGTCAGAATATAGGGCTTTAAGCTGAAAAATACGTAGAGTAAGGATTAGTTATGTAAATTTTTTAAAAATTGAAGAGTTCATGTTCATCTAACACTTACGATTTTTGGAACAACAAGCCTATGCTCTTTGACGCAGTGTGGCAATGAGTCATAAAATTTTCACTTTTGTTCTTTCAGCAAACCAACCAGAAGGGTAATGTGCGCGGATTCAATAATTTGCTGTAATAAAATGTTGTTTGAAGTAACAGAATGTTCGGTTATATGGTCGATTTGCACTATGGACAATTTATACCTTCCTTTGTTATTCTGCAAGTGCAAATAGTAAATGTAAGAAATGGAAAACAAATATTAAAACTTGCATTAACTATAGTTAAACTGATTAATTGAATACTAAGTTACTAACCCAATAGACTGGCGAGATGTATAGAAATTTATGGTACTTATTAGCCATAAGGTTACACTTGTCATTTAACAAAAGGGCAAAAATATCTACATGTTAATTGCCTAAATAATTGTCGCTTAATAACTTGTCAATGTCAGCTCTAGAAATAAGAAGCCTATCAATAAACAAGACACTATCTTCCCTGCAAAAAAAAAAAAACATTAAATATGCATACAGTACGCATAACTCATGCATCATATGCATAACTCACGCATACCATATGCACACCATACGCGTATCATACGCATAACTCATGCATATCATACGCATACAAATATTCAAACATAAAATAAGTTGCATTTGTTACCTTTCATGATACTTCTTCAAACATTCATGAATAAAATTTCTCTTCTTAGAACTCAAACTCAGAATACCTTTGTAATTTTCTATTTCATTTGCATAAGCAGGAGTTACGGGATTTATATGAATGTCATCTACTGTCACTGGTATTGATTCATTTGGATTTGTATATGGAATAAGTTGCATTTTTGCTGGGATTGGCTCATTGGGATTGGCTCATTTCTGGATGAGATTGGCTCATTTTGGGGGATTGGTTCATTGGGGCTATGGGGAGGGATATCTGATTTATATTTTTTATTGGAAGATGAAGAGTAGCTAACAGATCTTTTCTGAGAAAATATTTTGCTTTGATCAATGTTATTATTGAGCTTGACCTCAATAACTTCAACTCTTTCAGTTAGGTCTTCAAACTTTGTGCTCAGCCTATCTTCAAATTCAAGAAAAAATTTTGTGCATGTTTCTTGACAGTATTTGATTATTCTTTCTTGGAGAAATTCGAGTGCTTCAGCAGAAAAACTAAAGTGTGGTTGCTGAGGAGATTGGTGGGGGTCTTGCCGAGGAGATTGGTGGGGGTCTTGCTGAGGACGTGGGGTATGATGGAGAGATTTGGGGGGGGGGGTGTTGGTTTGATTGGTGGATATTTCATGAGGGGAATCAGGGGATGGAGGGCTGTCTGATGGATATTTCTTGACATTAATCATATCCATCGATAGGTAATTGAACGAACATATATCTGAAAATTTTTAAAAATAAAAAAATATATAATAAATAAATAAGATACGCATAAAAAACGCACAACATAAGCATAAAATATGTACAATATAAGCAAAGATCACGCACAACATACGCATAGAGTACTCACAACATACGCACAAGAACGCACATTTCAGAAAATATGACAACAAATTATACGCACGCATAAAGTACGCATGCATAAAGTACGCATGCAGTATGTACGCACAACATACGCATATAGTACGCACAACATACGCATAGAGTACTCGGTGCTTAAAATTTAGTTAGGGTTTATGTTTCAAATTTCAACATAAATTCATAAACCCTAAATACAGAGAAATCCCGATGGAATCAAAGTATCAAACATTTAAAAAGTTTCGAGAAGCACCGCATACGCATAGCGTAAGCATAAAAAAATGAAGAACTTCAAAACCTTGAACACCTACGCATAGCATAACCATAAAATACGCAGAATTGAACATAAATCATGGCAGCAAATTACCTTTTTCTTGGTGGGTGACGACATCTGAGAAGGAAATGAGGGAATGCTTGGAATTGCTCCGGAGTGAATGCTTGAAATTTGGAACGTTTGCTGGAACTTGAAAACCGTAACGCAGCGTCTGACATTCGACCTTTACCAGGGTTTAAATGTTGATGCCACGTCGACATCTCACTAGGCGACAGGACTCCACGTCGGCAATTAGGGGTCCGAATTGAAAAGAAAAAAATAGGTTAAGTTTTTTAGAGGCGGCGTCTCAAAAATTTGAGGCGAGAGGCGTAAGCCTCAAAACCTTAACTTATTGCGTATGCTTTGAGGCTTAAAGAGACCACATTGCGCTGAGGCGCGCCTTTTATTGCACAATTTTAAACCATGGGGTATATGTATTCAATCTTTAAATATTCTAGGACAATTTTTAACCATTGCAATTCACAAATTCATTGAAACATATATCTAAGTTTGGCGGTTGCGCGACATCTTGCTACTTTATTTTATTTCTTCTTATCTAAGTCATGAGTTTGTCCCTTAATAATGTGCAATATCTTAAAGTTGACATCCTATCAATCATATAAATGGCATGATCAACATTTGTGTAAGATTCAAGAGTCAAATTCTCCCATTTTTTGAATAAAATCCCTTTACTTGGGTTTCCTTCAATTATTGTAAATTCAATGTACTGCCCTGAGGAGTGATTTCTTAAGATTGGGCACCACACCAACAATATAAGCAATGTCATGTCTAGTATTTGGTAAGTGGATAATTCTTCCCGCTAGTCTATGATGACAATATGAAGATGAAGAATTCATATCAACAGTATGCAACATCAATGCTAAGGAAGTAATTTGCTTAATTCTTTGACTTCAAATTCATGGAGTAGTCTTTTTTTTTTTTTATGGTCGCTTTCTTTCACGTCACTGCTTGCGATGATAATGTCGTCAATATAAACTATAGTAATGTAGAGAGTCCCCTTGATGCCGTATGTTTCACAAACAATATATTGTCTCATTAAATTTATTTGTTATCTTATGTTTAGCTTTTCTTTGTTGAACTTTCTAAACTACATGCTTAGAGATTGCTTCAACTCACTGACACAGTTGCAGAAGGGACATTGAGGGGCTGCCATTCCCCCACTAGCCCAGCTCATTAATATTAGGCTAAATTTTGTTATCAGTACCATTTATCACCTAATAACCCTGTTAATGTAGGGTTATGTTTAGAATTATGATTTACAGGTGGTTTTGGCCCTCATTCTTGATTCCATTCAACTTCACTGTTCAATTCGGCTCGCCGCCTTAGCCCTCTCCCTCACCATGAATCTCCCTCCTCTCTTATATATATATATATATATATATATATATATAGTTGCTGTGTGCTTCGAATTCCCCCCTCTTGGCAGCTTTCTCACGGTTTTCTATGTCCTTGTGATGGGGACATCAGATCATCATGGAGAGTTTACCAGCGACGTGGCCGCCGATCTACGGCCACGATCGAGTCGTTATATTTTTGAGTCGATGTATTTTATTTTCATGCATTTTATTATTTGCTTATGAGTGTTTATTTTATTTCCCTTTGTACCCCTTTGTATGGGATTGGTCATGTGTAAGCCTAAGGGCAATTGTGTCATGTCGATTAGAGTCTTTTGTATGAGGCTATTTAAAGCCCCTTTGTTTTATTTTCAAGCTAATGAATGATTTTGAAAATTTTGCCTGCAATTGTTTTCTTGGAGCTTATGCGAGAGCTTGAGAGAGAGAGAGAGAGTTAGAGATCTTGGTGGAGCCTAGGAGAGGCCACCCGTCATACCCAACAGTCACCACCAGTGGCTCTTGGTCCTTTGCCCCGTCATCCCTTTCATCCCTCACCCCCATTGCTGGCCAACCCTACCTTACCCGAGCTCCCCTTGCCCCTCACAACCCTTCGGCCAATTCCCCTCTCCACCCGCCACCAACCCCTGTTCCTATACCCATCTGATTCCACCCTCCACACCCCAAAACGGCGGCAGCCTCCTCCAGCCGCTGGCCTGTCTGTGCTCTCCCCTTTTGTTTGCTTGTGTCTAGACTTTCCTTTTTTGATCCATGCAGGTTAGGAGACACATTTAATTCTAATTCAAATTTAATTTGAATTGGAATTGTTTCCTAATTGACAAATCTTATTTTTGGAAAGTTTCCTAATTGAATCCCCTTTGAATTAAAATTTCAAACAGAATTTAAAATACTCTTTCCAAATCTTTAGATCCAAATCATTCAACATTAATGGCTCTCCATAATTCCAACCCTTTCCCACTAATGGCACCGGTCCCCATTAGCTGAGTTGGAAATTATTTCCTAATTCTTAAATCCTGTCTTAGGAAATAAATCCAAGTCACCTTAAATCCCCTCTAGCCGAAATTCCTCATGCCTTGTCTATTTGATTTATTCCAAACGGTAACTCCTTGTTTTGGAAACAAATCAAGTCTTATTCCCCCTCTTCAAAAAAACCGCAGGCCCCTCTCTTCCTTCCACCGCCTCTCATTCCACAATTCTCCACCAGGACGTGAAGCCATATGACCCCTCCAAACCCTTTTTTTTTTTTTTCTAAGCACTGAAATCTGAATTTCTCTCAGATTTTGACTAAAAATCTGAAGCTATATTTCAGATTTTTGGAAGGGTATTTGGGGACTTCTTCCTTCTCCTTGCAAGAGAGACTTCTTTCTCCTTGCTAGCATTCAAGAGTCCTATCAAGTGCTAAGGAGATTATACTTTCAATCATCCGTGAATGGCGGATCCGAAGATTGACCACGACATAACGTGGGATGAAGAAGTTGAAAGCATCGAGTAACGGATCTCCATGAGAGTTGGAAATTATTTCTCTTAAATTTCTAAATTTTTAATATTGTTGTCAATTCTATTTGCAAAGGTTTCTTCTCTCACTTGTATCTTATTTCTTTGAAATCTAAATTCTCTTTGGCTTGATTGTAATCACACAGATTCATCCACGTGCTCCTGCTAAGCCTAGTAAACCGTAGGTTATTGAGTGTGCTTTCTATGCATCCTAAATCTCGTTGTTAGATTAGGGATTACATTGAAAACTACTACTTTGCATTGTTTTATTTGTCTTATTTATCTTGAAATTTTCGAAGCTCGGAGCATGTGATTTAGCCCACGCAAAGCGCCTCTTTGATTGTTTTAATTGACGTTGAGAACTGCTAATAATTTTATTCTAAAATTATTCCAATCAAAGACTTGTGCAATGCTTAACATGAAGTCATAAGCACGTCATCTAATTAGTCCTGCATCATCTGGTATCAGAGCATGGTTTGCTCTTACATGTTTTAGGATTCCTGGTAGTTTTCCCTTTTGTGCTTTCATTTTACATTTAGAAAGTTTTCATATCATCCCTAGAGTGCTTCTATAGCATTGTGTGACATTTTGTGAGCATAAAAACATCTTAAAATAATCATACACCCTTGTTTAGTGTGCTGTCCAGAAAATTCCAGCAACTTTTTGCAAGCTTTAGGACCTCCATTTAAGTGTTTATTTGCTGTCCTTAGTTTTACCATCTTTACTACTTGTTAGGGTGACTTTTACTTGAGTGTAGTTTGCTGTCCCTGAAATTCCTGCATCATATAGAGTCATTTTATAGTGTCTTTTCACTCCATAACTTGCTGTCCACTTCCTAGGAAACCTCCCAAGTACCCCTTTGTGTTTAGGAATGGACCCGGAACAACTAGGAAGGACCTTAGACCTCTTGGTAGGCCAAATGAACACAATTAGCCAGCAACTCAAGGAAAATCAAGCGGACCTAGCCGAGCTTCGTAGGAACACCACCGAAAGATTCGATACACTTGAGCGGACTAGAGACCACCCTACTCCTTACACCCCATCTAGACCCACTTCTATGTATGGGGATGACACCTATCCGGATGAGAGGCCACATCGGGCTAATCATCGAGCTCACTACCATGGACATGATCCACGTCATGATCCTGATTTGGATGAGAGGCATCACCGTGCCAATCATCGTGCTACCTACCACGGCCATGATCCCGACGCACCACTTATGAAGAACATTAAGGTTGATGCTCCTACCTTTGATGGCACCCTCGATCCCCAGCTCTTCCTGGACTGGGTCAAAGGTATGGATAGTTTCTTTAAGTGGTATGATATTTCTGAGGTCAGGAAGGTTAGTTTTGCTGCCATGAAGCTTACGGGTAGGGCGAGCCAGTTTTGGGCGAATTTAGAGAGTCTTAGGGAGGATAGGAATGAGTACCCTATTGTAGACTGGTTGTCCATGAAGCGGGAACTCAAACAGAAGTACTTGCCCTCGTTGTACTTCCCCCGCCTATTGGACAGGTGGAATAGATTGACCCAAGGCAACAAACCAGTGAAGGAGTACATCGCCTCGTTTGATGACTTCTTAATTAGATGCAAAGGGGAGACCTCTACCACCCCCGCGCAAATCTTATCTATGTTTCGAACCGGGTTGCGTGAGGATCTACGCAATGAGTTGTTTGCCCGGAACGTCACTACACTGGAAAATGCCTACAGCTTAGTGCTTGATCTAGAGGAGTCCCGTTCCCAGCACCCGAGTCGTTCCCATGATTCTAGACCCTCGTATAGATCAGCCGGTAGTTCCACCCCACACCCTCCTGCTTCACGACCCACTCAGGGGAGCACGACCCGACCACCCACGGGTCCACCTGCACCTAGATCTGATTCTAGAAGTAAACCTCCCACCCCGGATGCCCCTCGGTCCAGTCCCGGGACCAAGTGCTTTCGATGCCAGGGGTATGGGCATATCGCTTCTCAGTGCTCCAGTCCTTATAAGGTTTCGATTGTTGAGGAGATGACTGAGGACGACCTCGAGCCCGAGGTTGATCAGATCCATCAAGTCGAGGAAGAAGGCGAATACTTCGAGGAGGAGGACGACACTACGGTCCTCAATTGCCTTCAAAAGCTGAATACATCTCCCATCTGCGTGGTGAGATGTGCACTATCACACCCGACACCCACTGATGACTGGCGTAGGACCACGATTTTCCATACCTACACCAAAATCAAAGATAAGAACTGTAAAGTCATAGTGGATAGTGGTAGTTGCATTAATGCTGTTTCCTCCAGCATGGTTTCCCAATTAGGTCTGTCTGCCGTTCCTCACCCCAACCCGTATAAGGTATCTTGGGTCAACTCCAATGCCTTGGAGGTGAAGGAACGAAGCCACGTACCCATCTCCTTTGCCACTTATAAGGAGAATGTCTGGTGCGATGTGTTGGCTATGAATGTTGGACAAATTTTGCTAGGTCGCCCCTGGATCTACGATAACGATGTCCACATTTATGGGCGTTCAAACACCTGCGTGTTTGAACATGCTGGCAAAAAGATTAAGCTTTTGCCATCACAACCCCGGGTTACGGATGCCACGAAATCCAACCCAGCCAAATCTAAAAAGGGCGTGAACCTTGTCACCGCCAAGGTTCTGATTACTGAGTTTGCCCAAGACGCCCCTATGTTTGCCTTAGTTGGCCGTGAGATTTTCACTGAATCTGACGAGCCCATTCCTGAGGAGGTACAGCCTATTTTAGGACAGTATGCTGATGTCTTTCCCGATGATCTCCCCGATCAGTTACCACCACTTAGAGACATCCAGCATGCTATAGACTTCGTCCCTGGAGCCTCCCTTCCAAACCTGCCACACTATCGCATGAACCCCACGGAACATGCTGAGCTTAAAAAGCAGGTTGACGAATTACTGCAGCGAGGTTTCATTAAGGAGAGTCTTAGTCCCTGCGCGGTGCCGGCCCTTCTTACACCGAAGAAGGACGGAACTTGGAGAATGTGTGTTGATAGTCGTGCTATCAACAAGATCACCGTCAAATATCGATTCCCCATTCCGAGGCTCGATGACATGCTCGATATGATGACGGGTGCAACATTGTTCTCCAAAATTGATCTTAAAAGTGGGTACCACCAGATCCGGATCCGACCCGGTGATGAGTGGAAAACTGCCTTCAAGACTAAGGATGGTCTTTATGAGTGGTTAGTCATGCCATTTGGGCTCAGTAATGCCCCTAGCACCTTTATGAGAATCATGACTCAAGTGCTGCGTCCGTTTATGGGAAAGTTTGTCGTCGTCTACTTTGACGACATTCTTATTTACAGTCATTCCATTAGTCAGCACTTGGACCACTTAAGGCAAGTTTGTGAGGTCTTAAGGAAGGAGCAATTATATGCCAACCCAAAAAAATGCACCTTCCTAGTAGATCGCGTCATCTTCCTGGGCTTCATCGTATCAGCCCAAGGGGTTTCCGCAGACCCCGAGAAGGTGAGGGCCATTGTAGAGTGGCCTATCCCTCAGACTATCCGGGAAGTCCGCAGCTTCCACGGATTAGCCACCTTCTATAGGAGATTCATACGGAACTTCAGCACAATTGTTTCTCCTATCACTGACTGCCTGAAGAAGGGTGATTTCCACTGGACCCCGGCCGCCACTAGAGCTTTTGATGAGATTAAGCAGAAAATGGTGGAGGCCCCAGTGATGCGACTTCCTGATTTCTCCAAAGTCTTCGAAGTAACTTGCGATGCTTCGGGGGTCGGAATTGGAGGAGTCCTTTCCCAGGAAGGTCACCCTGTAGCTTACTTCAGTGAGAAATTGAACGATATCCGGCAGCGTTATTCCACTTATGACAAAGAGTTCTACGCTGTGATCCAATCACTTCGTTATTGGCGACATTACTTGCTCCCGCAAGAATTCGTCATTTTCTCGGATCACGAAGCTCTGCGTTATATCAACTCCCAAAAGAAATTGAATGCACGCCACGGTCGATGGGTTGAGTTCCTTCAGGAGTACACGTACACCCTTAGACATAAGGCGGGAGTTGAAAATAAAGCTGCCGATGCTCTCAGTCGTCGTATGATGACCACCACTGAGATGAGAGCAGAAGTTGTGGGTTTTGACCAAATAAAGAGGGATTATTTGGAATGCCCCGACTTCAAGGAGACCTACACTCTCTTGTCCACTGGCAGCACGCGCTTAGTGGACGATTTCCTACTGGAGGATGGTTATCTTTTCAAAGCCCAGAGGCTTTGCATCCCGAGCACCTCCCTTAGGGAATTTTTGGTCTGGGAACTCCACGCTGGAGGCCTTGCTGGGCACTTCGGACGGGACAAGACTATCGAAGCCGTGGAGTACCGTTTCTTTTGGCCTAGCCTTAAGAGAGATGTTGGTCGGCTGGTCAGTCGGTGTCACACCTGCCAACTGGCCAAGCAACGTAAGCAGAACACTGGTCTTTACACACCCTTACCTGTTCCCAGTTGTCCTTGGCAGGACGTTAGTATGGACTTTATCTTAGGCCTGCCCAAGACACTCCGTAGGCACGATGCTATTTGTGTGGTAGTTGATCGGTTTTCCAAAATAGCACATTTCATTCCATGTTCTAAAACATCCGATGCCTCGCACATCGCGAAGTTGTACTTCAATGAGGTCGTCCGTTTACATGGTTTGCCCAAAACCATTGTCTCGGATAGGGATGTGAAATTCACTAGCTATTTCTGGAAAACCCTGTGGATGAAAATGGGCACCAAACTTCAATTTTCCACTGCCTTTCACCCACAGACAGATGGTCAGACCGAGGTAGTTAATAGGAGTCTGGGTAATTTGTTGCGATCCCTGGTTGGTGAACACATTAGAGACTGGGATTTCATTCTTCCTACTGCTGAGTTTGCTTATAATAATTCTATTAATCGAACCACGGGTCGAAGTCCTTCTGAAATTGTATACGGGTTCAAACCTAGACAGCCGTTAGACCTGATTCCCATGAGTTCTAGGTATAGGATTTCTGAGTCTGCATCTGCATTTGCATCCCATTTGCATGAACTTCATAAAGACATTGCACAACAAATTGAAAAGAATAATCAGGAATACAAATTACATGCAGATTTAAAACGTCGATTTAAAACTTTTGAGGTTGGTGATTTTGTTATGGTGCGGATTCGTCCGGAACGGTTCCCTCCAGGAACAGTTAAGAAATTACATGCAAAGAGTGCTGGACCTTTCAAGATCCTTAAGAAAATTAACGACAATGCTTATATAGTAGATCTGCCTGCAAATTTCAATATAAATCCCTCTTTTAACATAGAAGACTTAGTGGCATATGAAGGTCCTGATTTTAACCCACAAAATCCACTATCAAAACAGCCTTGTGTGAACCCACCCTGTGAGATCCCAAGCCTACCCCCACTACCAAATATTCCCAAATTTCCTATGGCAGAGCAAGTGGAGGCAGTCTTAAGTGATGAGATCATATCCACAAGAGAAGGAGGTCGAAGAAGATATTTGATCAGGTGGAAAGGAAAGCCCGAGTCAGAGGACACATGGCTAGATCGTGAGGAGCTGCAGCAGATTGACCCAGATGCACTAGAGATCTACGAGAGCTTCAGAGATTCCTACTCGACGGAGTCGAGTTTTCTCCCACCCCGGGAGAATGATGGGGACATCAGATCATCATGGAGAGTTTACCAGCGACGTGGCCGCCGATCTACGGCCACGATCGAGTCGTTATATTTTTGAGTCGATGTATTTTATTTTCATGCATTTTATTATTTGCTTATGAGTGTTTATTTTATTTCCCTTTGTACCCCTTTGTATGGGATTGGTCATGTGTAAGCCTAAGGGCAATTGTGTCATGTCGATTAGAGTCTTTTGTATGAGGCTATTTAAAGCCCCTTTGTTTTATTTTCAAGCTAATGAATGATTTTGAAAATTTTGCCTGCAATTGTTTTCTTGGAGCTTATGCGAGAGCTTGAGAGAGAGAGAGAGAGTTAGAGATCTTGGTGGAGCCTAGGAGAGGCCACCCGTCATACCCAACAGTCACCACCGGTGGCTCTTGGTCCTTTGCCCCGTCATCCCTTTCATCCCTCACCCCCATTGCTGGCCAACCCTACCTTACCCGAGCTCCCCTTGCCCCTCACAACCCTTCGGCCAATTCCCCTCTCCACCCGCCACCAACCCCTGTTTCCTATACCCATCTGATTCCACCCTCCACACCCCAAAACCGGCGGCAGCCTCCTCCAGCCGCTAGCCTGTTTGTGCTCTCCCCTTTTGTTTGCTTGTGTCTAGACTTTCCTTTTTTGATCCATGCAGGTTAGGAGACACATTTAATTCTAATTCAAATTTAATTTGAATTGGAATTGTTTCCTAATTGACAAATCTTATTTTTGGAAAGTTTCCTAATTGAATCCTCTTTGAATTAAAATTTCAAACAGAATTTAAAATACTCTTTCCAAATCTTTAGATCCAAATCATTCAACATTAATGGCTCTCCATAATTCCAACCCTTTCCCACTAATGGCACCGGTCCCCATTAGCTGAGTTGGAAATTATTTCCTAATTCTTAAATCCCGTCTTAGGAAATAAATCCAAGTCACCTTAAATCCCCTCTAGCCGAAATTCCCTCATGCCTTGTCTATTTGATTTATTCCAAACGGTAACTCCTTGTTTTGGAAACAAATCAAGTCTTATTCCCCCTCTTCAAAAAACCGCAGGCCCCTCTCTTCCTTCCACCGCCTCTCATTCCACAATTCTCCACCAGGACGTGAAGCCATATGACCCCCTCCAAACCCTTTTTTTTTTTTTTCTAAGCACTGAAATCTGAATTTCTCTCAGATTTTGACTAAAAATCTGAAGCTATATTTCAGATTTTTGGAAGGGTATTTGGGGACTTCTTCCTTCTCCTTGCAAGAGAGACTTCTTTCTCCTTGCTAGCATTCAAGAGTCCTATCAAGTGCTAAGGAGATTATACTTTCAATCATCCGTGAATGGCGGATCCGAAGATTGACCACGACATAACGTGGGATGAAGAAGTTGAAAGCATCGAGTAACGGATCTCCATGTCTCGTTGGCAAAGGTTTCTTCTCTCACTTGTATCTTATTTCTTTGAAATCTAAATTCTCTTTGGCTTGATTGTAATCACACAGATTCATCCACGTGCTCCTGCTAAGCCTAGTAAACCGTAGGTTATTGAGTGTGCTTTCTATGCATCCTAAATCTCGTTGTTAGATTAGGGATTACATTGAAAACTACTACTTTGCATTGTTTTATTTGTCTTATTTATCTTGAAATTTTCGAAGCTCGGAGCATGTGATTTAGCCCACGCAAAGCGCCTCTTTGATTGTTTTAATTGACGTTGAGAACTGGTAA